>JAJJWW010008020.1:0-453851 GCA_023531295.1 Papaver armeniacum | reverse complement strand
CGCATTGTTGATCGTTCGCAAATCCTGCCATCGGTGATAAATAAATTCTTTAGTCTGATTTTACTCGTTTTGCTGCTACGGAGCGGTGATTGAAGATGTTGCAAACCATTTTTGCTCAATACTGTTACTACCTAGTTTTGCTCATTACTGTAGAAGACATTTTTTGTGGTCATCGCAGTCAAGTCCTACGCAACTACCACAGTTCAGTTTTACATCAGCAGTTATCGCTCACTCAATACACCACTCCGCTCAAGCATCACGCTTCCGTTACAGACCAGTTCAGCCTTCGGTCCTGATTTTGTATACACAATGGTTCATGCTCAACCTGTTTCCTTAATCTCCCAACACAATAGCCTCACTTGGGGGCGTCTTGATTGTGATTTCCGCAAACAACAAGGGAAGTTCGCCAATCACCTCAACATCGATAAACCACACTTGGGGGCGATTTTTATCATTGACTAAGGAAAACGAAATTTTCTTAAACCCCAACAAGTTGGAGGTTAAGAGGGGGCGATGTTTGTACCATAAGTAAAAATACCACTTAATGGGACAAATTGATACTTGAATCATCTTTTGGTCCTCATCCAAGCCCGCTAACCAGTCAACCAAGGCAGCCCACCAGTCTGCACAAGACCGGTCAATGGTCAAAGTCGGTCAACTATCAAAGTCAACGTCGGTCAACTATCGAAGTCAGTCGCACCCCTAGTCAATTTTCAGTCTTGTAGCCAGCAATGCTGCTAACCAATTCCCAGTCAAAAACTCTTCCACACTGCCAACCAGTCTCCAACCATGCGCCCGATGGCCTCCATCCACACTGCCCGGCCATCATGCCATCCAACCATCAAGCTTGTCCCTACCCATGCGGTGTTGCTCCGCCTGAAGTGTCCACCAATACTACCAGCCATCATCTATGCAAGAATTTATCATGGAAGCATAAATGTGCGCTTTCATGCGAATTGAATTCCAGCTTTGACCATGCAATATTCATTCCAGCCAGCTTCATACATGCAATAATAATTTCAGCAGTTTCATGCAGAATTGAAGAGGGAGGCATAAATGAGCAGTTAGTGCCATTTAAGTTATATTGAAATTATGTATACAATTGTATAAATAAGAGGAGCAGAAATCATAGATGAGGGGAGCCAAGGGGAGAAAAAAAAGATACACTGTAATTCCATATATCAATAAAATATCACCCCCAAGGGGATTCGTCCGTGGATGTAGGCAAACCATGTCGAACCACGTTAAACCTTTGTCTCTTTATTTGTTCTTCAACTCGACTCCTAACCCCAAATACACATCAAACTATTCATTCATCGTGTTTCGTGCCCAAAAGTAATTTTGGTTACAAACAGCTACGAATCAGAGATACTGTAACAGATATAGGTGTTGCAGAAAGCGTTACAAAAGTGATCCTGTACAGCCACATAAATTCAGCCTCAGGTACTCCTCTTCAACCGGAGGATCCAATCTGGCCGAATCTATCGAATCTGACCATAAGATCTGTCCACCTATACGACTTCAGATCCAAATAATAGTGTCCGCAAGATTCATAAGATCACGACCGTGTGATTTGTCCGAATTTCCTATCCATTCTACCTTCGGCAGATCCGGTTACCAAATCGATTTGGTTCGGCTCAAACCAGGTCCAAATATGTCCGCATCGAAACACGTCAGCAATGCCACGTCATCAACTTTGGTGAGACTTTCGCCACGTCAGCGACCGTCAGCGGCAACAATCGATTATCTGGTGTTGACATGTCAGCATTGTTTTGGTGCCACGTCAGCAACATGTCCAGTCATCCATGCCACGTCTTCATGTTGATCTAGTCAGCAGTGCCATGTCAGCAGCGATTGCCATGTCAGCAAACTACAGGTTTCTGAATGGGTTAATGGAAGACTGCCACGTCAGCACCCCTATGCCCAGTCAGCAACGCTACGTCAGCTCTTCTTATTGCCATGTCGAGCAACTTGCACCATCGCATCGCCACGTATGCAACAAAATGCGCGCTTCTTTGAAATCTTGTTTCGTTGATAACTTCTTCGTTATAAGTCCGAATTGAGTGATTTTTGGCTCATTAGAATCGTCTTTCAATTCCCTACAACATGGAAGCAAAAAATCCAGTGTTCGAGAAACTTTGATGTGCACTTCGAGCAGCAACATGATCGAGTTCGAGGTTCGTGGATAGCGACATGATCGGGTTCGAGGTTCGTGGATGGCGACATGATCGAGAGTTCGAGATGAGGATTGCTTAGACCCTTCAACATTTATCCTTGCATCACATCGCAAGCACCTAAAGCCTCACCTTGCACGTGAGCACTTAAGTATTGCTCTTATCGCAAGCATAAAATCTCGTCTTGCACGCGAGTATGAAAGACTTGCACCTTGGCAAGCACAAAGTCTCGTCTCGTCTCCACCAGGAGCCCAATGCCCGATATTGGTCCAAAGACTCGTACTCAACACAAGCAATACAGCCAGCCTTCCCGAGCAGCGAGCGCTACAGCCTTGTTACGTTGCGAGCAAAAAGCCTTGCCCCAGCCGCAAGCACATTACATTTCACTCAAGACTCGACTAGATCTCGAGCATCACAAGTCCACCACGTGGCAAAAAGTCTCGCCTAGCACGTGAGCATTTTTTATTTTATTTTATTTTGTTATTTTTTGCAGGTAATTACAGTTGGGGGCATCTTCGCAATGTCTCTACAAATGCTTGGGGGCGGTTACGTCATCAATCTGGTCGACGCCGGAAAAACAAACTTCATAACCCCAAAAAAGTTGGAGGTTAAGAGGGGGCGATGTTTGTACAAAGGTATTTTATACACTAAGGCCAGAAATTAAGCCCGTGAAGGAAGATTCTAGAAGTTTCCGGAAGGCTTGTTGCCCAAATTGCTTGCACATCGAGTTTGTACCAGAATTAGGTTTACATAAACACTATAAATACATGTATCCTAAACCCTAAGAAGACATGGAATTTTAGGTTAGCTAACCCGGAGAAATCTCTTGTATCATACAATCAATAAAATATTTCTCTGTTCCTCCGTGGATGTAGGCATCACTTGCCGAACCACATTAAATTCATGTTTATTTATTTTTCTTCAATTTGTTTCCTAACCCTAATTTTTACATAATAATCATCAAGTCATTCGTGTTCTGTGCCTCAATTAGGCACTAAACACGATGATTTGATGATGATTATATGAATTAGGGCTCAAAGATGATAGAAAATAAATAAGAGACACACGAATTTAACATGGTTCGACAAGTTGTGCCTACATCCACGGAGGAATCCCATAGGGAGTGATTTTATTGATATGAGGTTTACAATAATTGTGGTTAGCTAACCTAGGATTCCATATCCTCTTAGGGTTTAGGATACATGTATTTATAGTGTTAATGTAACCCTAATTATGATATAAACTTGATGTGTAAGAAACTTGGGCAACAAGACTTCTGGAATCTTCTTTCACGGGCCGGCTAGACGGGCTTGATAATGGGCTCTCCGTGTATAAAATACATGGTACAAACATCGCCCCCTCTTAATCTCCAACTTGTTGGGGGTTAAGAAGTTTATTTTTCCTTCTACGTCGACCGTTGATGATGAAACTCGCCCCCAAGCGTGAGTAGAAATATTACAAAGACGCCCCCAACTGTAATTACCTACAAAAAATTTGCTCACGTGCTAGGCGAGACTTTTTGCCACGTAGTGGACTTGTGATGCTCGAGAGCTAGTCGAGTCTTGAGAAGAATGTAGTGTGCTTGCAGCTGGGGCAAGGCTAACTAATACAAAGACTCGTACTCAACACAAGCAATACAGCCAGCCTTCCCGTCGTGGCCTCCTGACCTTGTTACGTTGCGAGCAAAAAGCCTTGCCCCAAAGAACATTACATTTCACTCAAGACTAGACTAGATCTCGAGCATCACAAGTCCACCACGTGGCAAAAAGTCTCGCCTAGCACGTGAGCATTTTTTATTTTATTTTATTTTGTTATTTTTTACAGGTAATTACAGTTGGGGGCATCTTCGCAATGTCTCTACAAATGCTTGGGGGCGAGTTACGTCATCAACGGTCGACGCAGCAGGAAAAACAAACTTCATAACCCCAAAAAAGTTGGAGGTTAAGAGGGGGCGATGTTTGTACAGTGTATTTTATACACGGAAGGCCAGTAAATTAAGCCCGTGAAGGAAGATTCTAGAAGTTTCCGGAAGGCTTGTTGCCCAAATTGCTTGCACATCAAGTTTGTACCAGAATTAGGTTTACATAAACACTATAAATACATGTATCCTAAACCCTAAGAAGACATGGAATTTTAGGTTAGCTAACCCGGAGAAATCTCTTGTATCATACAATCAATAAAATATTTCTCTATTCCTCCGTGGATGTAGGCATCACTTGCCGAACCACATTAAATTCATGTTTATTTATTTTTCTTCAATTTGTTTCCTAACCCTAATTTTTACATAATAATCATCAAGTCATTCGTGTTCTGTGCCTCAATTAGGCACTAAACACGATGATTTGATGATGATTATATGAATTAGGGCTCAAAGATGATAGAAAATAAATAAGAGACACACGAATTTAACATGGTTCGACAAGTTGTGCCTACATCCACGGAGGAATCCCATAGGGAGTGATTTTATTGATATGAGGTTTACAATAATTGTGGTTAGCTAACCTAGGATTCCATATCCTCTTAGGGTTTAGGATACATGTATTTATAGTGTTAATGTAACCCTAATTATGATATAAACTTGATGTGTAAGAAACTTGGGCAACAAGACTTCCTGAATCTTCTTTCACTGCCGGCTAGACGGGGCTTGATAATGGGCTCTCCGTGTATAAAATACATGGTACAAACATCGCCCCCTCTTAATCTCCAACTTGTTGGGGGTTAAGAAGTTTATTTTTCCTTCTACTTCGACCGTTGATGATGAAACTCGCCCCCAAGCGTGAGTAGAAATATTACAAAGACGCCCCCAACTGTAATTACCTACAAAAAATTTGCTCACGTGCTAGGCGAGACTTTTTGCCACGTAGTGGACTTGTGATGCTCGAGAGCTAGTCGAGTCTTGAGAAGAATGTAGTGTGCTTGTAGGCGGGCAAGGCTTTTTGCTCGCAACGTAACAAGGTCAGAAGCGGGCCGCTTCGGGGCAGGCTGGATGTATTGCTTGTGTTGAGTACGAGTCTTTGGACCAATATTAGGCATTGGGCTCGTGGTCGAGACGAGACTTTGTGCTTGCCAAGGTGCAAGTCTTTGTACTCGCGTGCAAGACGAGATTTTTATGCTTGTCATAAAAGCAAGACTTAAGTGCTCACGTGCAAGGTGAGGCTTTGGGTGCTTGCGATGTGATGCAAGGATAAATGTTGAAGGGTCTAAGCAATCCTCATCTCTAACTCTCGATCATGTCCTTATCCACAAACCTCGAACTCGATCATGTCGCTATCCATGAACCTCGAACTCGATCATGTCGCTATCCACGAACCTCGAACTCGATCATATTGCTGCTCCAAGTGCACATAAAAGTTTCCCGAACACTGGAAAATTTGCTTCCATGTTGTAGGGAATTGAAATAGGATTCTAACGAGCCAAAAATCACTCAATTCAGACTTAAAACGAAGAAGTTATTGACGAAACAAGGTATGAAAGAAGTGCGTGTTGTTCCATATGTAGCAGTGCTGACTGGATCAACAGGCCGATGTGACACTGTTGACCAAGGACGATGTTCTTTGGCGTGGCACCGAACCGCGCCGACATGGCAAGGTTCAAGCACCCACCAACGATATTCCTATGCCAACGGACGGGGGTGGTCTCGCATGTCCGCTACTGGTTCGGTCTCTTGTTGCGTAGGGAACCTACTCCGTTCTCGTTCTCCACGAGAATATTGAGAAACTTTAGTTCGAGCTTTTTCTAATAATAGTTCAACTAGAGTATAGCCATACGCTCTCCGGCGAATATCCACTTTCATAAATAAAAGACATGAGAAAACATACAAGATGGATTTGTCTCATGCAAATAAATAGTGGTTTCACGTGATAAGTACAGATAACCAAGGAAGAAAAGCAAACCCAGCGTAGATGTTGCGCATGTGATCATTCGTTTATACTGCTTGCTGAATTTTAAAGCCTCGTGTAGTGTAGCCAATAAATTAGATCCCTCTTCCTCTACGACGCTTACAAATTAACTTCGTTCATTCCGACGTGAATAATTCTGGTAATAATTTTTAGTCAGGGAATGCACGATATCTTTTTTCGTTATCCCCTTAGTGGCGCGTAATGTTTGTACAGAAAAATACTTTCAGCACGAGAACACGAATGACTTGATGATGATTATGTAAAAATTAGGGTTAGGAAACAAATTGAAGAAAAATAAATAAACGGGAATTTAACGTGGTTCCGGCAAGTGATGCCTACATCCACGGAGGAACAAGAGAAATATTTTATTGATTGTATGATACAAGAGATTTCTGCGGTTAGCTAACCTAAAATTCATTGTCTTCTTAGGGTTTAGGATACATGTATTTATAGTGTTTATGTAACCCTAATTCTGGTACAAACTTGATATGTGGTAGGCCTCGAAAGATGTATATAAATTTGACCTACGTGTAATACCGCAAGTGCACGGTGTCTTGGTTGTAGAACTGGGCACGTACGAGTCGAACCACAGAGACTTGTGGTGCTCTTGTATTGATCAAAGGCTTGCTAACTGAATTTCTAGTGTGACAGAGTGACAAAAGGGTGTTTTATGCCGAAACGGCTGAGATGTAATGGTGTGAACCTAAAATGAACTACAAATGGTGACAATGGGATACTAAGGTCTTTGATTCCACCACTAACCTACACTATGCCTTCAACTCATGGTATGATTCTTATCCTTATGACAGAGAAGGGAGGGGTGTCAATTCTCGCCCTATGTCTAAGGTGTTTCTCCACTTGATAATTTTGATCACAACAGAGGTATTCATCCTAAGTATTAACTCATCGACTAAAGTACAACTAATCGAGGATAAACAATAGTCTAATTAAGCTCAAGTTGTAGCATAATCAACTCGGAGGTGTTAACTACGGTGCATCCATGGCGTTGGTATGCCTTGTGAGAGCTAGGGTTGACAAGCTAAGATCAAATTTCATCTTAAAAATAGTTAAGCATTCAAGAAAACATATAGAGTATGGGACACACAGTGAGAGGTTAGGGTTTCATCTAAACCCTAGCAACTTGATTTACAACATCATAAAAACACAAAATAAACCTAATTGATCGCACTGGCTAATCCAAAGCGTGTTTTACACACCCACGCTTCGGATATTTATACATGCAAGAACCCCCAAAATTCCCAAACCCTAATTCATTATAAAATAGAAATTAATTGCAAAATAATTCCGAAAACACTCATACCCATACTGATTGCCTCGAATCATCCTCTCCTCTGGTCCATGCGTCGACCGATGTGATGAATGAGAAACCCTAGTCCCAATTATCTTTAATTTAGCTTCTAGGGTTTGATAGAAGCTAAAAGAAAGATGACTAGACCTAGAGAGGGTACGGAGGTGGTTGATGGTGTGGTTGTTGGCCGATGGTGACGGAGAGGGAGAGATGGTGGCGAGGTAGCTCTGTCATGGCATGGAGGTGGTAGAGAAGAAGAGCATAGCTCTGCACAGTAGGGGAAGAGAAGAAAGAGAAAGTGAGGAGAAGACTAGGGTTGTTCGAATAGGGTATAGGGTATGGAGATTTTGTCAGTGAGGCGGGCATAGCGAAGTGTCGATGGGAAGGCATCGGCGAGCGTGGGATGAAGTCGAGCGATCCTCGAACGGCTCGGGGAGGTAAGCGGTTTTGGCTTGATCTAGTGTTGCACGGGAGCAACGATCTATGATGCACGTGGAGGCGGCGACCATTGGATGTGGAAGATAGAGATCTCAACGGCTTGGAGTGTACGTGCTCGGATCCGGTCGCGGGTCGGGTCTAGCTCAAGCCCATGTCTTGTAGATGAGTTGCTACTTGTTGGGTTGCAACCATTGCAAGGCGGCTTCGGCTTTCTACTCCTTGGGCACTTGACTCCAATTCTTCGCTCTTTTGGCTCCTCGGATTCTCCAAGCTTTATTTATTACCTAAAAACACAAAATTAATTAATATAAATATTTATTCTTGAAAACAAAGATAACACGAACTGGATAATATCTCGATTTCTAAGCGCAAAAGATGAGTAAAATGCCAATAAAAAGGTGTATAAATATGCACTATTTAGCACTCATCAAATACCCCCAAACCTGAATTTTACTTGTCCTCAAGTGAAACAAAAATAAGAAATCCTAACTATACCCCCGTCGCAGTCTCTCGAATGCATTTAGCGTATGCACTAAGCCTTTAAACCCCTAGGTGTCCCTAGTGGACGAGTTGTAGTCTCGTGAGGGTTTACCAGAGGTGTACCCACAAAACCTTCTCCAACTTCGAGTGTAAAAGAGTCTCAAGCCTCCAAGAAGCTATGAGTACATAGAGTTTCTGCGTGCTAGTAACGGGAAGTTAGAACTACCAAAGAACGCATTCTCATCCTTAAGTGTTTGAGCGAGAAGTAACCATACCATATGAAAGAATTCGGATTCGATTGTGATCATAAGCCTCGACTTCTGCCTCACCATTAGGATTTTATGATAATTGCACTCAAAAAGATCGCTTTTTAGTCTCTCATGTGTGCAGGCGGGGAGTAAAGAGAGAAATCCACGCACACGTTGTAGGTAAGAAGGATAACCTTCCGAAAATAAAATCTGGAGACTCCACAAAAGTGTGGATAAAAAAGAATCTTTTTCTGATGATCTCTAAGAAATGAAATCAACCATTAGTAAGGGGTGGGAGTACTCACTCACTTCTCACCCGATCGGCAATTAATATCAATCTCTCATAGGAACCATAGAAATGTCTTCAATCTTCGGTCTTCGGTCTTCAGTCTTCAACTATTGATGACGAACTTCTGAACTTCACAAAAACTTAATAATAATTTTTTTTTTTTTTTTTTTTTTTTTTTTTAACAAACACTAACAACGATAAAATTTAAATTTTCACAAACTTCATTAATTCTCATCTTCTTTTCCTTTGAAATATGTAACCTTGGACTATCTCAACTTTTCTTCAATATTCTCGATTCTCGTCCTCAGTTGCTTGACGATGATGTGTTTCTATGGGTCTTGCCGATTGAGAGAGAGAGTGATGCTAACGGCAAATCGGTATTTAGAAGGAGTTTTCATCTTTAGACGTCACCCTCATGATTGACAAAAACTAGCACTCAAGAGATCAAAAGTAGTCTTTGAAAATGGTGCGAAGTTGGGTAGCTCACCATTCCTACCGGAATTTACGTAAGGTGACACACACTCTAACAGACTTTTCTAGAAAGTTGCAAAAATTGAAGGTTGGTGCCTCACTTGATGTAAAATGGGTAGTCTCCACTATGGGTGATCACAATTCTACTACCGAATATCTAAACAAGACCTAATTCGCCCTCCGGTATGGTTAAATTCGACTTTAACGCTCTAATCAACTAAGGAACCCGATTGTGTTCTCCTAACTTCCAAGTTCTCATATTTCGGTCGGAATCTCTATGTAAACATAGCTAAAAGCATGCTAGTGACTCTAAAATCTCTAAAAGTTGGAGGTTTTTACAAAAAGAGTTTTTTTTTTTTTTTTTTTTTTTTTGAAAATAAAAGGTAAAATAAAAGACTAAAAACTCTAAATGCAAATGTACCCCCAAACCAAAATCAAACATTGTCCTCAATGTGTCGACATATAGAAAATTTTTAAACAGTCACATACCGAGAGAACTATGCTGATAAGAGAAAAAGGGAAGAGATTACCGGATGTCGGCGGAGCAAGGTTGAGCTTCGTTAGTCAAGGCTAGAATCCAACATTCTCAGTGGAGATCATATCGGATTAGCATAATATATGCGCATGAAGACTCAACCAATTCAATAAAAGAAAAATTTAACAAGTCCTACTGGATATATACAATGAAAATGCACCATAAACCAACAATCTAAAGAGTTGAGGATCAACCCAATAGAAAATATGTACACACATTAACAGCCTTACACAAAAATAAAATGAGAGTGCAAGTAAGACTGCAAATGGGAATGAGTTTCCCCCAAACCTAAACTTGTGAACGGGTATGTTTGAAAGCACAAAGTGTTGCAATTTTAAAGGTACATCATGCAAAAGGTCTAACTCAAAATGAGTTTTACTAATAACAGGCAGATATACACATTCCAACTGTGGCTCTTTAAAAGTGTTATACTTTGATGCAAAATAGTCCAAGAGGACTTGGGAAGCACAAAGTTCTAGGCCTAAGTTAGGCATTTTCGTAAAAGTTGGTTTTGCAATTTTGTAACAAACAACACCTAGGTTTGGTGGAGGAGTTTCAATTTGTGACTCGGGAGAGAGGTTAGGTACATCTAGGTTGTTTTCATTTTTAAAATCATTTGTACCATCACACACTTTCCTAAAGTCGAAGAGGGTAAATCATGTTCATTTTCACGAGACAATGGCACAGTTCCACATCATCATCACATGCATGAATATCGGAAGAAGCATCATTCATAGGGTTCACGAGAAGAGACAATTAATGTCTCTCGAACCTAAAGATTCTACTACATTTTCAAAATACACATGCTCTTCATATTCATCATCATCATCATCATAACAATGCATTTCCTTATTAAAAATCATAGTATTTCTAGTCCCGTCATTTAAAACAGTTCATATGCAATATCAATTGCACGAGTAAGACTAGGCATACTATTGACTTCATTATGGTTGATAAACATTTCATCTTGAAAGTCCTCCCTTTCCCCGATTTAGTGCATCACAGATTTGACTCAATTTGAGTTCTAAACTCTCAAACCTTTGCTCAAGGTTTTGATTCAATTCTAGAAATTCATTATGTTGTTCAATGAAAGGAGAGTTTTCAACGGTGGGAAATTCATAATCAATGCTATATGGATGGTCATGTATTGCATTCATTTCAAGCCTAGCATTTAGCTCCATGAGTGTTTCCATTGTTGATTGCAAACTAGGAGTTGGGGGAGTATAAAATTGTTCAACTCCCCACCTGTGGTGACCGATACATGTGCTCATGATGGTTAGGGTATGAGTACTCAAGGTCGGGGCCCCGAGAAGGCTCATAAAATTCCCTAAAGTCACTATGGTATGTGGGGTGTTCATCCCGTGAAAGATGCCCGTAAGCAAGCTCTCTAAGGGATTTGTTGGTATTCCCGGTTTGCGGACCAAAATCCCGACATGATTTATCAACTCAAATTGAACTCACAATCTAATTTGGTTTATGTGGGTTTTGTTTGGTTTAAATGGGTTCATTTTTGGTTAGTTGGGTTTTGGTTTGTTGTGGGCCTGTTGCTTGGTTTTTGTGAGTTTTGGTTTGTTTGGGATTTGTTGTTTGAAGCCCAGGATTTGTGAAAACTGCACAGCCCAGTTGTGTTGAGTTGGGCTCGGTCTTGTGCACAGCCCAGAAGTGAGTTGATTGTGAGCAGGCCAATGAGCTTGAGCCCAGCTTATAGAGCGGCCAAAGATGTTGAACCGCACAGAAGATTTGAAAAAGTATAGCCCAGAGATGAATTGAGTTGGGCTGAGTTGGGCTCGGTTTGGTGTAAGCCCAAGTTATGGGTTTAGTTAGCCCAGTGGAACTGGGTTTCAGTTATAAACAGCCCAGTGATGTGCAGCCCAGGTTATGGTTCTCAGCCCAGTTGAAAAGCACAGCAGGCCTCAGTTGTGCACAGCCCAACAGATGTGGGCTTCAATTTAGTTTAAGCCCAGCAGTGTGGCTTATGTGGGAAAGTCCAGGTTTGTGCACAACCCAGAAGTATGTGGGCTTAGCTTGGTTATGTGTAAACCAGCTATGTGAGCAGAGCAAGTTGCACAGCCCAGTAGAAAGACACAGCCCAGTGGATTGCAAAGCCTAGTTGGAATGGCTTATGTGGCTTCAAAATGTACGGCCCGGTGTTGTGGTTTGAGTTGTCAGGCAAAGATTGACACAATTATTTGCAGCCCGGGTTTTGTGAAATTTTTCACACAAATGTGCAATGCACAACTCGGAGAATGCACGAGGGTTATACGGGTGGTAGACCAAGGGCTAGCCGGGGAGCTCAAGCTTGCGCGCCTTGGGGCTAGCAAGGAGCCGGATTATCATGCACGGGGGTCGACGATGGCTCAAAGGTTCAAAAGGGTTGCACTGATATGCTAAAGGTTATGCCGGGGTATGCAAGGTTTGCAACTTGGCTCAAACTTGCAGCTTGGGGCTAGCAAGTGAGCGAGGGCGAGATGGAGTTCTACGAGTTTTCGCAGTTGAGCTCAGGGTCTGAGGCAAGGCTTGCTCAATTACAAACTAACAGTAACCAATGTAAGATCGGGTGCACAAGGTACGGCACACAACAAAGTCTCACATAAATTTACCGGCTTATCAAAGACGGTAAGCACGGATAAGCGAGAATAGTGTAATAAGTACTCTCGGCTAGCATATGTATGTTTCGAGGTCAAGGCACCACTCACCTTACAAGTCGCAGGGTTTGCTCAGTTGCACCTTATGCGCCTTCCTCTTGGGTTGGCTCACCCTTGCCACTTGCACCTGTTAGCTCAACAAGCAAATTTCAGTCCTCAATGTCATACAATAAACAACCTAGCTATTGTGCTACAATGACAGAGCTAAGCTTTCGGAGTTCGGCTATGCTTCCGGGAGCAATGTCAAACTCGGTTCTCACGATTTCAAAACAATGGAGCAGCCATTGTTACATTTGCATTATGCAGATGCAGATGTGCACTAAGTTACAGATGCAAGGATGCTACAGATGGCTAAGGTATGTTACAGATGGCTAAGCCAAAAATTGCAATGATAGAATGCAATACAAGTTGCAAAAACTAAAACAAAAGAAAAGTAAATGAAGCAAACCTAGAAAACTTAACAATGACTATACCACACTAACGGATGGAATACTACAATGCAATACTAAGTTATACTAATCAAAGTTTGATAAAACAATGTAACATGGATATGTACGGGGTTGAAAATCAATGAAGCGAGCCAATGAACACAGGGCACGCGCCAAGTCCCCGGCAACGGCGCCAAAAACTTGGTAGGCCTCGAAAGATGTATATAAATTTGACCTACGTGTAATACCGCAAGTGCACGGTGTCTTGGTTGTAGAACTGGGCACGTACGAGTCGAACCACAGAGACTTGTGGTGCTCTTGTATTGATCAAAGGCTTGCTAACTGAATTTCTAGTGACAGAGTGACAAAAGGGTGTTTTGTACCGAAACGGCTGAGATGTAATAGTGTGAACCTAAAATGAACTACAAATGGTGACAATGGGATACTAAGGTCTTTGATTCCACCACTAACCTACATTATGCCTTCAACTCATGGTATGATTCTTATCCTTATGACAGAGAAGGGAGGGGTGTCAATTCTGCCCTATGTCTAAGGTGTTTCTCCACTTGATAATTTTGATCACAACAGAGGTATTCATCCTAAGTATTAACTGTCTGGACTAAAGTACAACTAATCCGAGGATAAACAATAGTCTAATTAAGCTCAAGTTGTAGCATAATCAACTCAGAGGTGTTCTAACTACAAGGCATCCATGGCGTTGGTATGCCTTGTGAGAGCTAAGGGTTGACAAGCTAAGATCAAATTTCATCTTAAAAATAGTTAAGCATTCAAGAAAACATATGGAGTATGGGACACACAGTGAGAGGTTAGGGTTTCATCTAAACCCTAGCAACTTGATTTACAACATCATAAAAACACAAAATAAACCTAATTGACTGCACTGGCTAATCCAGGCGTGTTTTCTACACACCCACAGTTCGGATATTTATACATGCAAGAACCCCCAAAATTCCCAAACACTAATTCATTATAAAATAGAAATTAATTGCAAAATAATTCGAAAACACTCATACCCATACTCGATTGCCTCGAATCATCCTCTCCTCCTCGGGTCCATGCGTCGACCGATGTGATGAATGAGAAACCCTAGTCCCAATTATCTTTAATTTAGCTTCTAGGGTTGATAGAAGCTCAAAGAAAGATGACTAGACCTAGAGAGGGTACGGAGGTGGTTGATGGTGTGGTTGTTGGCCGATGGTGACGGAGAGGAGAGATGGTGGCGGAGGTAGCTCTGTCATGGCATGGAGGTGGTAGAGAAGAAGAGCATAGCTCTGCAGAGGGGGAAGAGAAGAAAGAGAAAGTGAGGAGAAGACTAGGGTTGTTCGAATAGGGTATAGGGTATGGAGATTTTGCTGTGAGGCGGGCATAGCGAAGTGTCGATGGGAAGGCATCAGCGAGCGTGGGATGAAGCTGGTGCGATCTGAACGGCTCAGGGAGGTAAGCGGTTTTGGCTTGATCTAGTGTTGCACGGGAGCAGCGATCTATGATGCACGTGGAGGCAGCGACCATTGGATGTGGAAGATAGAGATCTCAACGGCTTGGAGTGTACGGGCTCGGATCCGGGTCGCGGGTCGGGTCTAGCTCAAGCCCATGTCTTGTAGATGAGTTGCTACTTGTTGGGTTGCAACTGTTGCGCGCGCGGGCTTCGGCTTTCTGCTCCTTGGGCACTTGACTCCAATTCTTCGCTCTTTTGGCTCCTCGATTCTCCAAGCTTTATTTATTACCTAAAAACACAAAATTAATTAATATAAATATTTATTCTTGAAAACAAAGATAACACGTAATGCGGGATAATATCTGATTTCTAAGCGCAAAAGATGAGTAAAATGCCAATAAAAAGGTGTATAAATATGCACTATTTAGCACTCATCAATGTGCAAGCAACTTGGGCAACAAGCCTTCCGGAAACTTCTAGAATCTTCCTTCACGGGCTTGATTTACGGGCCTTCCGTATATAAAATACACGGTACAAACACATATCTTTCAAAGTAGAAGAATCTCCATATTTTGGTTGCTAATCCCAGAAAGAAGAACCTTGTAGATATTTAGCAGAATACAACTGCACCCAAGTAGCATTTGAATTTGTCAAGAATCTACATACCAGTTTTGATACCAAAGATATATTCACTAGTTCCATATCTTTAATACCTAAACCACCGTCTTCCTTTGCTCTTTAGAGCCTTTTCATATTTGAAGAAATGAGCTTTCCTAGTATTTGTATCATGACCCCACCAGAAATCTCTTTGAGTGCGAGATAATTCATTTTTCGCGGTTTTAGGTAAAATACACGTACCCATGGTGTAATTCGGAATTGTAGATAAAATATTTTTCAACTGTTCAGTTCTTCCAGCAGGATTAACAAAGAAATTTCTCCAGCCAGCTAATCTAGAATTAAATTTTGAGTGAAGAGGTTCGAATGTGTCAATACTGCAGTCTGATTTCAACGGATAGGTTCCCAAATACTTTTCACCTTTCTTCATTTCTCTAACTCCTAACATCTGTATATACCTCCATCTGTTATATGGACAACATCCCTTGCTAAAGTGTATTGAAGATTTTGAAAAATTGATGATTTGACCTGAGAAAGCAGAATATGAATCTAATATATGTTTCAACTGATTTACGTTTTGCTCTGAATTCTGTTCGAAGAAGAACAAGTCATCAACAAACATTAAATGGCTAATTGTCGGTCCAAAATAATTGATCATGTAACCACTGTAAAGATTCAAAGTTTCATATTTCTCCATTAGAAGAGACAATCCTTGAGAGCATATGATGAATAATGAAGGTGACAATGGACAACCTTGACGAAGACCTCTTCCACTTTTAAAGTTTCCATAAGGAGCACCATTTAAGAGAATTGAGAAAGAAGAAGAAGTAACACAATTCATAATTAACTTGTGAGATAAATCATGAATACCCATCTGATGAAGCATAAAACTCAAGAATGACCAAGATACCCGATCATACGTCTTCGACATATCCAATTTCAGAGCAAAATAACCTTCTTTAGATTTAGATTTATGCATAGAATGGGATAGTTCCTTTGCAATGACAACCTTATCAACAATTTTTCTACCTTTAACAAAAGCGTTTTGTGACCAGGAGATAAACATACTCATAAATGGACTCAATCTGATAGCCAAGATTTTTTCCACAAACTTATATAAAACATTGCAAAGAGCAATGGGTCTAAATTCCATAGTTGTAGCTGGATTTTTAACCTTTGGGATTAAACTTATATGAGTATGATTTAACTTACTTGAAATTTTGCCTGTAATAAAGATCTGTTGAATGTATTGAGTGATGTTTTCACCTACTATTATCCAACACTTCTTGTAGAATAAAACAGGAAAACCATCCGGTCCTGGTGAACCAAGAGAATTCATATTCTTCACCACTTTCCATAATTCATCACCAGAAGGTACTGCAGAGATGAAAGAATTTTCTGCTGAAGAAAGAGAATAAGAAGAATCTTGCAGATTTGTTGGAATTTGAATATTCATATCCTCTTGAAACAAATTTTTGAAAAAAGAAACTAATTCCTCCGCAATCTCAGTTGGGTTAGTAATCCATTGTTGGGTACTTGATTGTATATAAGAGATTTGATTTTTCTTTCTTCTTTGTTGAACTGAAAGATGAAATTGTTTTGTGTTTTTATCTCCAGTTTCATCAAGATTTGCTTCATTCTTTGTTCCCAATAAGTTGCCTCCATGATTATATACTCATTCAGCTAAACCGAAATATTTTTCTCTTGACGAATAATATCAGCAGTTGGGGATAAAGATTGAAGTTGTAGTAATTTATTTTTCAACTTTATGATTTTATTCTTAATACAACCAATTTTATTTCTACTCCAGCTTGTAAGAAATTTTCCCGGAGATGAAAGTTTAAGAATCAAATTATCGAGTAAATATGTAATATCTTATAAATATCCGGGTTATTTTGTTTTTGGTACCCAGGTTTTGTCCGACTTTTGAGTTTGGTCTAACATTTGTCTAGCTTGGTGTTTGGTACTTGGAATTCACGTTGACCCGCGTTGACTTGGTTAGAGTTTGATTTCCGTTTCATAATTATTTTAAAAATTAAATAAAATCTAATTACTATTATAGTTTACTGTTTTAGCCTTTTACTATACCAAAAAAGTCTTCCCAACTCTCAAAATCATTTTTACTTCGCTTCTTCCGCCTCCAGACCCTCCACAAACACCACAACTCTCCGTAACATGTTATTCACAACACAGACACGAATTCTTCTCCTCTCTCAAATCTAACTCTCTGCTACTTCCATCTCGATTCTTCAGAATCTACTCTACTTTTTCCAGAGACGAATTGGATTTATTTACGGTACAGTTTGTGTTTAGTTAGGGTTTTGATATTTTGAAAATTTGAGGGTTTAAATGAAAAGTTATATTAGGGTTTCGATTCATCTTCGGGTTTCAGTTTTGGTTCATGACTGAATAAATCTAATAAGGGTTTCAGTAAGCGTTTCAATTAGCGATTTGTTACAGGGACATAGATGTTGTTATTGAATAATTTGATTGATTTGAATACTTCTCAGTTACAACTTGAAGAAGAATTGTTATATGGGTTTGTTGTAATTGAGGTGAAAATGGTTGTGTTAATGTTAAGAATGAAAATTAGGGTTTTTGATGGCTGAGTTTGATTTCAAGATTGAGAAATCGGTGATTTCTAGCAGAGAAATGGTTCAAGAATGGAGTTTTTGAATGGTTCATGATGGGTTTATCTAATTTCCAAGGTTGAGATGGGTAATGAAACTGTAATGGCAATGGATCTGAGTCTGTTGAGTTGGCGGTGTAATGACCTAGCCTGAGGTTAATTGATACAGAGATGGTGGATGAGATTGGTATCAGAAGTTGTGGTTGTGAATTTGCAGTGACTAGATGTATGCTTAGGTTGTCTATGAGACAGAAGATAAGCAGTGGGGTTTGTTTTTGAGCTGGTGAGATTTATGCTGAGATTAACTAAGAAAGTGAGCAGGTAGAGGTGATGTGGTTCAGTTGGCTAAAATGGGTGCGAAACAATCTTGTTGTAGTAATTGCAGGTGGAAAATGTTTAGGAAGTGGTGGTTGATTGCGGATCAGGTTAAGAGGTGCAAGCTGGTGATAGCAGTTGTGGATATTGATGAGTGCCAAATATTGCATATTTCTACATCTATTTATTGGCATTTAACTCATCTTTTGTGCTCGAAATCGAGATATTATCCCGTTATTCTGTGTTTTCTTTGTTTTCAAGAATAAATATTTGTACTAATTAGTTTTGTGTTTTTAGGTAGTAAATAAAGCTCGGAGAAACTAAGGAGCCAAAAGAGCAGATAATTGGAGACGAGCGTCTATGGAGCAGAAAGCCAAAGCCCGCGCGCGCATCAATTGCAACCCAACAAGGAGCAACCCATTAACAAGACATGGGCTTGAGTTAGCCAAGACCCGGCCCATAACCCGGATCCAGCCCGTTCCATCTGAGCCGTGAGATCTCGCCCATCCGCATCCAACGCCGCTGCACTCCTACACATCATCTCTTGATGCTCCCGCTCCACACCAAAACCGCTTGTATCCCCGAGCCGTGAGATCTTCCACTACCCTAGATCCTACGGTCGCTCCAACCTTCCCATCGACCCTTCGCTGCAACCGCTTCACACCACAGACACCTATATCAACCCCTTAACCATCGACCAAATCCCCATTTCTCTTCTTCTTCTCCTTTCTCTTCACCCATACCAAAACCAGAGAACACCCTACCTCCACCTCCTTCACCCATACCATGGCAAAACCACCTCCATCATCTCCTTACCCTGACAACAACAGCCGCACCACCTTCACCTCCTAATTGCTCTCTATCTCTCTCATAGCTTCTTACCTAGAGGCTAAGTTTGAGATAGGAAGAACTAGGTTAGGGTTTTGTCAACAGGAGGGAACCATCATTTCGAGCCGATTGAGCGGAGCCGACATCGATTTAGCGACGTGGGTGAGAGGGTATTCGTTTATTTTTCCAATTTGAAGTAAATTAGGGTTTTGCTTGGCATGTATAAATAGGTCTGAGGAGTGGATGTTAGAACTTTTGCCTGGGCTAGCCAGAGCACCAACTTAGTTTTATTTGTGTTATAATTGTCTTTGCAATGTTCTAATTTGATTTACTGGGGTGTTGATGAAACCCCCGATTTTCATGTCAAGCATATCTAGCTTAGGTTTATTCTTGTTGTGTTATAATATGTTAGGATTAGTAAGTAATTGATGAAGCTTATGACCCGTGATGAGTTGTGCTGTAAGAAGACAACTCATACTAGGGGAGTTAGTAGAATCAGTTAAAGAACATCTACCTTAGACCTTCAAGTAAAGGCACAAGAACACAATCTTAGTTGAGTTGCCTAAGCATGAGATTAGAGGTGGAATCAACCACCCCAGTGCTTTACAATTTACTTGTTACCTTAGTTTAGAGCCACATCAACTAGTCGTATCGACAACCAAAATCGATTCATAATTGTGTTACACTTCCTTGAAATCGCTAGAGTAAGCCTTAGATCATTCACACACACACCATTTCTCTGTGGGATCGACCCGTATTTGCCCTGTTTTACATTGTAGACACCGTGCACTTGCGGTTTAACACGTAGGAAAACTCTTTTAAAGACCTACCAAGTTTTTGGCGCCGCTGCCGGGGACTTGGCGTGTGCTGTGTCGATTATTGGCTAGCACTTAACTGATTTTCATTTCTCCCTGTATATACTCACCTTGAATTGTTACTTTTAGCCCTGTAGTAGTGTAACTTAGTTGTAGTTTTCCATTTCGCATCTGTTCATTGCATTTTCGCTTAGCCTATCGTAATTGCATTCTCTTAGTACTTCTTGCTAGTTTGCATAACATCTTTGCATAGTTGCATCATTCTCTCGAGACTTAGCTTACAACATCTCACTGTAGGATCACAAAGGCGCCTATGCATTGCACTCAATAGCTCATTTACCATTTGGCCCGAGCTGTCACCACTCACCTGCATTACATATCCATGCGATTAACTCGCTGAACCCATTCTCTCGTGATAACCGAAACTTGCGGTGGTAGGTGTCACTTACATCGCACTTTGTTGGAGTTTTGTTTGCTTAACTCATAGCTCTCAGCATATCATCACCCTGCAAAACTCCAATCCATCACATCTGCATATCATATCTCTCATTGTGCAGATTTTTGAACTTTGCAGTGATATACTCTCTTTGCGTTAACCTGCACATTTTTAGGAACTGAGATTTCTCTCTTGAGTAACAGTGCACTGTGGAGCAGGTGAAGAAAAACCAAGGAAGAGGAGAAGACCAAGGCGCAGTACCATTGGTGGATTTGCCTAAACCCGAGGTGTTATATCGGCGGTATTGTATCTCAACCCTACTTACTTGAATGAATGGATGTTATAGCATGCTTGGTTGTATGATTTTCCGTGTGGGCATATGTATAATCTGTACATGAACTGAGGCCTTGCATGAACTGAGAACTGTCACATGCCAAGCCTGGTTCACCTGATAAGCTAGATACCCTGCTGAGCATCCAACCCTGCAATATCTAGGGTTTGCGCATATGAATCTGTGATAACTGAGCACTAGCCTTGTTTGCATGATAAACTAGCTGCCTTCCTAAGTGTGCTCCATACCTGAAATCCACCTTTGTGTGTTCTGTGCTGTGACCACTTAGCTTCCATCTGCCCTGTGCTCAACTCCAGCCCCTGAAGCTGTTGAGTTTGAGCTGCAACTTGGATAGCCAAGTTAGCTGGAAGTCCAAGTGAAGTCAACTGTGACAGTTGACATCAACTCAGACCGTTGACATCAACTGAGTGAGTTGATGCCACACACCCTGTACTCTTATGCATGCTTGATCTTGTTTTAAACCTTGTATGAGCTTTCACCTGCCAAGATTGCTGTCAGTATCACTTGTGCAAACCTGTAAGCCTACCATCAACTGAGCTTGTTGAGTTGTGTTTTGTTAAGTTTGTGCATGCTCTATCCTGTTGATACCCTAGAAATCAACCCTGCTAAGCATTGCTCATCCGCATTAAATGTGTGCATCTGTTGACATCAACTCAGCCTGCATATCTGCATAACTGTGTGCATAATCTCTGGCCTTGGAATTTCACTTGTGTTGCATACCCTGATCATAGCCAGTGAAAACCCAAGAGGTCAACTAAGCCAGTTGACACTCTGTGTGCTGTTAAATTTGCTGAAACGTGCTGACATTTCTCATCATCTATAAGCACCCATTGCACTTGTGAATCTGTGAACCCTGCTTGCCTGATAAACCAATTGCATTGCTAAGTATTGCACCATACATGAACTCCTTGGCCTCAACAAGGCATGCGCTTAGCTCCAGCCCCTGTAGCTGCTGGGCTTAAGCTGCAACCTGGTTAACCAAGTAGCTCTTAACCCTAGTTGACATCAACTGAGAAAGTTGATATCAACTGTGATAGTTGACTTCATCTACCCTGCAATTTTTGAGCTTAACCTCTGAGAAAACTGAAGTCAACTGAGTATGTTGACACTCTGTGGCATGTAAGTCTGTGTAGAAGAGCTAAAATATTTCATCTCGCTTTTGCATCTCTCGCATCTCGCTCTAGTTGAATGCTAAACCTGCAAATCTGTTGTGAGACCTGGTTAACCCATCTGCCCTGAAATTCCTGAGCATAACCCATCTGACCATGTGGCTGATTTGCCTTGGCTGATTGTCAGTGGTGCGCAACCTTGAATCTCTGAAATGCATGCTTGACCTTGTGCTGTATCTTGAATCTGTGAACCATGCTTGCATAATGCACTAGCCACCTTGCTAAGAAGTCACCACTGTGATCTTTTGAAGCCTGTACTTGTGTGACATGTGCTTAATCTATGAAAACTGAGGTCAACTAACCTTGTTGGCATTAACTGTGTTAGCATCAGTTCTACAATTTGTGTGTGATAACTTGTGATGTGTTGCACCTCAGCTGCACATTACCTGCCAATGATGTGTCATTTTGAGAGTTTGTGTTTCTCGACTGTGCCTTTAGCTATCTCGTGCACAAAACTAGTGCATAAGTTTAGCCGTGAGGCCGCTTACAAGCTTGTTCTTTGCATAGCACTGGGCTATGCAACCGTCATAACTTTAGGCTCTGCTCATAAACCGAAGCCCACCCACCGAGCTCGCCATTTAGACTCGCAAAACCGGGCTGTGCCAAGCTAGGCTAGAACCCAGTACCACTAGGCTTTCCACAACCACTGGGCTGTGCATTTGCACGACCTGGGCTCTGCACGTAAACCAGCCCACTTAAACCAAACTGAAGCCCACTTAAACCAAACTGAGGCCAACTTAAACCAAACTGAAGCCCACTGTACACTGGGCTTGCATAACAACTAGGCTGTGCAACTGCTGGGCTGCATATAACCTGGGCCGCACATAACTTGGGCTGCACATTTGCGGCAACACCAAGCACTCCTGTGGGCTTAATTCTAAAAATTGGGTACCATTTTCTTGTATCACCTTTGCTTCTCTGTGTTTGATTGGACTAAGCTATGGGTGTTTCTTTTTGAGTTCAAATTGAGTTGCTAGATCATGTCAGGATTTTGGTCTGCAACTGGGGATGGAAACAAATCCATCAGAGAACTTGCTTACGGGCATGATTCATGTTACGAACTCCCCACAGACCATAATGATTTTAGGGAATATTATGAACCATCTCAAGGCACCTTGAATACACACACCCTAATCATTATGAGCACATGTGTCATCAACCACCATGGGAGGTTGAGCAATTCTATCCCCCAGTGAACCCTTGCATGCAGTCGATAATGGAGAATATCAACCTCATAGAACAAAACAATGCCATACTTGAATGGAAAGCAATGCATGATCATCCTTATAGCAACATGTCTGAGTTTCCCTTGTGTAGTGAACCCTGTGCACAGCCATACAATGATCATTCATATGAAACATGCATACCCACTAGTGAAGACTCCCCTTCAATTGAACAGCTTAACATGTTCTTGAGAATGAATCTCAGTCAATTACAAAATGTAGAAAGGGAGTATGCCCATAGTCAACCCACTAATGTTGAATATGAACCTCACCTTGAGGAAAATGAGTTCACTGAAAACTCCAATAGGGATGAGTATGCATATTACTCAAATGATGAATATGATATGTTAGAAGAGCATGTGTATGATGAAAATATGGTGGAATCTTTAGGTTCAAAGACATTAAGTTTCTCTTCTGTGAACCCTATGAATGATGCTTCTTCTAATATTCATACTTGTGCTGCTGAATTGGAGTCTATGCAATTGTTCACTGAAAATGAGCATGCTATACCACCTGTTTGTGACTTGGGGAATGCTGAGATTTTTGGCACCAATGATGTTATGCATGAAGTTGAAATTTTGGATAATGATGATTATGACATGGAGATTGATGAATTGTTCTATGCAGGTGAACATGATTTACCTTCTTTTTCTGACCTTAGGAAAGTGTGTGATGGTGCAAATGATCTTATACATGAAAACAACTTAGATGTACCTAATCTCTCTCTAAGGCACAGATTGAAACTCCTCCACCAAACCTAGGTGTAGTTTGTAACAAAATTGCAAAACCAACTTTTCTGAAAATGCCTAATTTAGGCCTAGAGCTTTGTGCTTCCCAAGTCCTCTTGGAATATTTTGCATCAAAGTATAACACTTTTAAGGAGCCACGCTTGGAATGTGTATATCTCGCTGTTCTTAGCAAAACTCATTTTGAGTTAGACCTTTTGCATGATGTACCTTTAAAATTGCAAGATTTTGTGCTCAAGAACACATCTCGTTGACAAGTTTAGGTTTGGGGGTAACTTGTTCACGTATGCAATCTTTCCCGCACTCTCATGTTATATTTGTGTAAGGTCATTGATGTTTGTACATATCGTCTTTTGGGTTGATCCTCAACTCTTTAGATTGTTGGTATATGGTGAATTTTCATTGTATATAATCCAAGTAGGACTTGTTAAATTTTTCTTTCTTGAATCGGTTGAGTCTTCTTGCGCATATATTATGCTAATCCGATATGATCTCCGCCGAGAATGTTGGATTCTAGCCTTGACAAATGAAGCTCTAACCTTGCTCCCGCCGACATCCCAATCTCTTCCCTTTTCTCTTATCAGGCATAGTTCTCATGGTATGTGACTTATTTATTATCTCGTTGACACATTGAGGACAATGTTTGATTTAGGTTTGGGGGTACATTTGCATATAGAGTTTTTAGTCTTTTATTTCAAAAAAAAAAAAAAAAAAAAAAAAAAACTCAAAATTTTGCATAAAAACCTCCAACTTTTAGAGATTTTAGAGTCACTAGCATGCTTCTAGCTATGTTTACATAGAGAGTCTGACCGAAATAACAACTTGGAAGTACTGGAGAACACAATCGGGTTTCTTAGTTGATTAGAGCGTTGGATTTAACCATACCGGAGGGCGAATTAGGTGTTGTTTAGATATTCGGTAGTAGAATTGTGATCACCCATAGTGGAGACTACACATTTTACATCAAGCGAGGTACCGACCTTCACTCTTTGTGACTTTCTAGAAAAGTCGTTAGAGTGTGTGTCACCGTACGTCAATTCCGGGTAGGAATGGTGAGCTACCCAACTTCGCACCACTTTCAGCACTATTTTTGATCTCTTGAGTGCTAATTTCGTCAATCATGAGGGTGACATTTAAAGATGAAAACTTCTTCTAAATATTGATTTGCAGTTAGCATCACTCTCTCTCCCTCTCTACAACATCAACAGATTCATAGAAACACATCATCGTCAGCAAGCGGAGCATCATCAGAATATTTGAAGAAAAGTTGAAATAGTCCAAGGTTTATGTGCAACAAAGAAAAGAAAAGAAGATGAGAATTAGTGAAGTTTATGAAATCAAGACAATTCAAGTTTTATTGTTTTATTGTTATTTTCATTTCATGTAAGTTGAAAAAAAAAAAAAAATTTGAGTTAGTAGTTTCATTGTTGTTATTTCATGTATGTTAAAAAAAAAAAAAAATGTCAAGTTTTTGTGAAGTTCAGAAGTTCATCATCAACATTTGAAGACCGAAGATTGAAGACGTTTCTATGAATGTTGAGAGAGTGATATTAATTACCGATCGGGTGAGAAGGTAAGTGAGTACTCCCATCCTTGCTAATGGTTGATTTCCTTTCTTAGAGATCATCGAAAAGATTCTTTTTGTCCACACTTCGTGGAGTCTCCGAAAATTATTTCGGAAGGTTATCCTTCTTACCTTCAACGTGTTCAGGATTTCTCTCTTTATTCCTGCCTGCACACATGAGAGACTAAAAAAGCAATCTTTTTGAGTGCAATTATCATAAAACCCTAATGGTGAGGCAGAAGTCGAGGCTTATGATCACAATCGAATCCGAATTCTTTCATATGGTATGGTTACTTCTCGCTCAAAGAATTAAGGATGAGAATGCGTCCTTTGGTAGTTCTAACTTCTTGTTACTAGCATGCGAAACTCTATGTCCTCATAGCTCCTTGGATGCTTGAGACTCTTTTACACTCGAAGTTGGAGAAGGTTTTGTGGGTACACCTCTGGTAAACCCTCACGAGACTACAACTCGTCCACTAGGGACACCTAGGGGTTTAAAGGCTTAGTGCATACGCTAAATGCATTCGAGAGACCCACGACAGTGGTATAGTTAGGAGTTCCTAATTTCTGTTTCACTTGAGGACAAGTAAAACTCAGGTTTGGGGGTATTTGATGAGTGCCAAATATTGCATATTTCTACATCTATTTATTGGCATTTAACTCATCTTTTGTGCTCAGAAATCAGATATTATCCCGTTCTCGTGTTTTCTTTGTTTTCAATAATAAATATTTGTACTAATTAGTTTTGTGTTTTTAGGTAGTAAATAAAGCTCGGAGAAACTGAGGAGCCAAAAGAGCAGATAATTGGAGACGAGCGTCTATGGAGCAGAAAGCCAAAGCCCGCGCGCGCATCAGTTGCAACCCAACAAGGAGCAACCCATTAACAAGACATGGGCTTGAGTTAGCCAAGACCCGGCCCATAACCCGGATCCAGCCCGTTCCATCTGAGCCGTGAGATCTCGCCCATCTGCATCCAACGCTCGCTGCACTCCTACACATCATCTCTTGATGCTCCCGCTCCACACCAAAACCGCTTGTATCCTGAGCCGTGAGATCTTCCACTACCCTAGATCCTACGGTCGCTCCAACCTTCCCATCGACCCTTCGCTGCAACCGCTTCACACCACAGACACCTATATCAACCCCTTAACCATCGACCAAATCCCCATTTCTCTTCTTCTTCTCCTCTCTCTTCACCCATACCAAAACCAGAGAACAACCTACCTCCACCTCCTTCACCCATACCATGGCAGAACCACCTCCATCATCTCCTTACCCTGACAACAACAGCCGCATCACCTTCACCTCCTAATTGCTCTCTATCTCTCTCATAGCTTCTTACCTAGAGGCTAAGTTTGAGATAGGAAGAACTAGGGTTAGGGTTTTGTCAACAGGAGGGAACCATCATTTCAGAGCCGATTGAGCAGAGCTGACACTGATTCAGCGACGTGGGTGAGAGGGTATTCGTTTATTTTTCCAATTTGAAGTAAATTAGGGTTTTGCTTGGCATGTATGAATAGGTCTGAGGAGTGGATGTTAGAACTTATGCCTGGGATAGCCAGAGCACCAACTTAGTTTTATTTGTGTTATAATTGTCTTTGCAATGTTCTAATTTGATTTACCGGGGTGTTGATGAAACCCCTGATTTTCATGTCAAGCATATCTAGCTTAGGTTTATTCTTGTTGTGTTATAATATGTTAGGATTAGTAAGTAATTGATGAAGCTTATGACCCCGTGATGAGTTTGTACCGTAAGAAGACAACTCATACTAGGGGGAGTTAGTAGAATCGGTTAAAGAACATCTACCTTAGACCTTCAAGTAAAGGCACAAGAACACAATCTTAGTTGAGTTGCCTGAGCATGAGATTAGAGGTGGAATCAACCACCCCAGTGCTTTACAATTTACTTGTTACCTTAGTTTAGAGCCACATCAACTAGTCGTATCGACAACCAAAATTAGTTCATAATTGTGTTACACTTCCTTGAAATCAGTTAGAGTAAGCCTTCGATCATTCACACACACACCATTTCTCTGTGGGATCGACCCGTATTTGCCTTGTTTTACATTGTAGACACCGTGCACTTGCGGTTTAACACGTAGGAAAACTCTTTTAAAGACCTGCCAGATATGATATGCTGCAGTGAGAATTCAGGTGTAGTTCAAATTGGTCTTGCTCACTCTTGTTGGTGTCGATAGAGAAACAATAAGGAAATAGTTCGGATGGTGGTCTTTGGTGTGACTAAGCAGGGTCTCGAGCAGGTGAAGCTAAGAAGAATTTACAGATTGGAATGTATTTCTGCAGGTTTGAGGTTGTGAGCTCGGTCACGGTGATAGAGAGGCAGATGAAGTTTGCGATGGTTGTGATAAAGAGGAAAATAAAACGATGGTGGTGGTTGCGGCGGTGATGTGTTAAAGATAAAATGAGTTTCCACTGAATGATTTTGATGTAATGTAAATTTTAATAAAGTGAAGGGTATGCTTGTAATCTGGTTTCACATTTTAATTTTATATAAATTTATTAATAATTTATAAACAGAAGTCAAGATTTAACTTGGTCAACGGAAGTCAACGTGAATTCCAAGTACCAAACACCAAGCTGGACAAATGTTAGACCAAACTCAAAAGTTGGACAAAACCTGAGTACCAAAAACAAAATAACCCTAAATATCCTCATAAAAATTTGTACATTTCGCATAAACTAAACTAGATAGTTCTAAAAAAGTTATATTGATCATTTGTGGACTGTACATTATCTTAAAGAACAGTCGAACGACAAATGTTATGGTTTTGAATATTGTAATAAAAGAGTTTGGCGAAATATTTAGACGAATTTTCTAGTACTTTTAATGATAGCTATGAATGAGATGGTTGTATTTATGATGAGGTGGCAGCGTAACCACTTTTTTTTTTTATCGGATCATTTAAAGAATATCCGAGCCAAACTTTGGCGATAATTGGACAATAAATATTGCCTCATTATTCTCTGTTAAATCTCAAGTCAGTTGCAATACGTCATTTTATGGGTATATAGTGGATATTGACATACTTGAATTCCTCTTGCCCAATGTTGAAGTTTTCAAATGATGACCACACAACTTCTCGATGTTTATTCATAAAACAATGAGAAGCCAATGCAGATTACATCTGAATTACTTGATGAGTTTCCAAAATCCTTCACAAGTTTTGTGCTTGAGATCTTGATCTTGGAGTTGTATTAATTTGTGTACATTTTCTTTATTTATTTTTGTAGATGGGACAAAACGATTTGCTGGTTTTTTTAGGAAGTGAAGAGACGACCGTGTGGACGGTGACTCCTCGACCGAGCAAACTGCTTAACCTCAAACAGATGCACTGCACGGGAGTACTTTGAGTTCGAGAGATCAATCTGTAGGACTTAGGCCTAAACCAAGAAATGGCCGTTCCAGAGTCAATTCGGTCACAAAGAGGGAAGAGGGTCGATCTGTAGGAGGGAAGCTGAGAAGTGTGTGAGATCAATGATGATCAAGGATTGTGGATGTGTTGAAGATTTCTGCAAGTTGATGAAATGTTGAGTTCTGGGATCAGTTTTGATCGATTGAGCGATAATTTCTTGCGTGTTGAAATTGTTGTTTTTTAATCGTGGGTTCAGAAACTTATTTATATTGTCAGATTAGTAAATGCATTGATCCCAGTATGTGTGATGGTTGCTCGAGTGAAAGAGTGGGAGATCGTGGTAAAACCAGTTCCATGTCGTGCGGAGACTTGGTTGATCTTCCACCCACTACTTTGCTAACTCCCTCAACTGCTTGCACGACTTACTCACATTTCTCATCGTGGATGAACACACGTGTCGTAGGCCACCAGACCAAAACCCTAATTAATATCCCCCATGTGACGTGATTGATGTCTCACGAACGTGGAGTCTGCAAGGCAGACATGTATTTAATTAGTCAGTTGTTGACTTGATTAGATGATGAGTCTAAGTTTTGTTGAATCGAGCATGATTGACAAATGCTCTATGATTCATGGATTGAACATGTCTACTGGGACATAATGAATATTGATAATTTGAGCAAATATTGCTCGTCTGAGTGAACATTGCTTGCTTGAGCAAATATTGCTCGATTAATGAATTACCAAATATTGATAGTTGAGTAATATTATTAGTCCCGCTGAGCAAATATTGCTCATTTGATGGATTATTGATAGTTGAATCAATATTGATAGTCTGAGAAAGTATTGCTCGTCTGAGCGAATATTGCACGTTTGAACAATTATTGGTAGCATGACCAAATAAAATATTAATTAAAATATTGATAGCTGGACCGTATATTATATAATTAATCAAGATATTGATTGTTGGACCAACATAAAATTATTAGTGTTCAAACCTGTTCAGAATTATGGTTTGCAGAGCATTTGGTTTGAAACTCTAATTTTGATCGATTGCTGATCAATTGGTGATTTACTGAAAATCAATCACTGAGTGAGAGAGGGACCGACTACATGGGATGATGGCGGACCATGTAACTCCCAGGTACTCGAGTGAGTATGCACCAAAGTCCTTTGTATACCAGTTGGTGAAAGGATGATTAAATGTTGGTTTAACCATTTATTGAAATAGTGCTCGTCTGAGCATTAGGTAATAAAACCTAATTATGGAGAGATGAGGGACCGACCAATGGGTATGAAACCGGCCCTTGGTGGTCATGGGACCAAATGGTGGTTGATTGAGCAAGTTCCAAGTTGATTGGAAAGAGTTTGAACCCAATATGAACTGTAGAAGAGTAATTAGGTCAAAATTATTAAAGTATGTGGGACCGCTCCTTCCAAGCCTAAAAGCCGACCTTCGTCGGTCAAGGTGGCATGCCCGTGTCACCATATTATCCGTGTCCTAATTCTGAGAGTTTTGATATTTTCTGACGCGCATTCGAGCAATAATTTGGATTTTTAGAAGAGTTTGATCTTGACTAAAACTCTCGATTTTGCTCTAATGAGCAAGTAGAACTTTGCCCATGCGGTCAATATTTCAGCAATATTAAAAATAATAATATTTTAATATTTATCGTGAGAAGCCTAGTCGGTCATGTGATCATTTGACTTTTTGGCTTTTTGACAGTTTGAGCAATATTTGAGAAAATATGGAAAAACCAGGGTTTTTGCTCAAACGGAGGACTTTCATTAGATGAAGGAAATAATAATAATAATAAAATAAGGTATCATAAGGTGTGGGACCGACCAAGACTAGGGCATGGCCGTCCGGCTAGTGGGACCGGTCCCGTGACACCTTTCCCTATTTTTAATTATTTTTCATCATGTGAAGGAAATATGGAGAAACTGAGAGTTTTGCTCAAACGAGGGAGTTTGCTCGAATGAAGGAATTTTCATGAGATTAGGAAAAATAATAAAATAAGGTAAAATAAAAGGAAGAGGCATGTGACCGGCCACAGCGACATGACCGACCGGCCGGCCGGTCCGGTTCCTCTATGCGCCTCTTTATTATTTTATTAATATTATTTTTCTTCCCTATTTTGCATAGGTTTCCTCGTTTGTCCATATTTTTGAGTGCTCGTTCGTGCGCTCGGGTGCTCATTCGTGCATTATTGCTAAGTACACTCACACCATTTTCTTGGGGCTTACTCGGTGGTGTCCCAAATGCCCGATCAGTGAATATTTATTACTAATTGATGGAATTCAGCTGACAACCACCCATGAAACAGAGTAATAAAATAAATTGAGTATCTATTACTAATCCATGGAATTCAGCTGAGAATCAGCCACGGAACGGAGTAACGAGATAGAATGATTATCTATTACTAATCCATGGAATCCAGCTGAGGATCAGCCATGGAACGGAGTAATGAGATAAATGATTATCTATTACTAATCCATGGAATCCAGCTGAGGATCATCCATGGAACGGAGTAATGAGATAAATAGATTATTTTCTTGGAATTCAGTTGATGAATGACACGCTAGAATTAATCTATGAATTGCTCTACACTAGCATGTGATATGTCTAGGAGCAAGTTTATTCAAGAATCGAGGTATGAGATGATGGAAGCATCATACTCGTTCTGAATTTTGGGGGTGTATAGTCAGGGAACAACAAACAGTGTGACGTCCTGAAGACGTTAACGCTCTATACTAGCATGCAATATGTCTAGGAGTCGTCCAATCGTTAAGAAATTGTATACACGTTCTCTCTACATAGTCATGGAACAACAAACAGTGTGACGTCCTGAAGACGTTAACGCTCTACACTAGCATGCAATATGTCTAGGAGCCGTCCAATCATTTCGATTTTACGTAGAGGTGATGATGAAATGTGCAAAGTGTCGAAAGCTCAGCTGACATGCTTTTCGAGGAACATAATCATCATAGCTCTGAGAGGATGCTCGCTGGTAGGATTGGAAAGGTACCAACAATTAACTGCAAGTGCACAATGTCTATAACATAGATATGGCAAATACAGGACGATCCCACAGGGAGTTATTACGATGCGAAGCTAAACTTCTAAGTTCTGCTATTGTTAATTCAAACACGGGGTATCAGGAGGAGGTTTGTCGATACGACTAGATGATGTTTATGAAACACAATATAGAAAACAGAACAATGCAAATAAAAAGGTACTAGGGCAGTCGAATCCACCTATTAACCTACACTAAGTCAATTCAGTCTCAATAATGTTCTTGCCCCTTGTAATGAACACTGGTTAAGATGCAAGTCTGCGGTTTATCCAGGGAGGTCTCAATTGGAGGGTTTAATATCCACCAAGGTCACTAACTAATCCCTAGTATTAGCTGCCTTCTTACAGTACAACTAATCACAGACCAATTTGATCACTTAGATAATTAAACCTTTACTAAGATGGATATTCTAATCGCAACTAAGGTATTTATCCGGAGCACTAACTGTATAATTAAGCACAATTAGTCAAGGGATCAATAACAAACAATTAAGCATGGGCTGCGGCACAATCAACATAGTGGTGTTCTAACTACAATGAATGCATGACATACACTGTGAGAGCAAAATATTGAAGTACTATGATTAAATCTATCATAAACAGTTTAAGCACAACAAGAACAATATTAGAAACATGAATCAAACTAGCAATAGATTAAGGGTTTCATCTAAACCCTAGTTATAAAATTAGAACATGATAAAGAAATAATAAACTACTACAGCTTGGTGCACCGGATAATCTGGGAATGAGTTTTACATCACAATCTCCTCTTTAATTATACAAAATTTCTCCCAATTGAGTTTTAATTCAATAATTAACAGAGATTTACTCACCAAAACGCGTTTCTCTGACAGTTTCTATCTTCAATTCATCTCTACAAGCCTACTTTTCCAGCTGTGAAGATAACCCTAATCTTATCTCTCTCAATCATAGCTTCTAGGGTTACTGTGCTTGACAAGGGAAAAGATAAGATTGAGAGAGATATAAATTAAGAGATTGATTGATTGCGTTTATGAAGGTGGTTGTGAGCATAGATGGTCGAGGAGATGGAATTGATGGAAGATAACTGTGAAATGGAGAAGAGGGAAAAGTGGAATTGCCTGGTTCTGTTCGATTAGATGAATGAATAGGAGGTGTTTGGGTGTTAGGCAGATGCATCAAGACTTGATGTCTCGATTGGAGGTGCTATTGGATGTTAAGGTTTTTGTTGATGAGGGAATGAGCGGAAGAATATTGTATTGATCAAATCTCTTATGTTTCGGGTACATATATGGATTTGGGTTCTTGGATCTCTTGATTAAATGACTCGTTTTTCTCGAGACTCTTTTCCCCAGTTTTCTTTTCCCCTCCTTTTCATCCCATATCTTCTTTGAACCAAGACCTTCTATCAAGCCCATTGTTGCGCAAACGGATTGCAACATGAGCGCAAGCGGATTGCAATATCCTTTCGCGTGATATTTCCTCTCCCGATTTCGTTTCTCATTGCAGATGTATATAATCTCTCAGGTGAGGCTATTCTTCTCCATACATTTCACGATCCTATGGATAATAACCTTCTTCTCGCTCACACTCAACAACTCTTTAAGTAGTTCATCAAACAAAATTAACTCCCTTTCATTAAATGAACTTGGACCAAATATCGTCTTTTAGAAATTGAACATAGATCTGGTTTAAATGCTGCCAACCAATTTAAACGAATGTTTCTCGAGTCCCAATAAAGAAATCAAAATTTTGAGGAAGAAAATTAGTGACCATATAGATGATAAAGATCGCATTGCTAACAATGGTGCACGGGCATTAACAACCTTTCAAAAATCTCTCCTTGAATTACAAATTGAGCGGGATGAATTGCTTCGCGAGAATTCCTTACTTAGTGAGCGAGAAGATCAAATTCGCTCCCTCCTTGTTATAAATAGTGACGATGAATTCGCACAGGCGCGAAAGTTTTAGATAATGCCGAAATAATCTAGGTGTTGATGTTAGTCTTCCATCATACTTCCTTGGTTAAAGATATAATATCGATAGAAAGGTTATTTGTTACACCTTACTACTTCTTACTTCTGTAGTATTGCTTGTAAATTATTAACTTGTTGTTACTTATTTACAAATCGATAAACCCCGGGTTAGAGTTAGAATTAGAGAGCTTGAATGCGAAGGAACAACTAATTTTCAGCGAGAATTGAAGAACTTCGAAAGCGAAAAACAACAACAGAAGTATTCCAAGTTGAAGAAACAATTTGAAACAACGGTGGAGAACTTTAGTAATGATCTTGTTCGTTTCGCAATGGAGCCATGGAGTATGTTTGTAAACACCGAACATCCCTCTGCCACATATCCAGGCAAAAGGTTCAAGAACTTGAATGTTTACGATAGTCGCGAAGAAGAAAAGTGCAGCGAGTGAAGAAGAAGAATCACCCAAGATGTAATTCTTTTTGTTTTCTTTTGCTGCGTGTAATATCTGTACATTGCTGTATCTTTGTTATAGTGAACTCTTTTTTCATGAATTCAATCTTCACTCCCCTTTTTTGTTAGTTCTTCCTTGTAATATAATTGACTATCTTTATTGATGTATAACTCTTTCCTCGGAAGATGAATAACAATATTCCATCTTTTCCATTCCCATACTTGCCTCTGGTATTCATCTTGGATGGAAGAAGTTAATTATCCTCATGTATTTTGTTGAATAATAATTTTAGTGTTATTGAAATGTATAGCGCGGCGAGTCGCGATATCTTTATGAATTGAGAATTCTATCTCCTCTTGCTGACAAGGTCGCGAACGCCTCTACACTTTCATGCAAAAGGCCCATTGACCTTGCCTTATCATTTTGTGTGGTCTTCAGTCAGACCTCCCTAATTAGAGGTCCTCCCCACATCAGCCGTTCATTTTGCGGCAAAATCGCGGGGCGTCTTTACACTTGTATGTAATGACCCATTGATCTTGCCTTATCATTTTTCAAGTATTTTTGCCTGCATGTTTTTTATTGCGACAATATGACGGGCCTAAACATCCTTGCGAATATAAAAGCCCCATGACATTGCCGTCGTGCGGCGAAATCGCGGACGCCGTCGTCGCTTTCATGTAAAGACCCATTGATCTCGCCTTACCCTCGCGTTAGTATTATTGCCTCTAATCATTGCACAAATATGATAAGCCTAAGTCTTCTTGCGAAAACAAAGCCTCATGACATTTGCGTACGTTTTGGCACCCCTAATGGAGAGCACCGCCCATATCATCTCCCAGGTTGCCCCTTCAAGGAGGCGAAACATCGCCATACAAGACTAGCTCATCCCATCCGGTCTTAACAACAACCGTTTTTGTTTTACGTTATCCCTTATACCTATAGGGTTTATGGTTACGAGGTGCACCCTAAAAATGTTTTTTCTTCGGGGCGAGTGCACAACGCATACCAAGACTTGCCAAGAATGGCTTTCATCCATCCAGGGCACTACGGCTCAACCGTGTACCTCGGCGCCTTGTGCATACAACGACTCTAGAAGAGGCCCTCGGTCGCCCAACCGGGTATAACCTACATATATAGTTGGGAATCCAGGTACCTCTTAGGATAGGCTTTCATGGGCCCCAAATTTTCATGGTTCGGGCTTCGGGAGCGGTGTAACCTTCCCCTTTGAACCACGGCGAGAATACCCCCCTTATATGGCACTTTAGGTCTTACATTTGCCTCTTACGAAATGTTATTGAACTAGAATAAAGGTTCGTCCCATTCATTTGCGCATTTATATTTGTTAAATCATTCAATCATTCATGTTTTTCATTATTCTTGATATTTGTTTTCGAAATTAGGATTCTTTTCAACTTGTTGTATTTCACTTTTCTTTCTTAGTCGTATTCTCATTTCACTCTTGGCAGATTCTGCGCATCATTACTTCACTTGTTACTTTGCATCCTGCTGTTATTGATTATTCACTTCTTATGCCTTTTGTTCCTCATATCTTTTGCTTCTCCATTGTTATAATATTGATCATCTCTAAGCATTCACCTCGCGGGTATGTTCGGCCCTCACTTCTATAGCATCTACCATCGAGTTTTCCTTTCTCTGTTCATTTTTCACATGTTGCCTTTACGCCTTTGACCACCAATTTCCTTCTCTTTTGTCTTGTCAATTCATCCAAGCTTTATTTAGTACCTAAAAACACAAAATTAATTAGCAAAATATTTATTCTTGAAAACAATGAAAATACAGAATATGGGATAAAATGGAGATTAAAGCACAAAAGATGAGATAAATGTCAATAAAAAGATATAGAATTATGCACTATTCGACACTCATTAAATACCCCCAAACCTGAATTTTACATGTCCTCAAGTGAAACAGAAAATCCTAACTATATCATTGTCGCTGGTCTCTCGATTGCATTTAGCGAATGCAATAAGCCTTTAAACCCCTAGGTGTCCCTAGTGGACGAGTTGTAGTCTCGTGAGGGTTTACCAGAGGTGTACCCACAAAAACTTCTCCGACTTAAAAGGGTTTCAGAGTCCCAAGCATCCAAGGAGCTACGAGGACATAAAGTTTCTGCATGCTAGTAATAAGAAGTTAGAAATACCAAAGAATGCATTCTCATCCTTAAGAGTTGAGTGAGAAATAACCACACCATATGAAAGAATTCAGGTTCGAGGGTGATCGAAAGCCTCGACTTCTGCCTCACCAATAGGGTTTTATGATAATTGCACTCAAAAGACCACTTTTTTAGTCTCTCATGTGTGCAGGCAGGAATAAAGAGAGAAATCATGCACACATTGAATGGTGGGAAGTAGACCTTCCGAAATAATTTCTGGAGACTCCACAAAATCGTGGGAAAAAAGAATCTTTTTATGGTGATCTCTAAGAAGGGAAATCAATCATTATGCAAGGATGGGAGTACTCACTTACCTTCACATCCGATCGGCAATCAACACCACTCTCACAGCATCCATAGAAACTTCTTCGTCTCCAGTCTTCAACTGTTGATGATGAACTTCTGAACTTCGTAGAACCTTGACAATTTCTGATTCTTCTCTTCAATTTCCTTGTTGCTTGGAACTTTCTCATAAATTTTTCTTCTTTAGCATGATATTTATTAAACAAAACTAAAAATATACCACAATAATAGAGATTTTTTTTTAAACACCAAGGGCCTAGCATGATGACGACTCTGCCCTTAGTTTAATCATTTTTTCTTTTCTTTTTTTCTCTCTTCTTTTTTTTTTTTTTTTGAATCAACAAATACAACCTGAAAATAAAACAACAAAATAATTAATGAAACTATTAAAACCATGGATGAAGGACTTTATTACTCAATTCTTCACAACCTATATTGTCTTGATTTCAAACTTCACTAATTCTCATCTTCTTCTGTTCTAAGTCTTCAAATTATATATAGAATTCTGCTCTTTGTATTGGATCTTCACTTTGAATATGAACTTTTACTTTCCTTGAATTGTTGCATGTAAACCTCAGACTATTTCAACTTTCTTCATAGAGTCTGGCGTTGCTCTGCTCGTTGATGATGATGTGTTTCTATGGATCTATTGATGTTGTCGAGAGAGAGAGAGAGAAAGAGAGAGAATGGTGCTAACTGCAAATCAAACTACAAGAAGGAGTTTTCATCTTTAGACGTCACCCTCATGATTGACAAAATTAGCACTCAAGAGATCAAAAATAGTGCTGACAGTGGTGCGAAGTTGGGTAGCTCACCATTCCTACCAGGAATTGACGTACGGTGACACACATTCTAAAAGGAATTTTTAGATAGTCACAAAAAATGAAGGTCGGTGCCTCGCTTGATGTAAAAATACGTAGTCTCCACCAAAGGTGATCACAACTCTAATACCAAATATCTTTGTTGCACCTAATTCGCCCACCGGCATGGTTAAATCCAACTTTAACGCTCTAACAACTAAGAAACCCGATTGTGTTCTCTAGTTCTTCCAAGTTCAATTATTTCGATCAGACTCTATATGTAAACATAGATAAAAGCATGCTAGTGACTCTGAAATCTCTACAAGTTGGAGGTTTTATGCAAATATTTACAAAAATTTTGATTTTGATCTTTTTTTTTTTTTTTTTAAGTGTGCAAAAGACTAAAAAATCTATATGCAAAATACTCCCTCAAACCTAAATCTAACATTGTCCTCAATGTTTCAACATATGAGAAGAATTACAACAACATACCAGGGGACAGTGCAAAGTAGATTTAAAGGAAATAGATCACCGGATGCGAAAAGGATGGTGCTAATCCAGAAATGGATGATTGCTTTGAAAGCAAACAGCAAGGGCGATAAGATAAAAAGTTTGGTTAACACACAATAACTATACAGAAATAAAGAAAAAGGGAGAAAATGGAGTTTTAATCCATATGTATGTACACAGGTGAACCAGTTTAGTCCACATAGACGGGGTCCTCCAAGTCAGTGGTCTCAACTTCTGGTGGAAGATGCTCCAGAAATGGTTTCAATCTCTGATCATTGACCTTGAAAATGTTCTTGGTTGCTGTATATACAATTTCAACAGCTTCATGAGGGAAAAGAGTACGTACCAATAATGGACCTGACCATCGAGAACGTAACTTTCCTGAAAAAAGATGCAAACGATTGTTGTACAATAAAACTTTTTAACCAGGTGTGAAAGACTTACGCAAAATGCGTTTGTCATGAAACACTTTCATTCTATGTTTGTACATTTGGGCACTATCATAGGCATCATTTCTTAGTTCTTCCAACTCATTGAGTTGAACTTTCCTTTGCGTACCAGCCTTATCAAGATTAAAGTTCAATTTCTTTATAGCCCAATATGCTTGGTGTTCTAACTCTACAGGAGGATGACAAGCTTTACCATACACAAGTCTATAAGGGGACATGCCAATAGGAGTTTTGTATGCAGTTTTATAGGCCCGCGAAGCATCATTTAAACGTAAAGACCAATCTTTCCTAGTAGGATTAACAGTCTTTTCAAGAATATGCTTAATTTCCCTATTAGAAACTTCTACTTGTCCACTGGTCTGAGGATGGTATGGTGTTGCTACCTTGTGAGTGATTCCATACTTGCGCATAAGCGATTCAAAAGGTCTATTGCAAAAATGGGAACCACCATCACTGATTATTGCCCTAGGTGTTCCAAAACGAGAAAAGATGTTTTCTTTCATAAAAGAAAGAACTACTTTATGGTCATTGGTTTTGGATGCAATGGCTTCTACCTACTTAGAAACATAATCAACAACAACAAGAATGTACAACTTACCTTCAGAATTAGGAAAGGGGCCCATGAAATCAATGCCCCATACATCAAACAACTCAATAATCAAAATGGGTTGTAAGGGCATCATGTTTCTTCTTAAGATACTTCATAATTTCCGGCATCGGTCACAAGCAACACAAAATGCATGAATATCTTTGAACAATGATGGCCAATAAAAACCACTTTGCAAGATTTTTGCAGCTATTTTTTTTTGGCACTAAAATGGCCTCCACATGCATGGTCATGGAAGAAAAAGATGACATCTATTTGCCCCGAATTGGGGACACATCTCCTAATGAGTTAGTCAGGGCAGTATTTGAACAAGTATGGGTCATCCCAAAAGAAATATTTCACTTCAGCCAAGAATTTAGATTGGTCTTGTCTAGACCAATGCAGAGGCATTCTACTTGTAGCAAGGTAGTTAACAATATCAGCAAACCAAGGCATTTCAGATACAAGCATCAATTGTTCGTCAGGGAATGATTCTCTAATAAGCAAAGATTCATCAACAGATTCAACATTCAACCTAGACAAGTGATCAACAACAACATTTTCAGGCCCTTTCTTATCTCGAATTTCGAAATTGAACTCTTGTAACAAGACTATCCATCGAATTAGACGAGCTTTAGCATCTTTTTTAGAAAAAAAATATTTCAATGCAGCATAGTCAGAATATATGATGACTTTAGATCCTATTAAATAAGATATAAACTTATCCAACGCAAACACAACAGCTAGTAATTCTTTCTCAGTTGTTGAAAAATTTCAGTTGATCATCATTGAGTGTTTTACTAGCATAGTAGATCACATAAGGGAGTTTGTCTACTCGCTGACCTAAAACAGCTCCTACAACATATTCAGATACATCACACATAATTTCAAATGGTAAAGTCCAATCAGGTGGTCTGACTATAGGGGCAGATGTGAGAAGAGCTTTCAATTGATCCCATGCCTCCTTACAAGCATCATCAAAGACAAATGCAACATCTTTTGCAATAAGATTACACAATAAAGTCTTTGATGAACCGCCTGTAAAAACCGGCGTGTCCTAAGAATGACCTTATCTCCCTCACAGAGCGAGGTTGAGGAAAGTGTTGAATGAGATCAACTTTGGATCTATCTAGTTCTATGCCTTTTTCAGAAATAATATGCCCGAGAACTATGCCTGAATTAACCATGAAATGACATTTTTCCCAGTTTAAAACCAAATTCTTTTCTTTACATCGAATCAGCACAAGAGTGAGATAATGCAAACATTCATCAAAAGAAGACCCAAAGATAGAAAAATCATCCATGAAAATTTCAAGAAATTTATCTACCATGTCAGAAAAAATGCTCATCATGCATCGTTGAAAAGTAGCGGGTGCATTATACAACCCAAAAGGCATACGACGATAAGAAAATGTACCATAGGGACAGGTAAATGTGGTATTTGGTTGGTTTCAGGTGCTATATGAATCTGGTTATAACTCGAATATCCATCTAAGAAACAATAGTGACTATGCCTCGCCAACCTTTCTAGCATTTGGTCAATGAAGGGAAGGGGAAAGTGGTCTTTCCTTGTTACTGTGTTCAACTTCCTATAGTCAATGCAGACTCGCTAACCACTACACCAAATTCTCGGATCCGTAAAAGACCCGAGCCATTATTAAAATGGGTTGTAACGGCTCTTGCCTGTTGCAAAAGTGGGTGTTACATTTTTTTTGTAACGGCAAAGAAATATTCACAATTTTGGTTGTAACGGCTCTTGTAACAGCTGAGGGCCGTTACGAATTTGACACGTGGTAACAGCTCAGGGCCGTTACAATTTTTTTTGTAACAACGTGGTCGTAACATCCCCGAGCAGTTACTACATGGCACATTAGTAACATGCCAGAGTCGTTACTACGTGGCAGTTTGAAACAGCTTACAGCCGTTACGAATTTTTTCGTAACATCAAAAAATTACTGCCAGTCAACATTGACCTGGTCAAAATTGGTCAATATTCACCAATTTTGACCAGGTCAATATGATCGGCAGTTCAGTTCTGCCGGAAATAGGCCGGGCATTCCAAATATCCTCCATACATCATTCATTCCATCCATAATCCACATTCAATACTTCCTTCAATCAATCAATTCATATCAACATTCAATCAATCAATGCAAAAAAGAATACAAATTCTTTTCAAGTACCAAAACAAATCTGTTAAGTATCAAATTATGAGGGAATTCATAGAACCTACTAAGTTCCTAAGTTCAGTTCATTCTCACTTAAATCACTATACGCAGAAACTACATAGAAACTTACTCAAAACTTGCGGCTGCTAAGGGACATAATGGTTGCCATTTAATGGTAGAACCTCTTGCTTGAGTGTGATTTCAGGGGTATAACCGTATAAGCCCTCTTGTCCTTCCACCAACTCAAGTTGCTGCAGAAACACCAACGGAGCCAACCATTCAATCCCTTGAGTTTTCATCGATTGGTTAATCTTTGATCACTCCAGCTGCATCAAGCAATGCCTTCCATGCATCTCCTGTGAAAATTGTAATCCATATTGAATCAGTTGAAATATCCAAAAATAATTTACAGAGGAAAGGAGAATATGATGACCAAGAGAAATGCTAAACTACATGAAACCGCTGAAAGGTTTACCTTGATTTGAACCTGAGTTTGGACTACAGGTTGTAGAAGTTGTTCCTCCAACTCAGCTCCTTCCAACTCCTCAAGTTCATATTCCAATTCTTCCTATAACCAATAAAGATAACCATCACTCTCCGGTACAGAGGAAAGGAGATATGTTGACTAGGAGAAATGCTAAACTACATCAAACATGTATCCCCCTAGAACTGTCCCCAAGCAGTTACTTTAGATACCCCGAAAATTGGAAAAAAAATCTAGAGTTATAGGAGAAGCAAGAAAATCCTGGTATACCTCTGAGTACCTTCAAGGCCTAGTTCCTTAATCTTCTCAGAGAGTGCCATGAAAGCCTCTGTAACAATGTAGATAGTATGCTTTGGAGTAGCACCATCAAAAATCTCGGCCTCTGTGTTGTAAATAAATGATAAGATATTTGGATGCCTGGCCTGCAAATAAGCTCGCATTAGTAGAGAAAAATCCAACAAATGGCGACAATAAATTTTCCCCAAGCACATGTGTATATGTATTACCGTTCGTAGTCGTTTGACACCATTTCGGCCAGCAGCTAAATGTCCCCGAGCAGTTACTTTAGATACCCCGAAAATTGGAAAAAAAAAACTCTAGAGTTATAGAAGAAGCAAGAAAATCCTGGTATACCTCTGAGTACCTACAAGGCCTAGTTCCTTAATCTTCTCAGAGAGTGCCATGACAGGCTCTGTAACAATGTAGATAGTATGCTTTGGAGTAGCACCATCAAAAATCTCGGCCTCTGTGCTGTGAAGAAATGATAAGATATTTGGATGCCTGACCTGCAAATAAGCTCACAAATAAGCTCGCATTAGTAGAGAAAAATCCAACAAATGGCGACAATAAATTTTCCCCAAGCACATGTGTATATGTATTACCGTTCGTAGTCGTTTGACACCATTTCGGACAGCAGCTAAATGTCCATCTTAAGCATTACTCCCCTTAAGTGAAAATATCGACACCAAGGAACCATCATCCTTGTAGACTAACAATCACAAAAAAGTTAGCAAACAACAACAAAACATTGCATGATTTAGTCAATGCAAGAGTACATTGTTTCACCGATGCTAATCAAAACCAAATCATGCATTCAAACTTTCACATAAAATGGAGCATTTATGAAGTTATTGCTGCAAGTGAAAATATCCACAACTTGCAGGTCATGCAGCACTTAACATAGAATGCACAATATGAGAGAGGATCAGCAGTCACCTTCCACGCAACGCTGGATCCACAAAAGTTGCTTCTTCGTCCTCTTCCCTTTACTAGAATAGACTGTCGATAAGGAGGATTAAATAAATTACTTAACCAATTGCAAATCCATTGAACACCATAGTCAAATCTAACTCAATAGTTCTCGAAGACTTACTGTTCTTCCACTGCTTACGAGAGCCTTATCAAATACATCATTTGAAATAATATCCAGTTTCTTTTGCTCTTCCCCCTGCAATCAAAGAAGAACATATCACTTTCTAGTAGCTAGATCCAACAAAAGGTGATTAAGAACTGAATTTGCTGGAAAGAAAAATTAATAATTAATAACATACTAACATCTTTGTTACCTGAATATTGATCTGCCTGTTTCTTTACATCTTCCATCAGATGGTTTGTCACTGTGTACACGGCTCTACCCCCACAAACTTCAATAGCTCTCCTGCAGAGCAAAATTATTGAACATGTAAACCTCCTATACAACATTAAAAATCAGATCGAACATGGAAACCTCCTATACAACAAAACGAGGAAACATTAGCAAGGCTTTTCACCAACTAAGAAAAGATCAAGGAAAAACATAAGGATGAAATGCACAACTTAACGAGTCACTAAGTCATGCAAGAGAGTGAATTGGACCCTAAATTGTCTAGAGTATCAATTCCATGAAACAGAACAATTTAAAAACATAATCTGTTCCAACTTATAGGCATTTTGTTACGGATATGTTTTCAGAACATCATTGAGTTTATGAAAATTAGGTCAAAGATGATAAAGGATAAACAAATTTTTTATCACAACTACATAGAGTATAGGGGTTTACCTTAGCAACATCCAAAGCCGACTGCATAACAAAGTTGGCATACTGATCTTGAAGAAGCATCGGAGTGTTAGATTTATTGATCAGCTCCTCAATGATAAACTTAATAACAAACTCATCATCGGATTCTTTCAAAAAGTTCTCCACCAGATGACTGCTAAACTTATTTGTTGATAGGGTCACAAAATGTCCTTTCAGATTCTTCACAAGAGCCCTTGTAGTCTCCTTTATCTTCTGACCCACTACATATTGTACAACATATAGTTGCTATGAAGAAGAAAAGATAAAAACATAGTGAGCTTGGGGTTTAGAATGCATATCAGAAGACATGATATCTAATAAAAGAATTCCAGGGATCTCGGATACGAATTACAAACAGACTCACCCATATGGATCTTGTGCTAAAACTAGCGCATTTTGTGTTATTTCACCAACAAAGTGATCTCGGAGATGTTCATCTATTTTCAGTATAAACTGCTGCAAAACGCAATGGGGTCTCTGGCAATGTCAACACAGTGTCTTGCTAAAGCACGGAAAAGATGCTGCAATAAACAAGAGCTTTAATTGATCAATACACAACGTCGAAAAATCAGTAATGTAGATACAATCATCCAATTTATATCAAACGTTGGTAAAGGGAGATTTTGTTTGTACAAAGTGTACATCGAGATGCTGGGAATTTAACAGAACGTAATTGTGAACCATGAGTAGCCATACTATTTGCCATGAAGATTAGCCTACTCAAGAAAATAAAAAATAAGCTTAATACCTCATCAATAAAGATAAAAATCTACGATTCTCAGTATCACCAATCAAATTGACTACATACTAACATCTTTCTTTTTGTTTGACTATTTTCAATCAAATTCTTCGCTATCACCAATCAAATGAAAAAACCCGAATTCACAATAGTTAATTCTGCTGATAAAACTATAAATAAAAAAGAAAGTCGTAATTAGAATTTAAAAATTCGAAGAGTTGAAACAATATGACTAAGAAAGAAAGAGAAATCTCCACATGATTCCCTGTGAACACAGAAAACCCTAGTTCCTAATTTGGGGAAAAACTAAGACCCTAATTCCCTGTGAAATCCAAAAATGAACCCTAAACATCTATCCATACTTCAATCAAGAACAAACCCATCACAAATTATTCAATTTATAAATCAATTACACACGATTCCGAGTTAATTTGAGAAACCCTAAATCAACTTACCATTTCTGCTGAGTTGAATCAACGCTTGATTTAACAACACCACCATGAATCACCGGGGTTCTCAACAGATCCATCATCTTTTCATGATTTCTTCACCTCAAGAATAAACCCTAACCCTAACTCTTTCCCTGATTTATCACCTCACACAGAGAACCTAAACCTCCTACTTGTTCTCCTTCGTACATCAACAATTACACCATCACCCTCATCATCTATACAGATTCATTCTATGTTTTCCTATAATTTTCACTTCTCAGAAACGCCGGAGAGAAGAAGAGAGAGAAGAAGAGAAAAGAGAGAAGAAGAAAAATGAGTGAATGGTCGAGAGGGGAGAAAAAATACGTAAGGATAAGGAGGGGGAGGAAACAACCTCTATTTCATTTTGTTGTGGATGGGAACATATGTCAAAGCATGTGAATAGCACACGCAAATTCTAAAGGTGTTACGACCCAAGTGTGACCAAGCGTGTGACTGGCACGCCTATAAAAAATTTCGTAACGGCTTAGCCATGTTACTAATTTTTTAAAAATTAGTAACGGCTTCAGGTTGTTACGAATTTTTCGTAACGGCCGTTTGTAACGGGAATTTTGCAACGGCTGCAAAGCCGTTATAAATTGTTATTACTAATCCAGGAATTTGGTGTAGTGAACCTGTGGTTACACGACTGGGGACTAGCTTATTCATTTCATTTTGAACTACAATAATGCCAGACTTTTTGGGTACAACTTGGATGGGACTGCCCCATTTGCTATCTGGAATTGGGTATATGATACCCGCGTCAAGCAATTTCAGAATCTCACCTTTAAAAACATCTCTCATGTTGGGGTTAAGTCTCCTTTGCATTTCCCTAGATGGTTTGGTAGTTTCTTCAAGATTTATATGATGCATGCAAATTGTGGGACTTATACCTTTAAGGTTTGAGATGGTCCAACCTAAGGCCTCTTTATGTTCTTTAAGCACTTCTAAAAGTTTGCTTTCCTGTTTCATGTCTAAACATGATGCAATAATCACAGGCAAAGTATCAGAAGCACCTAAGAATACATATTTCAAAGTGTCGGGCAATGGTTTCAAATCTAGCTTAGGTGGTTCGACAAGAGATGGGGCAGATTTGGAATCAGAGAGTGGGAGTGGTTCCACAACATTCTGCCATTTAGCAATATCCATGGGTGGTACAGATTCAAGCAAAGAGTGCACTTCACTAATGTACTCAGAATCAAAATGATCTAAGTCAAAGTTATCTAAACATGCTTGCAAAGGGTCCACAAATAAGATGTCAGGCAATGAGTCTTGGATTAGACTCTCAATCATGTTAATCTCATGCAATTTAGTATCATCACAATCCATGGGTTGTTGACTAATATTGAAAAAAATTCAGTTCTACAATCATGTTACCAAAAGACAATTTTGACACTCCATTACGACAGTTTATGATACATTGGACGTCGCCAAGAAAGGATGCCCTAAAATGACAGGAATGTGATTATTTGGGTTTTGCACGTGTTGAGTATCTAACACAATGAAGTCCATAGGAAAGAAAAATTTATCAACCTTGATAAACACATCTTCAACAATACCACGAGGGATTTTGACAGATCTGTCCGCTAATTGTAGCGTAATAGGAGTGGGTTTCATCTCCCAAAGACCTAACTGTACATACACAGAGTATGGCAATAAGTTTACACTTGCTCCTAAGTCTAGTAAAGCTTTTTCGACCATATGGTCTCCTATGGTGCACGAGATTGTTCGACAACCTCGGTCTCTAAACTTAGTTGGAATTTTGTTTTAAATTATCGAACTTACCTGTTCGGTAGGAAAAGCACGCTTATGCACATGGAGCTTCCGCTTTTGTGTACACAGATCTTTCAAAAACTCATCATAGGTAGGTATTTGCCTGATTGCTTCGAGAAATGGAATGTTTATGTTAACTCGTTTAAACATTTCCAATATCTCGTTGTACTGCACCAACCTTTGTGGGAATGAAGCAACAGGTACATGACATGGCAAAGAAATATTCACATCAATAGAACTTTTAGATTTATCAACATGCCAAGATCCATTTTCTACAACTGGTATTTTATGTGGAGTAGTGTGCAATGGTGAGTCTAACTCGGACTCATTTGTGTGTGGCATTCATACATTATTTTCAATAACCCTACCACTACGGAGAGTGGTGACTGCATTCAACTGATCATGTGAGGGTTCATTGCAAGTAGACGTACTTGCTTGAAATGCACTTTTAGGATTCTTTTGAGGTTGACTTGGGTTTACCCTTTTCCCTCTCATTAACTGCATCACATATTTGGCCCGATTTGAGTTCTTAACTCGCAAGCCTTTGGTCATTTAACTGATATTGCAAAAGATTTTGATTCATTTGGTTTACACCATCATCAAAGCTAGGCCTTTTCTCTACATGGTACTAGGTGTGTGTTTGTACTTGGGGGTTTCTAGGATATGAATATCCTTGGTTATTACTAGTTGTACCCCCTTGTACGGGCCCTTTAGACTATGAAAAGTTAGGGTGATTCCTCCACCATGGGTTGTAGGTCTGAGAATAAGGGTTGTTCTCTTGCTTATAATACAAAGCATTGGCCTGTTCAAGTCTCGACTCATGAAATGCTTGTAGGTCTGGACAACTATCCACTAGGTGGTCTGAACCGTGACACGCGGAACAAGTGGATGTCTCAATTTGGTCATGGAGAGTAGGGGCAGTAGGTTTCACATTCTTCTGTAGCTCTAGCGCTTCTACTCTCCTAGCCAAAGATGCAATTTTTGCATTTCCCTCAAAGTCAGATTCAATTCTATGGACATTAGCTACAGGGACCGTCTTTTTAGGTTCACGAATGGACTCCCACTGCTGAGTCTTTTCAACAACTTTAATTAAGAAAGTCCAAGACTCATCAACACTTATGTCAATAAATGCACCATTGCACATTGACTCAATTGTGGTTCGGGTAGTGACATCTAGACCTTCATACAAAATTTGCACAAGTCTCCATTTTTCAAAGCCATCATGAGGACATTGGAGCAATAATTCATTGAATCTCTCTAGGTATTTGGCTAAGGTCTCACCCTCTAATTGCACAAAACTATTCAGATTTTGACGAATGGTCGCAGTTTTATGATTAAGGAAGAACTTTTTAAAAAATTCTTTCGTGAGATCATCCCACGTTCTAATGGAATGTGGTTATAGGGCATACAACCAATACTTGGCCTTTTCTTTCAAAGAGAAAGGAAATAGTCTCAGTTTGAGGGACTCTTCCCGCATTTGGTCAAAATGCAGAGTCCCACAGATTTCCTCAAATTCCCTTACATGGTGGTAAGGGTTTTCAACATTAACCCCTCTAAACACATGCAACATATGAATGGTACTCGCCTTTAATTCAAACTGACCAGCAACAACTGGCAGGACAATACAAGAAGGCTGGCTTGCCCTTGTTGGGTACATGTAGTCCTTGAGACTACGGGGTTGGTTCAATTCCTCGCCCATTGTCTCTGTTTGGTCTGGTCTGACTACAAGTTCGTTTACTACATCAATTGGTATTTCTACAATATCCTCTTGATTGATCCTAACAAGTCGATTAGTTTGGTCTCTTAAAGACACAATCATAGCCTAGCATGCAGATAAATCAACATGTTATAAAAATCGGACAACCAGGACACTCATAATTCAATGTTCACAAGAATCACAAGCTAATTCATGCACTCAGAACCAATATGTTGTATAGACTAGATAATACACAATACACAACAGATTCAGCAGGTGTGTGCTTGCAAACACAAAATTTTGTAGAGATCAAGAGATGCACAGAAAACAATAGTTTTAACAAGAAGATATGGTAGTTGACGGAGATAGTAACACCACTCGCATTCAAGGTTCAGAAATGATACCGTCGGTACAGTATCGGGTGTAGGCACGACAACAAATGTGTTCTGCTCCTTTCTCTCTTTTTCCTTGGCTTGCGCAACAGTATTACAAGTACCTGGTGATCTCAACAGAGAATTTCAGTAACCAGAAGTATGCAAATAAAGCAGGGAAATAATGAAAGTAACCCTTTTTTTTACAGAACCATGAGGACTATTACGTATGCGATCTAAATGAGACTCTGTACTATGAGTAACTTACACTAGTGATATTTTGCAGAATTTTGTTTTTATTTTTTTTAAGTAAAATAAAAATTGGTGGGATACAAAATTATTGAAATTTATACTTACAGATCGGAAAGAAAGAAAAAAAAACTTAGCCTAAGACGGAACTTACCAGTACTGATATGGGTGCAGAACAACACCACAGTTTCACATCCAAATGTAAGTCCTGAACTATAACTAGTATGAACAAACACTAAAGAACATCGACTCTACCGCTAACTAATATTAAAGCTAAAATCTATCAAGACTAACAATAACAAACAAACAGGATAAATGCCCCTTGAAACAAAATACTAAAACTAAATGACAAACAAAATGAATTATATAAAACCCAAATGCTACATGACACAATCTAATTAAGACCATATGAATGTAAATGATGGTATATACAGATGGTAATATCCTTAAGACCGAGAAAGTTAACAATTACTGAAAACTTGACAAGCGTACAAACTAAGCTACAGATGCAAAATATTACGAGATGCAAACTAATAAATAGCTACGGATTTTAATGAGTTATAAACTAAAAGAGTTAAAAACTAACTACAGATTAACTGACTCAAGACTGGTATGGATTTGCAGAAATGGAATGATACAGGACGATGATGCTAATAAGCAACATGTAAGATGCAAATGTGGAGACAACTTAACAGATTTACAATCTAAGTTTACAGGATGCAACTGGTTATAGAAAGATTTGATACACTGCGATGATATATTACATGACACTGATGCAGGTTATATAACAGATGGATTTGAACAACTAAGTTATGCTAATACTCACCAAACATTTATATGACTATTGTAAGCTGAAAAGTAGAAACCACTGAAATTTGACAAACAATAACAACATGTGAATAGTTACATATGATACTGACTACTTAGGAGGCAATTACTAACTAACAGGATATGAGAGGATTACAATAACAAATAAACCGAAGCTTCAACTTACAACAAGCTACAAAGCTACAGAATGCAAAGACTAAACAACTTAGTTATACTAGCAGTAAACGAAAACAAACATAATTCAAACAAATATATACAAGACTACGATAGAGAAAAAATAAAAATGAATATCATGCGAACCGAACTACGATAGATAACTTTGAGCTATAGAACTACGATTGACTAAACTATTAGAATGCATTCACTACGACTAACCTAAACAAATGTTTAACAAAATTCTAAGTGATTGGAAAATTGGTTGATACAACTACTAAAGGGAAAAGAACCTAACGCAAAATGAAATGATTTAAAAAAAAATGATTGATTACTACTTAGGAGCTACAGATTTGAAAAGGCACTACAGTAAAACTTCGATAAATTAATATACTTGGGACTGCCAAATTCTATCAATTTAGCGAAGTATTAATTTATCGATAAATTAATAAGTTATTAATATATCGAAGCATACCAAATTAAGATTTCAAAAATAAGTTTTTAAAACATTTTCCATAATAAGATTTCGAAAATAAGTGTGTAGAACAGTTTTCTTATAATAGTAAATATTTAAAAAATTTATTTTCAAATCAAATTATTTACTAATTATTTTATGACATAATATTAGATAATATATTGCATATTATGTGTGTAAATACAAAAACTTTGATGTTAAAATTAAAACAATAAGAAAAACAATACAAGAAAATCATTGCGGAACTTCTCAACATATTACAAAAAATTGGAAATGGAGTCCAATATTATACAAATGTGAACAAGAAACAAATAATTTTGGATTCATATTTTAATAAATCACCATATGCAGTGATATTACACTAATTATTAATTTATATATTAGTTGGGCCCTATTGGAAGCTTAAACTTTTTATTATCTTATAAATTTAGCGGGGTTATTAATTTAGTACACTGGCCCAAATCGGGACTGGCAAAAAATATTATTTTAGCGAAGTTATTAATTTATCGCGGATTAATTTAACGAAGTTTTACTGTAAAAGAAAGTTAAGCCAAAAGTACTGGACAAAAGGAAAACTAAGCAAATGTAAAATTTAACTAGAAATCAGAAAAACTAGACTAACAAAAACTAAAAGAAAGAAAGAGGGATGAAACTTATGACTACAAGCTACGCAATAAGTTAAACTAAAATGGTGAAAGAGATTTAAACAACATGCTTACATATATTTTTAACAGAAGAAAAATGGACAAGATGGAACTATATATTTTTTTTTTTATAAGCAAGATGGAACTATTTAAGTAAACACAAAAAGAAAAATGACTGAGAGCTACGGCTTGTAAATGACTAGATCTATATTACTCCAAAAACAAAAGAACTAAACTTAGATTACAGCGATGCAAATGGGACGCAATGATAGGTGTAGAATACACCTTGATTTATTATCTATTGTTTATGTTTTCTTTTATATTTTTCTTGTAAATTATGTATTTTACGCGTGTTTTTGAGTTATTAGATACTTTGGAGTCATGCGGAAGAAAAGAAGAAGAAATCATCCAAAACTGAGCCGGAAGGGCGAAAAGGTCGTCTCACAGGCCAATAATATTGGGAGCAGAGTCAGGGTTATGGGGCAACTCTATTTTGAAGGAGTACTAAAGACTGCCAGCTAAGGTTAAGGGACTCCCGATGGGTGGCTGCATCCAAGCATCGTGGGTGCAAATAGCCATCCCACATCTAAGACCTACTTAGGATTGACCGTCTCAGACAAATTCAATTCATCTTTCACATGTGATGAAATTGAGAAAGGAAACAATGGTTGCACAACAACATGCAACTAAGAGACACATATAGAGAGACGAATTCAAGATCAGACAGAGCTCAGAGAAGAAAATGATGAAACAAAAATGGGGTAGTTGCTTCCATGAACTTCAGATGGAGATTGGGTTCGAATCAAAGAGTAATTAGGTTTTGCTGGTTTAACAGGCGGTGGTGATGATTAAGTTTTTTTTTTAATATAAATTGAGAATTGGCAGCAAGATGGGTTCATGGTGATTGTCAAGGAATTGGAGGAATTAGTGATGTTGTGAAGATGAAATGGGTTGAATATGTGAACAGATGGAGGTCAAGACAAGGTGGTGTTCTGCTGGTTCTTGAGTTCGACCAAGGAAATAAGGAGAGATGGGTTTGAACAGGTAAGAAGTTGCTGGTGATGTTTGAACTAAAAACAGTGATTGGAATGGTTTACAGGGTATGGACATTGTTTCCATGGATGATTAACAAAGAGTTCTGTTGGGTTTTGATTAGAGTTTGAAATTGAAATGAATGGAAGAGAGGGTTTTGAGCAGAATAGATGAGAAGGGTTTGCTGGTTGAATGGAGATGTTGCCGCTCAAGATTTAATTTAGATAGGCACGGAGAAGATAAAACTTGAGCGTGTATGAAACTAATTAGATGAATATTAAGAATTGTTACAGGGAAAGAGTGAAGAAAGGCCTGAAAAACGGCCGGGATATCAACTGAAACAGAGGACACTCCGTCTAACTATTTCCTCCAGTCAGTCGACTCAGGACTCGTTAAACCTAACTCGATGATTCAGACGACTCAGCCCGACTAAGACAAACTGAGTCATCTGACTAACTCTATCCCCATTGACCGATGACTAACAGAAGACTGTTAGAATGACAGTTAAATATAACGGCGCATGACGAAATATTCTTTTAGCGGAGAAGAATCTCAGGTGATCGGCATAGAGCTTTCTAGCAGGATTCCGGTGGAACGAGTGATTTTGTCGGCGACCCAAAAGAACATAATTTTGTGTGAGTTTTTCTCCTCGGTGTGAAGACTTGGATTTGGAATTGGATGTGGAATTTGACTTGAAATTGAATTTGGAAGAGAAGTGGAGGAATTTACAAAGACAAGGATTTGGAAATTGAATGGGAAAGGGATCCTAATCCTAAGAAGATTGCAAGTAAATTGAAGCCTATAAATAGAGAAGTTCTCTACTTTTCTCTCTACACCTTTACACACCTTTACACACTTCTACACCTCTACACACACTACACTACACTTTGGTTTTGTTTTGTTTTAATTTGTTTTATGAACTCCAAACCATGAGTAGCTAATTTTATTATTGATTGGGGATGAATTCCTAGTTCTTGACATGTTTTGAGTATTGTTTTAAATCTACTTTGAAGTTTTCACATAATTTTCGATTGTTTTTATTATTATTAATGTTTATGCTTGATTGATAGATTGTTTAGGTGGCCAACTAAATTGATTTGTTAATTAATCTAAAGCTAGTGGTGGTTAGGAAATACGTAATTGTTGAATAATTCACTACACAAGCAGATTACACAGGACCTTGCAGAGGGATTCCGTGGAGCAATTGTGTGAAAACAACGCTAGAAAGTGGATCGAGCGGACCAAGTCTAACTACTAGTATCAAACCTAAATTCATAAATCTTAATGCGTTCTTTTGAATTACATCTTGTAAGCGAACCTCAAGGTGGTTCTTTGGAATAAAATCTGATAACTAAGCGGACATGTTACTCAGTGAAACGAGGAATTTTTGGGTTTGCTAAGCGAACCTATTAACCTACGGTTGGTAATAATCTGTGATTAATAAAAAGTGGAAAAGAACATAAATTGAATCATTGTTTTGCAACAAAGAAGGATTCCTTGATATTATTCCTCTTATTGTTTTTAACTTTATCTTTCCAATTGCTTTATTTACTTTCTTTTACTTTTAAAATCTAAAACATACCCCCCTTTGTGACATTATAAGACAACTAAAACCTCTTGCTCCTCGTGGGAATGAACTTAACTACTACCATATTACTTGTTAATTAAGTGGAAAAATATTCACTAATTTGTTGTGGTTACGACACGCATCAAATTTTTGCGCCGTTGCCGGGGAGCAGTGGGGCAGCTTTAGTTGTTTTTCTTTTATTTTTTAGATTTTATTTTAGTTTCTAACATTCTTTTCTAGAATTTTTATTTCAGGTACCAGTTTCCATGTATGGTGGACAAGAGCAATCATACTGCAACAATCAATACGGTTTTCAACCTCAACATTATGACAACTTCCAACCATCCTTAGGATACAATAAAAACCAATATTTTGGCTATGATCAATATCCTACGGAACCTTATGGGTACTCTCATGCATATCAACAACCTTATGACGGGCATGTAAGTGAGCAAGCAAAAGGATGGGATTATTCTTACGATAGCAAACCTAGCCATACTCCTCTTTATCTTGCTCTTTCTACATTTATGTCAAGAGAAGAGATATCGTCTCTGGTAAAAGATGACAGGAAATGTGTTAATGTCATCAAACTTTTTAAGCAACACGAGCAGCTAGAAGAAGCCGGTACATCACAAAAGACTCTAGATGAAATTAACAAGGCCATAGAAATGAAATTTGAACGCCGTTTCGATGTTGGAGATTTTGAGGTTGACGAAGATTCCGATAATGAAGAGGAACCTTTGCAAATTCCTTGCAACAATGAGGAAGTTATTCCAACTCCGGATCATAATAACGATCCTTCGCCTATTCAAAAGGAGGAGATTGGGTGTGACTTACCTATTGTTATAAACAATGTAACACCCTCACAAGAAGATCTTAAGATTTACACCGAAGAAGATTTTATGAGAGAGGAATTCGATTCGGATGATGAGGATGTTGAAGAGATGATGCTCGATAATGAAACCAAATTTATTGAATTCGTGGAAGACTCAATTGAACTTGTCAATGATTTTAATGATGCCAAGACTTTAGTTAAGGTAGAAAATAACGAAGAATGGTTGCAAGGGTTGATAGAGGACCATGATATGCAAGAGGTAAGTAATTCACTTTAATTTTCTAAGGATGAAGAGGATTCCGTAATACAAGAGTTTTTGCAAGGTTTGTCTAACCCTTTGCATATTGATTCTTCTCCTTTACCTCTTATTGGTTTGAATGTATGTGCTTCGAAAGTATTTTTGAATAATTTTGTTTCTCGATATCCGCCATTGGAAACACTTGATGCTAACACTATGCAGGTTTGCCAAGAGGAATCCATAGAAGTTCCCAAATTCTATGTTCAGTGTAGACAAGACTAAGTGTGGGGGAAACTTCTATCGAGCGATAATTTCACTATTATTTTCTTGTGCTAACATTTGTATGAAGCTATTGTATGCAAAACAGGTACTATGGGCGGATCCCCAAATTTTCAGATTTTTAGTATACAGGGAATGAATCTTACAAGTGCCAAGTCGGGCTGACAACTTTAAACCAAGCGCTAAATGGGAGGCAACCCATTGGTTTTGTATTTATTGTCCTTTTTCTTTTTCTTTTGTTATTTATTTATTTTTCTTGTTCCATATCATGTTAGGATTTCCCACCTTGACTTTGCTAGGAGGATACAATTACATTGAGGACAATGTAAGGTTTAAGTGTGGGGGAGTGGTTAAGCATATTTAAAAAAAATAATCATAAAACCTCCAACTTGTAGAGATTTTAGAGTCACTAGTATACTTCTAGCTATGTTTACATACAAAATTCTTGGCCGAAATAATGGAACTTAGAAGTGCTAGAGAATACTAAAAATTAGGTGTTATTAATCTTTGCGAGAATTCATTACTGTTTGTGGCTCAACTTAACCATGTCGGTGAAAGATATTTAGTATTAGAGTTGTTGATCAATCATTAGTGGAGACTACCCGTATTTACATCAAGCGAGGCACTAGACCATAAATTCTTAGTAGCTGACTAAAAAGCTTTGTTTTGAGTGTGTGTGTCACCGTACGCTAATTTTGGGTAGAATGGTGAGCTACCCCACTTCGCACCAATTTCAGCACTATTTTTGATCTCTTGAGTGCTAATTTTGTCAATCATGAGGGTAACGTCTATAGATGAAAGCCTCATTCTTGTAGTTCGATTTGCAGTTAGCACCATTCTCTCGACAACAACGGATCCATAGAAACACCATCATCATCAACAAGTGGAGCATCACAAGTTCGAAGAAAAGTTGAAGACGTTCAAGGTTTACAAGCAACGGAACAAGAAAAGAGCAAATTTCATATTCAAGTAAAGCAACAAGACAAGGAGCATAATTATACATACAATTTGAAGAATTATTTACACGAGCAAAGAAAATCAAATGGTGAGAGTTATTGAAATTTATGATATCGAGACAATACAAGTTGTGAAGAATCAAGCCGTAAAGTAATTTTCCCACGGCCATGGTTTGTTTTATTTTCACTTTATTTTGTATTTTATTTCTTTTGTCTTCATGAAAAAAAAAATAGAAGAAAAAAAAAGTATACATATATATATATATATAAAGAAAAAAAAGAAAAGAAAAAACAAATGATGACAAGAGAAAATTTTATTATTATTTTTATTTATAAGCCGTAGGGAAGGAAAATTTATAAAGAAGTTTCAAGCGACAAGGATTTAAGGAAAATGTTACAAATTGTCAAAGATCTACGAAGTTCAAGATTTTATCATCAAAAGTTGAAGCCGAAGATCAAGAAGATGAAGACGAGGAGACGAAGACGTTTCTATTGGATGCTGTGAGAGTGGTGTTATCATCATTGCAATCAGATGTGAAGGTGAGTTAGTAATCTCATCCTCGATAATAGTGGTTGATTTCCTTTCTTAGAGATCATCAGAAAAAGATTTTTACTTCCAACGATTTTGTGGGGTCTCCAGAAATTATTCGGAAGGTTTCCTTCCCACCATTCAATGTAATTCATTTTTCTCTTATACTTGATTTCTTGACACTAGATTGAGAATCTTTATGTTCTTATAGCTCTTTGTATGATTGCGAAGCTGGAACACTTTGAAGTTGGAGTAGGTTTTGTGGGTATATCTGATCGCTGTCGTAAGCGTCAAAAATAAATTACACTTTCTTACTACTCAAAATATAAATATAGCAAGGGCAAGAAAGGATCGATCCCACAGAGAGGTCTAGGTTGTCAAATTGTTTTGGTTTCCTATATAAACACCGGTAGTTTTGTGATTGTGTAAATAAAAAAAACGAAAAGCAAAACAAAATAAATCAAGGATGTGAAAATATTGGATAAAGGTTTCATCTTCAATTGTAAACAAGTTTATGAATATATGAATAGAATTCTTATTTAATCTAAGTTTCATCAAAAGCCATAGAATACCTTATTGCAAGAATACTCCGTAATTTCCAAAGTTATCAACACACACATTAGGGCTGTATGTGAAATCTACCTAAAGAATAACCTAACGCCTTAGCTAATCAAGTTCAATTCTAGGAGCATTAAGTTTGAAATAGGCTAATCAATGCAATTGAAATACATTAGCAAAGGTCAATTTCTACATATGACTACGAGGATGTATCACTACAACCTAGAATCATATCATGCTACTAATATTCAAGGTTATCGCTCGATGAAAACCCTAAAATAGCTATAGATATGGATGTCTCAATCAATTCTAGACTCGAAACAAACATTCAATCATATTGTACTTCATCATGCAATTATTATAACATAGAAATCAAACGATAATATTGAGAGAAAACTAATTCATAAAAATCATAACTTGGTTGCAAAATCCAACTACATCTTCAACCAATAATAAAAACTTAGTTACTTGTGTTTTTGGAAATCATCATAGAAAGCTTAGAAGAACCTATCATGTGAAACCCTAGACCACAAGTAGAAGTCTCCCTAATGGAGATATATCTAGGTTTAGAAAAGAATTTTCTATTTATATGCTTTTCTCCCCATAAGGATACTTTCCCAAAATTAGGTTGATTCTTCTCAAAACCCGTCTCCAAGTTGGTCCACCAAGCCCGGGAGTGAAAAATATGTCTTTTTTGGGTCCAAAAGCGTTATCAGGCCGATAGGTTGACCACCTTTGTCATCGGTACTATCACTACACTTCTTCACATTCACAAAAACCATCAAACCCAACTTCTCATTCCTTGCACTTTATATTTCATATGAACTCTTTCCGACTCATACCCCTTTCATGATTAGGTGAAATATTATGATTCACACTTTAACTTCCAATCCGACATCCGGGCTTTCACCGTCTCGCCATTTAGATTTCTGATTTTGAATCTTTATTCTCCACTAGCATGCCCAAACCCGGCTAATGCTCATCTATACCATTTCTACTTTGCGCCACCAGCCACGCGCATGATTGCGAACAAAAGCACCAACACTTTGCTCAACTTCATACCACACAGGCCAACGATTTCTGGATCTTGCCACCAATTACTTTGTTGCACCGGTAAGTCCTTGCATTGTTGCCTTTGTAGCATTATCTACTCGGTCCACCTTTATAGTGTCTTTCTCCATCTATGATCAACGGTATATCTCTCTTCTCGCACTCCGGCATCTCTTGTCTTATCATTGCAAAATAAACTCTAATTAGATCTAATTGATCGGTCCTTTTTTTTTTTTTTTTACTCAATTTTTCTATTCCATCCTATTCCATCTGTGAAGGTGAGTTAGTAATCTCATCCTCGATAATAGTGGTTGATTTCCTTTCTTAGAGATCATCAGAAAAAGATTTTTACTTCCAACGATTTTGTGGGGTCTCCAGAAATTATTCGGAAGGTTTCCTTCCCACCATTCAATGTGTCGCAGGATTTGTCTCTTCATTCCTACCCGCATACATGTGAGAACCATAAAAGTGCGTCTTTTGAGTGTAATTTCATAAAACCCTTTTGAAGAGGCAGAGTCAAGGCGAAATGCTTATTGGTCGCTCTCAAACCTGAAATCTTTCATTATGGCATAGGTTGACGGGTCACACTTTCTTCAATTAATCGCACTTTATATTTGAATTTTCTCTTATACTTCTGATTTCTTGACACTAGATTGAGAATCTTTATGTTCTTATAGCTCTTTGTATGATTGCGAAGCTGGAACACTTTGAAGTTGGAGTAGGTTTTGTGGGTATATCTCTCGTAAACCCTCACGAGACTATAACTCGTCCACTAAGGACACCTAGGGGTTTAAAGGCTTGTTACACATGCTAAGTTTAACCGTATTCTCGACGAAATGGAGTTGTATGTATTTAGTTTAGTTTGCTCGAGGACTAGCAAAGTCTAAGTGTAGAGGAATTTGATAGGTGTAGAATACACCTTGATTTATTATCTATTGTTTATGCTTTCTTTGTTATTTTTCTTGTAAATTATGTATTTTACGCGTGTTTTTGAGTTATTAGATACTTTGGAGTCATGCGGAAGAAAAGAAGAAGAAATCATCCAAAACTGAGCCGAAAGGGCGAATAGGTCGTCTGACAGGCCAATAATAATGGGAGCAGGGTAAAGGTTATGGGGAAACTCTCTTTTGAAGGAGTACTAAATACAACCAACCTAGATTAAGAGACTCCCAATGGGTGGCTGCATCCAAGCATCGTGGGTGCAAATAGCCATCCCACATCTAAGACCCACTTAGGATCGACCGTCTCAGACAAATTCAATTCATCTTTTACATCTGATGAAATTGATAAAGGAAACAATGACCGCACAGCAGCAGGAAACTGAGAGACAGAGATCGAGAGACGAATTCAAGATCAGACAGAGCTGAGAGAAGAAAATGATGAATCAAAAATGGGGTAGTTGCTTCCATGAACTTCATATAGAGATTGGGTTCGAATCAAAGAGTAATTAGGATTTGCTAGTTTAATAGGCCGTGATGATGATTAAAGGTTTTTTTTTAGATAAATTGAGAATTGGCAGCAAGATGGGTTCATGGTGATTGTCAAGGAATTGGAGGAATTAGTGATGCTGTAAAGATGAAATGGATTGAATCTGTAAACATATGGAGGTCAAGACAAGGTGGTGTTCTGCTAGTTCTTGAGTTCGACCAAGGAAATAAGGAGAGATGGGTTTTATCAGGGAAGAAGTTACGGGTGATGTTTGAACTAAAACAGTGAAGATGGAGTTGGAATGGTTTACAAGGTATGGACATTGTTTCCATGGATGATTAACAAAGAGTTATGTTGGTTTTGATTAGAGTTTGAAATTTAAATGAATGGAAGAGGGTTTTGAGAAGAATAGATGAGAAGGGTTTGCTGGTCGAATGAAGATGCTGCTTCTCAAGCTTTGATTTAGATAGGCACGGAGAAGATAAAACTCGAGTGTGTATGAAACTGATTAGATGAATGCTAGGAATTGTTTCAGGGAAAGAGTGAAGAAAGGCCTGAAAAACGGTCGGGATATCAACTGAAATAGAGGAAACTCTGTCTAACTCTTTCCTCCAGTGAGTCGACTCAGGACTCGTTAAACCTAACTCGATGATTCGGACGACTCAGCCCGACTAAGACAAACTGAGTCATCTGACTAACTCTATCCCCATTGACCGATGACTAACATAAGACTGTTAGAATGACAGTTAATATAACGGTGCGTGACAGAATATTCTTTCAGCAGAGAAGAATCTCAGGTGATCGGCAGAGAGCTTTCTAGCCGGATTCCGGTGGAACGAGTGATTTTTCCGGCGACCCAAAATTAAATAACATAATTTTGTGTGAGTTTTTCTCATGGGTGTGAAGACTTGGATTTGGAATTGGATGTGGAATTTGACTTAAAATTGAATTTGGAAGAGAAGTGGAGGAATATTACAAAGACAAGGACTTGGAAATTGAATGGGAAAGGGATCCTAATCCTAAGAAGATTGCAAGCAAATTGAAGCCTATTAATAGAGAAGTTCTCTACTTTTCTCTCTACACCTTTACACACCTTTACACACTTCTACACCTCTACACACACTACACTTTGGTTTTGTTTTCTTTTAATTTGTTTTATGAACTCCAAACCATGAGTAGCTAATTTTATTATTGATTGGGGATGAATTCCTAATTCTTGATATGTTTTGAGTTTTGTTTTAAATCTACTTTAGAGTTTTCACATGATTTTCGATTGTTTTTACTATTATTAATGTTTATGCTTGATTGATAGTTTGTTTAGGTGGCCAACTAAATTGATTTGTTAATTAATCTAAAGCTAGTGGTGGTTAGGAAATACGTAATTTGAATAATTCACTACACAAGTAGAAAACACAAGACCTTGCGGAGGGATTCCATGGAGCAATTGTGTGTGAAAACAACGCTAGAAAGTGGACCGAGCGAACCGAGTCTAAGTACTAGTATCAAACCTAAATTCATAAATCTTAATGCGTTTTTTTGAATTACATCTTGTAAGCGAACCTCAAGGTGGTTCTTTGGAATAGAATCTGATAACTAACCGGACATGTTACTCAGTGAAACGAGGAATTTTGGGGTTAGCTAAGAGAACCTTTTAACCTACGGTTGGTGATAATTTGTGGTTGATAAAAAGTGGAAAAGAACATAGCTTGAATCATTGTTTTGCAACGAAGAAGGATTCCTTGATCTTATTCCTCTTATTGTTTTTAACTTTATCTTTTCAATTGCTTTATTTACTTTCTTTTACTTTTATAATCTAAAACAAACCCCCTTTGTGACATTATAAGACAACTAAAACCTCTTGCTCCTCGTGGGAACGAGCTTAACTACCACCATATTACTTGTCAATTAAGTGGAAAAATATTCACTAATTTGTTGTGGTTACGACACGCATCACGCAAACAGAGCTATCCACTATTACTAATGTTCGAATTTTAGGCAAAACTAAGTGGAATAAGAAAATAAAGGTGGGAAAAAATAAAGCTACAGAATTGCAAAGACTTAAGGCTATAGATTTTAACCTACAGAATAATATAAGGAGAAAAACAATACATATATATACAGACCTAAACTAAAAATCAGTAAAGTGAACTAAAAAAGCAACTACACTGCTACCGAGTCCCCGGAAGCGGCGCCAAAAACTTGGTAGGACTGGAAAGGTACCTACAATTAACTGCAAGCGCACAATGTCTATAACATAGATATGAAAAATACAGTTCGATCCCACATGGAGTTGTTATGATGCGAAGCTAAACTTCTAAGTTCTGCTATTGCTAATTCAAACACGGGGTATCAGAAGGAGGTTTGTCGATATGACTAGATGATGTTTATGAAACACAAAATAGAAAACAGAACAATGCAAATAAAAAGGTGCTAGGGCAGTCGAATCCACCTTTTAACCTACACTAAGTCAATTCTGTCTCAATAATGTTCTTGTCCCTTGTAATGGACACCGGTCAAGATGCAAGTCTGTCGTTTATCCAGGGAGGTCTCAATTGGAGGGTTTAATGTCCACTAAGGTCATTAACTAATCCCTAGTATTAGCTGTCTTCTTACAGTACAACTAATCACATACCAATTTGATCACTTAGGTAATTAAACCTTTCCTAAGATGGATATTCTAATCTCAACTAAGGTATTTATCCGGAGCACTAACTGTTAGAGCATTCCTCGGTCGAACTCGCAAGTGTTGCTATCTCAAGCTTGTTTGTTAAGTTTAGTTGCAAAAATTATAAGTCTTGATGTCTAGTCTACTTATAACTAAGTCTCGGATTAGGATAGAAAGTGTAGTTGAGCTTAGACTTCACGACGTTCATCTATTGAAGACGAAGATCTACTAAGGGGAGCTTGTGGAACTTCATCGACAAAAGGTACGTGGAGACTTGAACTCATTTATCACTCAAAATTTTATCTACTCTATCTCTTATTTGAGACAAAAGTCGTATAGCTATATAGACTTCAATGATGCACATTTGATATTTCGAGCTGAGTTTATCTCGCTTACATATTTCTCAAAATATGTGTTGGTAATCTTTTGCTTTAACCAAGTTCATCTTATATCCTTGACGAAAGTCAAAAGATGATCATGTGAAAATCGCCTAGTAACATCTTACATGATTTGTGTGAGACAGTCATTTGATGTAGACTTGGAATGTTTCGTATTGATCATTCGATCACTTGAAAATTGCTTTGAAGCTAATAGTTTGTGTGAGACAGCTATTCCCGTCTTCCGAGAATGTTTCAATGGTTGAAATGAGAGTTTACAACAATTGGATTTAAGCATAGTATGCGTCCTTGCATATATGTAATCCATATCCGGGAACCATAGTATGCATACCCGTATGCGTACATGTTGGTTTTTGAAAGTCCGGGATCCTAGTACACATAACGGTATGCGTACGGGTGTAAGGTTTAGGTCCGGGAATTTCTGTTGAGTTTGGAGGTATGCGTACCCGTTCACATACTGGCGAACCCAAATTTAGTCCGAACACTAAGGTATGCGTACATGTTTGCATACCTGAGTGGACGATGTTCTAAAATCGGTTTGTTCATGAACTAATACATTTATATAATAAGGAATGCAATCTTTTGCAAATAGTGGCTATAATGTTCATTACTTGATTCGAGTGACTCAAAATCGATTTTGCTTCAATTGTGTCTTGTATACTTCTATGAGAATATAAACAATTGAGCAATTCTAGAACTAGTTTCATTTGAGTCATTTGAACTAGTTATGGTTAAGATGAATGAGGTTGATATGAAAGTGTTCGTATGGATAACTTCGGTTAACTATTGTTGAGCAAACAAGGGATAACTTTTATTTGTGTATAACAAGTTAAGTTAACTATTGTTGAGCAAACAAGGTGGATAACTCATATCTAAATGAAGGTACATTTTATTTGTGTATAACAAGTTAAGTTTGATCTAACGGTTAAAAGATATTAGCTTGAGTTTAATCGGGTTTTCATCTAACGTTGAATATTGAATGCTTTGTTAAACACAAATTAAAACTAATAACATTGATTCACCTATTTATATTCAAATCATTCCAAACCCTAATTCATTTCAAAAATCGCAAACCCTCTTCAACGATTTGGAGACTATATAAATGATAACTCTAGCAATTGGGAAACCTAATCCCCACACCTCTTGTGAGATACTAGTTGCGACTAGAGTCGATTCTCCTTTAACCTTAGGTTTTTTCATGAAACCCCCGGGATAATATACAGCAAAAGATGAGTTAACGACTTGAAGACTTCATTGATAACAAAAATTTGAAGGTTGGTGCCTCACTTGATGTAAAATGGGTAGTCTCCACTATGGGTGATCACAATTCTACTACCGAATATCTAAACAAGACACCTAATTAAGCACCTCCAACTTGAAACCCGAGTTCTGTCTATGTAAACATAGCTAAAAAGCATACTGAGTGACTCTAAAATCTCTAAAAAGTTGGATTTTTACTTTTTTTTTTTTTTTTTTTTTTTTTGAAATAAAAGATAAAATAAAAGACCTCTAAATGCAAATGCCCCAAACCTAAATCAAACATTGTCCTCAATGTGTTAGGAAAAATTTAAATAGCATCACGTACCAAGAGAACTGTCTTTGAAATTAGAAAAGGGAAGAGATTGCGGATGTCGGCGGTAGCAAGGTTGAGCTTCCTTAAGTCACTAGAATCCAATATTCTCAATCGGAGATCTTCATTATATGTGCAAAGAAGACTCAACCGAATCAAGAAAAGAAAATTTTAACAAGTCCTCTTGGATATATACAAAGAAAATTCACCATAAACTATTTTGAGGATCAACCCAAAACGATATGTACAAACATCAACAGTCTTACACAAAATATAATATAGTGGCAAGAAGACTCCATGAATGGGGATGAGCTTCCCCCCAAACCTAAACTTGTGAACGAGTTGTGTTTTCTAACTGTTGTAACATGCTCATATTCGTTTCATCAATCCATAATCATCATTTACAACTTGATTTCATGCAAAAAGGGTATCACAAGAAACTTCACATTTTTGACTTAGGTGAGATAGACAAATCATGTTCACTTGGTTAACTATTGTTGAGCAAACAAGGTGTCCTCGTTTAGGTACGGTTACTCATATCTAAATGAAGGTACATTTTATTTGTGTATAACAAGTTAAGTTTGATCTAACGGTTAAAAGATATTAGCTTGAGTTTAATCAGGTTTTCATCTAACGTTGAATATTGAATGCTTTGTTACCAAGGTAACATTGATTGCAAACCCTGATTTGGAGACTATATAAATGATAACTCTAGCAATTGGGAAACCTAATCCCCACACCTCTTGTGAGATACTAGTTGCGACTAGAGTCGATTCTCCTTTAACCTTAGGTTTTTTCATGAAACCCTGCAGGTTAACGACTTGAAGACTTCATTGGGATTGTGAAGCCAGACCCAACTATTTTCTCTGTAATTGTGTGATCTAATCTTGCTGTTTTCTATCGTGATTGAGTACAATCTTCTGTAAGATTGGCTCGAGATTTAATCTCCGATAGGCAAGATAAAAAGTAGTCATAAACATCTTCGTCTCATCGTTTGTGATTCCACAATATCTTGTTTCGTTACCATACGATTAAGATTATTGTGAGGTGATTGATATTTCTAGGTTGTTCTTCGGGAATATAAGTCCGGTATATCAATTGGTTCCTGTTTACCTTGATTTATCAAAAGACGGAACAAAACTCATAGGTTTATCTGTGGGAGACAGAATTATCTATTCAATAGACTTTTATGTGTGAGACAGATTTGTTTATCAAGTCTTCGACTTTGGATCATAGCAACTCTTAGTTGTGGGTGAGATCAGCTAAGGGAATCAAGTGCGTAGAATCCTGCTGGGGTTCATAGACGTAAGGAGCGCAACTGTACCTTGATCAGTGTGAGATTGGTTAGGGCTCAACTACATTCCAATCCGAAGTTAACTTGGAGTAGGCTAGTGTATGTAGTGTGGTGTTCAAATCTGGAGTAAGTCCTGGGTTTTTTTTTGCATTTGCAGTTTCCTCGTTAACAAAATTTCTGGTGTCTGTGTTATTTCTTTTCCGCATTATATTTTGTTATATAATAGAAATATCACAGGTTGTGCGTAAGTTCAATCAATTAGATAATCCAACCTTTGGTTGTTGATATAAATTGATTGGCACTTGAACATTGGTCTTTGGAACTGTTCAAGTTATTTCTTATATTCAATCGGGCTCACGAATTCCTATTTGTTTGATTGCAGGTTGAATTGAGAAATTGAGATACAACTCTTGGATATATTTCCATTGATTGAGTCTGACTGTCTAGTTGATTCTCTTGGAATTATATTGGAGTTAGTCCATACAGATTGCTAAGCGAAATATTTGGTGTGGTTGTTAGACCCCCGCTTTTTCAATTGGTATCAGAGCAGACAAATGATCGGTTGTCACCCGAGCAAAAATAATTTCACTTTCTCACCCTACTAAATATAAATGAAGTACGTGATAAGAAAGAGTTCGTTCCCACATAGAGGCTTTTGTTGTTATAGAATTTCAGTTTCTTATTAACCAAGGGGGGATTTTTGTTTTATCTAAGCAATAAAAATAATTGAAAACAAAGTAAATAATTCGAATAATCAATAAAGAGAAAATATTGGTCATGGGATAGTATCATTCACAAACATGTATTTTCATCAATGACTAGAATTGATATTCTAATCTCTCATTTACTAAAAGTCCTAGGATACCTTGATCGCAAGAATATCCCGCTAATTCCCTGATTTCATCACAACCGCATTAAAAGATGTATATGTGAATTCTTCCTAGAAAGCAACCTAATGTGTAAAAGCACAATCAAGTTTAACTCCCTAAAAGAAATAAGTTCTATGGAATAAGACTAATCAATGCAAACGAACGTGTAAAAGCACTAATACGTTTTAACAAAAGTTATGATTCACTTGTGACTAGTAGGATATATCACTACAAGCACTACCCACAATTATGCTACTTAGAATCAGGGATAAACAACTTTTTCGTATTGAAAACCCTAATATAGCTCTAGAGATGAATGCAAATCGGATTGATTCCGGACTCAACCTAACAAGTATTCAAATCATATAACAATATTAACAATGAATCACAAACAATAATTTATTGAGACAAAACTAATTCATTGAATCATATAACATGTTGTGAAATCCATTTTATCCCATAACCAATAATAGTTGTTTAGCTACTCATAGCTATGGAGTTCATCATAATCATAAATTAAATAAAGAAGATGGAAAATATACGAAAGCAAACCCTAGTCGCCGCTCTCCCAAAAACTCCAAGTAGAAAAATACGTGATTTCAAAAGTTGTAGAAAACTTTCTCCTTTTGTAGCTTTTCATCCTTCCAAAACTAGGTCTTCAAAGCCCAAAGTCCAATAACAAGATGTCCACCAAGCCCATATGTGAAGAATACCCATGTGAAAATATGTCCCAAAAATAGTCACCGGAAAACTGGTATTATGGCCGGAGAAGTGACCGGAAAATAGCTCAGGTAACCGGCAAAGTCCACCCGGTCACCGGTCAAATGAGTCGACTCGGTCAGGTCAACCGAGTCAAGGTCTAGTCGGCCGAGTTAACTCAGAGTCTGAACTAGATTGAGTCAGTTAGCTAAACAGATGAGTCAGGTCTGGCTCAGTCTGACTCACTTTGGCCTAGGCCATTTTGCACAAACCTGAGCTGTTGCAAGCCATAATGTGGTGCACCATGATGGCGCTTCATTGCCCTGCCTCACAACTGCAGCAAAAGCACTACAAAACCTTCTCCTTAGCAAAAACAAACCTTAACCTGTAATTACACAATCTAGTTCATGGCTTGCATCATCTTCTTGAACTTAAGAACAAGCTCAAAATCACACGATTTACCCCTGTATTCTTCATATCCATTATAACCTTCAACTAACGGCAGTACTTTACTCCATTGCTGCACTCGTTAACACCTGCCAAATGCAACTCTCTCTTGCAGTTTCTGCAAATAACCATTACTCACACGAAGTCACCGCTGTCTTAGTCCATTGCAGTTCAATACTTTCTACTACATGGCAGCAACACTCAGCCTGCAACTCATTGCCATTTCAATTCAGCTGCACCAATACTACCCGCAATACCAGCTCATACTTCAACATCGTTCATTCCGCCAGAACCATCTGCATAGCAACAGCTTGTTGCAGTCACCATTTTCAGCTCAGCTGCCATCTTAGACCAGCCAGTTCCAACTCCAATAACAATATCTTCTTAATCTCATGAATGTAATTCAACCACCTCCTAATCTTCCATTCATCCACCAGTATTCGAGCATTCTTGTTTGGGTGTCAAAAGAAGTGATTAAACCTAGATCATATGTTAAGGCTAACACCCTTGATATTACAGGTTGTGAACGTCCAACCTTTAGACAAAGGAATCAGTGCTGTGATAAACCTAGATTTGCCTATAAACATCATACGAATCCTATTCACAATCATAATGGTTATCAAAAGGATAACTTTGTAAATACGAAGACGAGATCCGATGCTCCCAATTGGAGAAAGACTAACTTGCAAAAAAATAGTCAATCCAATTCTCTTTCGATAAATCTAGAAGAGAGTAATGGGAAGAAGGTTTCGGCTGTTCCTAAACGCACTCATAAGTGGATGCCAAAGAAAGTCAATGATGATTTGAGTGTGAAAAGGAATGACCTCCCAGAAAATTCCATGACTATGGAGAAGGCAATATCCATGTTGTTGGAAGTTGAAACTTCTTGGGAAAAACGAATTTGGATGTGAAAAGTTCTAAAAGCGATCTATTTCATGGTAATCCAAAAGTGAAACAGAAAAAGCCTAAAACTATAGATGGTGAAAATTCCATAGTTACGGAAAAGTCTGTTTCAGTCACTTGTGGTGAGCAAGATATTGTTCACCTCAACACAACTTGATTGTGTTGTAAGTGCATCCTCACCAAGGAATGCCCTGTTATGTATACGGTGAGGGAAGCACGAGAATTGGGGCGCACAAATTATGGTTGGTAAAGCTGTAGAATTCGATTGGATTCCTCTAAAAAGGTACAGTAGAAACTCCATTAACTAATACTCGATTATTTAATAAACTCTCTTAAATAATATTTTTTGCCGGTCCCGAGTCGGGGACAACGTGCCAAATTAATAATTTGATAAAATTATAAATTAATACATTTTTGATTATTTATGTAGACCCCATATGAAATATTAATTAATAATCCACTATATATATATATATATATCCATTACACTAATGTTTGTGAAGATTTCTAGAAAAATAAATCAGTTGTCTTCAGTTTTTTGTTAAAATCAATATCACACAAAACTAATTTTTCTTACCATCGTAAGAATTTCTAGAGTTGTTTCTCATAGCCCAGTGAGAAATTATTTGATGTGATTGTCGCTTTAACAACCTCGTTTCGTGAAGGGGGGTCTATTGTAGAACTTTCATCATCTTTTTTCCCATCTTTATCGGTTCACATAACGCTCTCAATTATTTCTTTATCAGTCAACAATTGCGTAACTTCATTTTCTTCCAGATATTCACGACACATTGACATTCACTGGATTGCGATAACCCAACTTTTCGATCAAATTTTGCAAGTCTTGACTGATATCACCGGCTAATTGTTCATCTGAATTGCCTAAACCTATGTTATTTCAAAGTTAGATTTATCTATAAGTTAATAAGATATTAATTAATATATAAATTAATAATTATTAATTTATCGGTTAATTAATATCTCGCTTAATTAATAAATTATGGTGGTCCCAACAACATTAATTTATAGAGTTTCTACTGTATGTCTATAAACTTGAGCAAGATTGTGTTTTTATTTATTTGCTTAGAGTACTTATAATGATCCATGATCCATGTACCTTGCTTATCGTTCATTTTTACCTAACTTGATCTGTGTTTAAGGTTCTGAAATGTTTAGGTTTGAAAATAGTAGTTCGGGACGTTTGGACTTCATGGTACACATACCAGGTATGCATACCATCATTTAAAATCAAAATCAGGGATTTTAGTATGCAAACCCGTTTGCATACTGCTACTGGTCACGAAAATTCGTTTGCAAACCCGTATGCATATTGGCATGTAGACATCGATATTCGGTAAACTTGTTTTGTCCGTAACTTCTTCGTCCGAACTCGGAATGACCTCATTCTTTTTGAATTCTCTTCCTATTTGAATTATCTTCAAATTGGAGATGAGAATTCTTGAATTTGGATGAGTTAAGATTGGTCATTGTCTTGTCTCTTGTTTTTGACAGTTTTGCTCCGTTTCGTCGCACTTGTTCTACTTCTCTTGGACTTGGGCACTTGGATTATTAGATTAATCCTCTTATAAGGTCATTTGTAGCTTTTACAAGAATGATCTTGGTGAATCACAAAGAAGGAAGTTCAAGAATGGGCAGTAGTACACATTGCTATGGAATTTTTGAATGTTCACAATCATCTTATGTGAACTATGGTGCATGGTCGCTAATGACTTTGTATGTTCTTTTTTGTTAAGAAAATCTTTTTATACGCCCGTGGTAGCTATTCTTGGTGTAAATCCGGGCGGAAAAGATTGATTCTACCCTTTAAGGACAAATCATCTTGTATGTGCATTACGGGTTTGTCTTAATATCTAAGAAACTTCTTATGAAAATTTATTCTTATGTTTTAAGAAGGATAACTAGGGTTTGGAATAACAATTATTGTGATTACACATAGCTATTGCCAACGTTTTTCATCTTGCAATGTTTTTAGATTATACGACATGTCCACTTTATGGTCTCGCAGTTGTTGTGGAACAGAAATAAACGATGGAAAATAAAATTTAAACGTTAAAAAAATCGCATGTCATAACGGTTTAGAGGTGATAAATCACCTCTTTGTAAACTGCACGTTTTTAAAAGTTAATCCATAAATACGAATGGACATGTTCCGTTGCTATACACATGGCGTAGTTCTTTGAATGAGGGAACGGGTTCGCATATGTAATCCCAAGTGTGTGTCAGAATGTTGACTTCTTAATAGTTTTGGATGGGATTTTGGACGGGTAGGGCATATTCCGAAAAGTGGAATCCTGGGGCATATTCCCAAGATGGCGATCGATTTTAGGGCATATCCACAATTTTCCCATTTTAAAATGGCTGCATGCGACCCATATTTGAATCCGTAAAAAAACATCTTACTTTTGCATTTCAATGAGTAACGGGTAACATTGAATTTGGCCCCAAATTCAAATAAATATTAAAACTGTAATAAACAATAAATTCGGATAAAATACTTTAGGCATAAACTTTAGCCAAAAGATGAAGAGTTGAAGCTGGAATGTCATATTTGAAAAAAAAAGATATCATGAATGTGCAACTTTTCATTATCTCAACAATTAATGGAGGAACAAATTACAATTAGGATCTCTAACTATGAAAAACCTTCTCTAGTTTAACTGTATTTCAGATAGGGTTCCACAAATTCCCGGAGTTTCAATTTCCGTACTTGGAAACGAATGATATAGCATCGCAGCTACCCTTAGATTCTTACTGAATCATCCGTGAGCAACTTAGTATGAGAATCCATTCTACTCCACCGTTGTTCAAAATGCAGTTTTCTTTTATGATCATGACATTCAAAAGGTGAGGCCGTTCACTGCATCAAACGAATCAAAACCATGATTAATTAGTCATTAAAACGATTAAGTAACCTAGCAACAAATGATACTTTAATCAAAAACAGAGAGAAGGTTATTCCTTTTATCAAGCAATACTACTGTGCCAAATGTGTTGAAAACGGCCGAGGCTTTAATCATTTTTGTACCCAAATGTTGTAAGTTACTAACGTTTGTAGATTAATATAATGTGACCCTTAATGGGGTCACCCCTTAATGAGTATGATTCTCTTAATATGCATTTCACACGGATTGTTTAATCATGTAACCCTGCCATCAACCCAAATTCTTCACGTCTCTATCACTCTGGCACTACCATATTCCACCCACAAACAATCACCGGTACCAAGAATAGCCAGGACCAACCACCGCCACAACAATTAAAATTGGGGATGTTAACAAACAAAAAATACTTGAATTTCTCCATGTCATATGACTTGAAAACTTCTGCCAGATAGAAACTAAAGACGTTGTTTAAGAATCCTATTAACTGAGATAACTAATTATGACACTGTTCAAGTAAACATCTGAGTAATACAGGAAGTAGATTCTAAAATTAAAATGAGCTAAAAAAATAAAGGGGATGAACATACCTGCAGAAGTGTTAAATCTTTTGTATACATCCGTGTGGTAGCTATTCTTGGTGTAAATCCGGGCGGAAAAGATTGATTCTACCCTTTAAGGACAAATCATCTTGTATGTGCATTACGGGTTTGTCTTAATATCTAAGAAACTTCTTATGAGAATTTATTCTTATGTTTTAAGAAGGATAACTAGGGTTTGGAATAACAATTATTGTGATTACACATAGCTATTGCCAACGTTTTTCATCTTGCAATGTTTTTAGATTTATTTATTTAAATTCTAAAGTTGATTTGGAAGATGATTTTGCAGTATTAATCTTTATTGGTTTTATATATTGCAAATAATATTATGGGATATGTGTGTTTGCGTTCGTGAACTATGATTGTCCCATATATGTCAAAAGTTAAGTCTATTATATGTCATTATGCAAATATTGATGGAAAATAGAATGAACTTTTGATAACAAAGACTAAGTCTATGATATCATTATGCAAGTATTGATGAAATAGAATGAATCTTTGAATATTCGCAGTATTGATATTTCCCTGATCCAATTTATGTGAAAGCATTGTGTGTGTAGGAGCAGAATCTCGTAACAACATATTTTCTTAGCGTGCGAAATTAATCCATTTCCTTAGCTTACGAGAATGTAGTAGAGCTTGCGAAAATGATAGAGAGAAAGTGAGCCTGCGAAATTATAAAGAGAGCCTGAGAGAACGTAGCAGGGGATCCGAAAATGAAGGGTAATATGATCTGTCATCCACTAATGTAAACACCTATATAAAGAGAAAGGCAGGAGAGAGAAAGAGATACATAATTTTGTAAGAGAGAGAGAGACTTTATTTTATCATCTTCTTCCCCAAAAAACTAGATCTAGAGCTTTACAAAATATCCATTAATGGAGATTCTAAATGTAATATTAATGTAACCTCAACAATCATAGTGAAGAACCATGGATGTAGATCACATTGATCGAACCATGTAAAAAATCCTTGTGTCCATTTTATAATTTTAGCACTTTAATCTTTATTTTGATTATGAAATAGGTTTAGATCTAGAAAATATTACATGGGGTGTGTTGTGGGATTTCCTGCAACTACATTTGGCGCTAGAAACAGGGACGAGTAAAGGATTTATCCTTCCTGTAACTTGTTGGTTCAAGAAGATTCGGTGTTGATATTTAATTTCTATGGATACTTGAAGTCATCAACTGTGTAGTGTGTATATTTTTTCTAGATTTATAAAGTTTAGGTTCAAAAATGGAAATTTCATGGAAGAAATTACACTTTCAGAGAAGAAAACCAAAGTTTCAATAGAAGATTTCCATATTCAGGAGAAAAAGCAAGAAGCAAATTGTTGAAAGAAATTAAGGAAGGATGAAGAGAAGATAAGAGACAGAGGCTGCAATTTTTATCACAAACAGAAATTCGCACAGATGGTTCAAGGCTGAGCGAATAAACAATAGGTCATGGGTTCGAATTCGCAGAGATACATAATTTTCATTTTATTATCACCTTCAGTGGCGAATAAGAGAATAAGGAAAAAAGTTATGAGTTAATTTCGCAGAGAAGTTCTTGAACAGTTGGTCCAGAGAACAACATGTGTGTTTGTGGTCGCAAGTTCGAATTCACCTGCGAGCATAGTTTTCTTCTTTTTACAGAGGACGAAAAAATGAATAATTGCGCAAAGTTGTTTCATAATTTCGCAAACAAGAGGCAAAGACAGGTTGGTCACCCGGCGAAGTTAATGAGTTCATGGTCGTGTGTTCAAATCCCAACGAATGTGTATTTTTCGCATGGATATTTCGCAAGAGTATTTCTCACAGAAGAGAGTTTATGATTATTTCACACAGAAATTTCGCAGAGGAGGGTTGGCACAGATGGTTCATTTGATTCGATGCATGAAGAAGGACGTAGGTTCAATTCCCACCTCCTGCGAATTTTTCGCACATTTTACATATTTTTGGGTTGCAACCAGCGAAGAGCAAATCAAGTTTTAACAAGTGTGCAATAATTTCGCACAAGAGAACTGGCACAGTCTGTCAAGAGGCATGAATGCAAGCAGCAGGTCGCAGGATCAATTCTTGCTTCTCGCACATTTATTTTTGTTATGCGAAATTTCGCACGGACTATGATTATTTCGCAAAGAAGAAAGTTGATGATTATTTCGTAAGAGAGGGTTAGAACAGTTGGTATGGTGCGAGAATATGCAAGAGGCAGGTCAAGGGTTCAAATCTCATTTCTCACACTTCTTTTTGCTACACGATAATTACATTTCTTTGAGCGACATTTATACATTTCAAGGATGCCAGTTTCATGAGCAAATCATATACTTTGCAAGAGACGACAACAACAGAAAATCACATGAAAGCTAAGTACCACTTCCTTGAATATTTTACTTATAGAAAATAAAAGATTTTTGATTTGATTTACAAAGAGCGATTCAATTGCAGGATAACAAAGATTTCAAAGATTACTAAGATTTCAAGATTACAAAAACTTCAAAATTACAAAGATTTCGAGATTTCAAAATTACAAAAAAACCAAGAAAATCCAATTTATATATTTCTCTAGAATGTTTCCTTTACAGAAAATAAAATATTTTTGATTTGAATCACAAAACGTGATACAATCGCAGAATTATAAAGATTTCACAACTACAACCAGAATTACAATGTATTAGAATTTCTCTTGAATATTTACTTGGCTTCAAATGATATGATATTATGAGAATGAAAAAATGAATGAAAGAAATGACAGAAATGAAATAATGAAGATATGCGATAATTTCGCAGAGATAATAGAGACATGCGATAATTTCGCAAGAGACGATCTTAGATCCATAAAAATCCTAAGATCAGAATGGGACGAACCTTTATGGCGTACACCCTAGTTCGCGAATAAAATTTCGCAAGAGGCAAATGTAAGACCTAAAGTGCGTCATAGAAGGGGGTATCTGTTGCATGGCTCAGGGAAAAGGTTACACCGCCCGGAACTCCGAGTCATGGAGATTTGGGGTCAATAAAGCCCATCCAGAGAGGTACCTTGGATTTTCAATCTAAGCTTATGACTTAGATTGGACGACCGAGGGTCTCTTCTTAGGAGTCGCATTTGATCAAGGCGCCGAGGTACACGGTTGAGCCAAGAGTGCCTGGGCATTTGAAGTGTCTCGGCCATTCTTGGCAAGTCTTGGCTTATCTTTGCACTCGGCCGAAGAAAACTCCACTTAGGGTGCAGTCTCGTAACCATAAGCCCTATAGGCAAAAGGGATAAGAGGCTGCGAAAACAATCGGTTGTTGTTAAGACCGGATGGGAGGAGCTAGCCTTGTATGGCGAAGTACGTCTCCTCCTGAAGGGGCAACAGGGGGAAGATAAGGGCGGCACCCTCCATTAGGGAGCTGATAAGTGTCTTAAGACGCAAATGTCATGAGGCTTTATTTTCGCAAGAAAATTTAGGCTTGTCATATTTGTGCGACAATCCTGAAGAGGAAATAATACAAAAGAGAAAGATAAGACGAGATCAATGGGTCAATACATGAAAGTGTAAAGACGTCCTGCGATTTCGTCGCAAGACGGCAATGTCATGGGGCTTTATGTTCGCAAGAATATTTATGCCTGTCATATTGTCGCATGAAAAACATCCTGCAGAGGCAATAATACTAGAGAAATGATAAGACAAGATCAATGGGTCATTACATGAAAGTGTAAAGACGACCTGCGATTTTGTCGCAATGATAAGAGGTGGAAAAATAAGACCTTTAACTAGGAAGGCAAAATAAGACCACATAAGAAAGTAAGCAAATAAGCTTGCAAAAATGAGTAAGCAAATAAGCTTGTGAAAAAGATTATATGATAAGATTGTGAAAGAGATTACGTGATAAGCTTGCGAGCTTGAGAAAATGATTACATGATAAACTTACGAACATGTACATGATAATGAGACTGAGGCAATGAAAATGCCGCACACTTGATATTATGATCATATTATTCTGAGATACTAATAGTGCAGGAATAAGGAAAGATGAAGAACAAGTAAGAACTCGCGAGGAACAATAAATACGCGAAGAGGAATGCATATAGACAAAGTCAGAGAAATGAAGAATGGAAACGATTTAAAGCTACATCAATATTAACACGGCAAAATGAGCTAAGTAACACAAAAATTAGCTATACATTGCAATAGATAAGCATTCTCATCATATGAGCATCACACTTGCATCATGAAAGCATCGCATAAGCATTTCATGGCATACACATCACATACACATTTCATAACATAATCATCACATAAGCATTATATTAGCACAATTATTCAGGATTTCGCAAAATTATCCAGAATTTCGTAGAATGTGTCAGAATTTCACAGAATAAGATTATTTCACAGGATGTGATTATTTCGCTCAATTATTTCGCACAATTATAAGCAACTTGAAGAGATTATACTATTGCATGAGCACAAAACATGATATAGAGGCAAGAAAAGAATGAAGAAACAACTCGCTCATTCAACATTTTCTCAAGGATTCTACCCTCATAGATAAAGAACAGAGGCAACTATGGATTACCAAGAAAACATTTTATGTTCTTTATCTTCTCGGCAAGAATCGTTTCTAAAATGGATGTTCACTAGTGAACAGCAAGAATCCTCACCAATAATGGAGTAATAATTTCGCATGAATAGAGGCAATACTTCTTATTCTCATTCAAGGACGGATACTTCTTATATTTCGAAGATTGAGTACTTCTTATACTTCAAGGATACTTCATACTTCTTATACTTCAAGGGTTGATACTTCTTATTTATTTCGCAAAACTTAGGAACTTCGCAAAAGAATAGAGGCAAGTACGTACTTTTTAAGTCCAGTATTCTTTCGCTCGTTCCTTCATCAACAAAGATTAAAGACTACTATAACAACGGATTTTTCCTTAAAGATCGCTCTTCAAGCAATATTCAAGGAAAAAGAGGCAAGATGTAGGAGCAGAATCTCACAACAACATATTTTCTTAGCGTGCGAAATTAATCCATTTCCTTAGCTTACGAGAATGTAGTAGAGCTTGCGAAAATGATAGAGAGAAAGTGAGCCTGCGAAATTATAAAGAGAGCCTGAGAGAACGTAGCAGGGGATCCGAAAATGAAGGGTAAATGAGCTGTCATCCACTATGTAAACACCTATATAAAGAGAAAGGCAGGAGAGAGAAAGAGATACATAATTTTGTAAGAGAGAGAGAGACTTTATTTTATCATCTTCTTCCCCAAAAAACTAGATCTAGAGCTCTACAAAATATCCATTAATGGAGATTCTAAATGTAATATTAATGTAACCTCAACAATCATAGTGAAGAACCGTGGATGTAGATCACATTGATCGAACCATGTAAAAAATCCTTGTGTCCATTTTATAATTTTAGCACTTTAATCTTTATTTTGATTATGAAATAGGTTTAGATCTAGAAAATATTACATGGGGTGTGTTGTGGGATTTCCTGTAACTACAGTGTGGCTCCGTAAGTTCTCTTAAGTTGAGCATTTCCGATTAAATTAATCATAGGTTCTCTTGTGGTTAATTTAATTGAGTTTTATGGACACAAATTCATGTTTCATGTAATTTGTTAATGTCCAAAGAAATCCTTTTTTTCTCGTAAAAGTAAGGTCGTTGTTGTTGTTCTTTCAGGAATGACATTAAATGGGGGAGAGTTCTTAATTGAACTTGTGCTTAATTGCCAAATCTTTTTGGGGATTGCGGCTGTGGAATATTATAGGGGTTATCTTGTATCTTTATAAACTCTTTGATGAATGCATTTAGTTTCGGCTATATGATTTCATCTAAACAAGTTGATATGTTGTTCTCTTTTGGCCATGAAGTATCTCTATGGAAATTTCATTAGGATCCCACTAGTTTTCGTACCTTTGCCAATTTTTATTGACAAAAAGGGGGAGAATTAATGTGTAGTTCACACTACAAATACATATGGTTTACAGATCATTATGTAAGGGGGAGTGGTTTTCATGTGATATGAAGTATTGACTAGAGGGGAGTGATACATATCACCATAATATTGTTGTCAGAGTTGTGATACAATTGAACTTTGATGCTGTGTAATAGTACTATGACACTGTATAATACTGATTGAGAGCAACTGTTTTCTCATTGTTATAGCTACGGATCTTCAACAACATTGATGCTAAGTTGAACACGTTCAGAATCACTGCAATACTTGGAAGTGATGAAGATTTCGAGTAATGTTGAATAACCAAGGAGATCAAGCATTTGGATGACAAGCTAAAAAGTTTATTTATTTTGTAATCCATATGTATTGATAGTTTTTTCACTAAAATTGACAAAGGGGGAGATTGTTAGAGCACTGCTCGGTCGAACTCGCAAGCGTTGCTATCTCAAGCTTGTTTGTCAAGTTTAGTTGCCAAAACTATAAGTCTTGATGTTTAGTCTACTTATAGCTAAGTCTCGGATTAGGATAGAAAGTGTAGTTGAGCTTAGACTTCACGACGTTCATCTATTGAAGACGAAGAACTACTAAAAGGAGCTTGTGGAACTTCATCGACAAAAGGTATGTGGAGACTTGAACTCATCTATCACTCAAAAGTCTATCTACTCTATCTCTTATTTGAGACAAAAGTCGTATAGATATATAGACTTCAATGGTGCACATTTGATATTTCGAGATGAGTTTAACTCGCTTACATATTTCTCGAAATATGTGTTGGTAATCTTTCGCTTTAACCAAGTTCATCTTATATCCTTGACGAAAGTCAAAAGATGATCATGTGAAAATCGCCTGGTAACATCTTACATGATTTGTGTGAGACAGTCATTTGATGTAGACTCGGGATGTTTCGTATTGATCATTCGATCACTTGAAAATTGCTTTAAAGCTAATAGTTTGTGTGAGACAGCTATTCCCGTCTTCCGAGAATGTTTCAATGGTTGAAATGAGAGTTTGGAACAATTGGATTTAAGCATAGTATGCGAACTTGCATATATGTAATCCATATCCGGGAACCATAGTATGCGTACATGTTGGTTTGTGAAAGTCTGGGATCCTGTACACATACCGGTACGCGTACTGGCATAAGGTTTAGGTCCAGGAATTTCTGCTGAGTTTGGAGGTATGCATACCCATTCGCATACTGGCGAACCCAAATTTAGTCCGGACACTAAGGTATGCGTACCCGTTTGCGTACCTGAGTGGATGATGTTCTAAAAATGGGTTTGTTCATGAAATAATACATTTATATAATAAGGAATGCAATCTTTTGCAAACCGTGGCTATAATGTTCATGACTTGATTCGAGTGAATCAAAATCGATTTTGCTTCAATTGTGTCTTGTATACTTCTATGAGAATATAAACAATTGAACAACTCTAGAACTAGTTTCATTTGAGTCATTTGAACTAGTTATGGTTAAGATGAATGAGGTTGATATGAAAGTGTTAATATGGCTAACTTTGGTTAACTATTGTTGAGCCAACAAGGTGTCCTCGTTTAGGTACGGTTACTCATATCTAAATGAAAGTACATTTCATTTGTTTATAACAAGCTAAGTTCGATCTAACGGTTGAAAGATATTATGTTGAGTCTAATCAAGTTTTCATCTAACGGTGAATATTGAATGCTTTGTTACCAAGGTAACATTGATTGCAAACCCTGATTTGGATACTATATAAAGGAGAACTCTAGCAACTGGGAAACCTAATCCCCACACCTCCTGTGTGATACTAGGTGTTACTAGAGTCGATTCTCCTTTAACCTTAGGTTTTTCATGAAACCCTGTAGGTTAATGACTTGAAGACTTCATTGGGATTGTGAAGCCAGACCCAACTATTTTCTCTGTAGTTGCGTGATCTGATATTGCCTTTTTCTATCGTGATTGAGTATTATCTTCTCTAAGATTGGCTCGAGATTTAATCTCCGATAGGCAAGATAAAAAGTAGTCACAAACATTTTCGTCTCATCGTTTGTGATTCCACAATATATTGTTCCGCTACCATACGATTAAGATTATTGTGAGGTGATTCATATTTCTAGGCTGTTCTTCGAGAATATAAGTCTGGTATATCATTTGGTTCCTGTTCACCTTGATTTATTAAAAGACGGAACAAAACTCATAGGTTTATCTGTGGGAGACAGATTTATCTATTCAATAGACTTTTCTGTGTGAGACAGATTTGTTTATCAAGTCTTCGACTTTGGTTCATAGCAACTCTTAGTTGTGGGTGAGATCAGCTAAGGGAATCAAGTGCGTAGAATTTTGCTGGGGTTCGGAGACGTAAGGAGCGCAACTGTACCTTGATCAGTGTGAGATTGGTTAGGGCTCAACTACATTCCAATCCGAAGTTAACTTGGAGTAGGCTAGTGTCTGTAGCGGCTTAATACATTGTGGTGTTCAAATCTGGACTGGGTCCCGGGCCTAGTTAGTAATTCTCCGAATCATTCCCGAATAATTCGCGAACGTATCCGAACTGACCGCATCCGAATGATACTTCCGAACTATTTGAACTCCGAACCTAGTTCCCGGATTATATGGACCTCACGAATGATTCGCGAACGTATCCGAACTGAACGAATCCGAATGGTACTTCCGAACTAGATTCGAACGCCAAACCTCGCTCTCCCGTAGGTAACTCTCTGACCAGATTGGTTTTTGTATATACTTTACATTTAAATACAATTATTCAGTTAATATTTTATATTAGTAGTTGTTTAACCAGTGTTTTATGTGTTGATTTTTGATTAAAAGTCTATAATTCGTTTTGTAATACATTTATGCGATTAAATTGTTTACTTCTTGTTAAATAATCACGTTAAAATGTTTTTTCCATCTTATTAGTCTCGTAATAAGGTCATAATACTTATCAATTTATCATATATGTGAGCCGAATTTTAAGTGCCGAACTCACATTTATAAAACGAATATGCACGTACGTATGCCGTTCCGAACTACTGTCTGAACAACGAACCGTTGACCGGATTTTTGACCGAATCCAACCTATCTGAATCCGTATAATTCCCGTACGTATGCCGTCCCGAACTACTACCCGTACCCCGAATTGCTAACTAGGGTCCCGGGGTTTTTCTGCATTTGCAGTTTCCTTGTTAAAAAAAATTCTGGTGTATGTGTTATTTCTTTTTCGCATTATATTTTGTTATATTATAGAAATATCACAGGTTGTGCGTAATTTCAATCAATTAGATAATCCAACCTTTGGTTGTTGATATAAATTGATTGACACTTGAAAATGGTCTTTGGTACCGTTCAAGTTATTTTTTATATTCAATCAGGCTCGCAAATTCCTATTTGTTTGATTGCAGATTGAATTGAGAAATTGAGATACAACTCTTGGATATATTTCCATTGATTGAGTCTGACTGTCTAGTTGATTCTCTTCGAATTATATTGGAGTTAGTGCATACAGATTGCTAGGCGAAATATTGGGTGTGGTGTTAGACCCACGCTTTTTCAATAACTGTCTAATTAAGCACAATTAGTCAAGGGATCAATAACAAACAATTAACTATGAGCTGCGGCACAATCAACATAGTGGTGTTCTAACTACAATGGATGCATGACATACACTGTGAGAGCAAAATATTGAAGTACTATGATTAAATCTATCCTAAACAGTTTAAGCACGACAAGAACAATATCAGAAATATGAATCAAACTAGCAATAAATTAAGGGTTTCATCTAAACCCTAGTTATAAAATTAGAACATGATAAAGAAATAAGAAACTACTACAGCTTGATGCACCGGCTAATCCGGGCATGAATGTTACATCACAATCTCCTCTCTATTTATACAAAATTTCTCCTAATTGAGTTTTAATTCAATAATTAACAGAGACCCACTCACCAAAACGCGTTTCTCTGACAATTTTTATATTCAATTCAATAATGCCTTTGTAGATGGGACTTCCAGAGAAGAAGAAGAAGAAGAAACGCCTGGAATTAAGAATATTCCGAACACTGACGATGACTTCTCTGTGGTTCGGTATAGACCTGAAAAACGTCTCCCAGGTTCTTCGTTTCGATTGCTCATAAATCCCAGGGCTACTACTCTGAATAAATTGGTATCTCCTCGAGCGACGACTCGGTTTTGTCTACAAGGAGGACACTATTCTGCTTCGCATATAGAATTCAATCTTTCCCGAAAACCTTTAACAGACTTTTCCGGATGGGCGAGATATATGTTGGGTTACAATCGTGTGCGAGCCATGCTGGATCGTGCACAGGTGACACGGGCTATTCAAGCAGCTGGAGGCTTGTTTATTTATCATAATGTACGAGGTATAGTAGCTTTGCTCGCTCGCTGGTGTATTCCTACTCATACTTTCATATGCAGATGGGGAGAATGTACCATCACTTTGGAGGATGTAGTTGCTTTATTGCATCTTCCAATTACTGGTAATTTTCCTGAGGAGCTTTCAGCATAAGAGGCGGCAATGTCTGATGGCTTGACAGCTACGATGCATGACTTCAATAAATTACCCAAATTTTGTTATGCTTAATGGTTAAAGTGCTGGTGGCCGAGAGATAGGATTCCTGAAGAACTTGTCGACGGTACATTAACCATTGCTGCTTTCCCGTGCTTGTGGCTTTCCAGAGACGTACTTGAAGATAGTGGACACTTGTTGAAGCCATTTGTGATTCCTTTTTCCATTAAAATGGCTCAAGGTGAGAAGCTTCCTATCGGTAGCCTGTTCTTGGGTTCACTATTTTCCAATTTAGAATCCTTAGTCATAGATTCCAGCGTTTCTAATGGCTTTATGAAAATTGAAACGTATGTTAATACGATGTTTCTCCAAGCCTTAATGTGGGAGCACTTCAAGAATTATGCATCGATTCCCCGTAGAATCTTGCAAGAACCAAATGTTGATACTCTTTATGCTTTCTCCGAGAAAGGTAATGCCAGGTGTTGATGGTGGATTTTAGTTCAGGGCTAAAATTGTAAAACCAAATTTAATGTGCTGACATCCTGCAAAGGATAAAGCCGTGTGCTGACATCCTACAAAGGATAAAGCCATTTGATAAGCGATGAGCGCAGAAAACCTCTCGCTTTATTTATTTGAAGCAATTCAATAAATACACAAGATTCACCCAGAATATAGCGTGCAACAACAATCCCAAATTTTCAGTGAATTTTACTAACATTAACAATTAGTTCATGATTTGCCTGGTATTTTCCATGCTGTGTTCTCAGCCGAACTCTCATCATTGACATGACATGACGACTGAGTGCTCACTCTCAGCAGATTAGCATGAATCTCCGTACCAATATTGAGACATGCATGAAATACCCACACAGGCTACATCACTCTCTGACAGAGAGTCTCGCATCGACGCGCTTTGGTTAGCCGATCGAGCATGCTTAATTTCCTTAAGGAAAATCTAGACTGTCCAAATCAGTCTCAGAAACGATCACGGCCACACAAGTTGGACGCGCAATTTAACAAGCCTAGCCAAACCCTGGCAAGAGTAGGCCATCATCGTGATGACCACCGGAGGGCCCGTTTATGCCCTAGCCATTCGAACATTACACGAACTCCTCCCAGCACGTCAAACGCCAACCCTAAAATAGGGTGGTTGCGTCGCTTTGGAAGAAGCTCGACGAGCTTAGACTGTTCAAGGCGCCTTAAAATCATCACGACCGTCCAACTTCACCACTGGGTGGACGGCCTAGATCATCCCGCGAATGATCAGGGAAGCGCCAACGCACATGTTGGCGGGCCCACTTCTCACTTACCCGATCGGCCTTCTCACATCAATGCCCTAGAGCAATGAACGTTTACTCGAAATATGGCTTGCGTGATGCTTTAAAGGGTCGCGGAAGCTCCACTAGTGTCTTAAATCGATCACAACCATCCAACTTAGCTGGCATAATTGGATGGCTTAGATCGCGCCTAGGACCATCAGACAAGTATACATATGTTCACCGTCGGCCCAACGTTGGCCCCACACGGTCGGTCTCCCCAAAGGAGGAGCATAGCATGCCAAACCGATTGGCCAAAGTTGCGCACGCGTGACTGATCCAAAACCCTAATTAGGGTTTGCGGCATTACATATATGTCGCAGTTTGATCATGCCATCCATCTTCGCCAGCCTAAACGGAAGGTGTAGATATATACTTAAGAGGTACCAAGAGTATCATCATGATCATTGTGGGCCCACCTATGCGTGTGACCGACCGGCCTAGGCCAACCATGGCCGAGCACCTCGAAACGCGTGCCGAAAGGAGGCATGTCACGCGGTTCCCAAATCCTTTGCGGCAAAGGATTTCTATCGCAAATCGATCACGACCACTCACCTTTGCCAGACAAATTGAGTGGTCTAGATCGTACCTTCGCGAGATAGAATGGTATGGACATGTACACCGGCAAGCCGTCTACACGCATGCTCGATCGGTCCCACCAAAAACATCGTCCATGCTTGATTTCGGTCAAGCTGAAGAGTGATGCTTGCGCACCTCTTTAAAATCCTAAAAATCATCAACGGTCGCAAATATGTGTCGTAGATCATCTTGTCCGTCCAACTTTGCCAACTTGGTCAGGCAGCCTAGGCTAAGAGTTAAACAACCAATGAGGTACCTTGGTGATCACCGCCTGTCACTCTACCACAAGGAGTGATCGGCCAAAGGATGGCCCGCCCATGCGGCCTCCAAACAATCACTCGAAGATGGTTGGGCATGCAACCATTTTAAGACGCTTAATCCGCGACTTACTCCGTTAAGCTCTAAAAACAGCAATGCTTCATACATATTGATTGTATTCGATGCATAAAGTATACACAATATTTCATGAATATCGACTTCCTAAATAACTCAGTTATTTAATCTAGCACCGTATGCTACTTCCTGTGGGTCCCACGATCCACTCATTCGAGACATCAAGCATGTCACAAACTGGGGGATACTTCTGGGGTATTGGTCTGGCGGTTTACAGCGTGCAGCGTGCAACGCGCCATCACAAGAATGTGTCAGGAGGTATGGACGGTTAAGATGGTGAGGGAAGTGGGCTAAGACGTGATCATGCAATCACCCACACGACCCCACTACTCCATCACTCAACTTCCTACGAGATGAGGGTTTGCCCTCAATGACTTGTATAAATAGGTCCTTTGCCTATTTCCAAAAAACACAGATGAACACATAAAAAACCAAGTGTTGTCATCAGTATCCTGAAATCACCATTCTGATACAAGTCATAAACAGCTAACACCTTCACAATCTCAACACCTTCTTCTCTTCCTTCCCTAAGATCAACCCCATCTCATTCACTTTGTGACCGAAGCAAGTCTGGAACGGCCATTTCTTGGTTTAGGCCAGAATTGTACAGATTGATCTCTCGAATCAAAAGCACTCCCGCGCAGTGCATTTGTTTAGGGTTTAGATTCGTTTCTCATCCACACACACCCAAATTTACCAAAAACCGCATAAATAGTTTTCACCCATAAACAATTGGCGACCACAGTGGGAGATTAATCTCTCGGTTGTGAAGTCAATTTCTTCAATACCCAATCCCATTTGGTTGATTTCAAAATGGTTGGTCTTAGGACTCCCCAAAAATTTCAAATCCCGGTCGAAGTTCCTCCAATGAAGATACCCCTTTTCCCAATGGTGTATCTGATAGTGTAACCGGAAGAATCCCAACATTGATTGAGTTAGCACGGGTGCAGGAGATTCACACGAAGAACATGGACCTGATCAAAGAAACAATAAACGACATACTCGATCTCTCGCATCAAGATGACAGCAGATATGAGCGGTTCTCCTGTCACGAAGATTTCTACACTGGGGACTGATCCTCGCAACGATCCTCCTCAAGTCAATAGTTTTACTATGAATCAGAGGCCGGTGGATTAGGAAGCGGCTTCTATAGTGGAAAGTTTATGCGAACTCTTACACCTCTCGAAGAGTCAGCGAGTGGAGACGTTTGCTGCAATCAACCAGATAGCCCTGGACGTGCATTTAACTCCTTTGCGTCCAGAAGCCTCAAAAACATCAGAGATGTCTGTGAATAACGTTAAGTTTACAGAAGAAGACATGATGGCGGAAGAAGGTCATAATCGGGCCCTACACGTTATTGCACGCATCAAGGATTCAGAGTTCAAAAGGGCCCTCATCGACACGGGAGCATCTTCGAACGTGATTACTCTCGAGACACTCAGGACGGCCAAGGTTCGCCCAAGCAAGATCGTGCGACAACCTACCACGATGACGGACTTTGAAGGAAACCAAACCAACACATACGGGTATGTCAATCTGAATTTATCTGTAGGGCCTATCCAGTCAAAGGTGAAATTCGAAGTCATAGAAAAGGAGCCGGACTACCACATGATACTGGGGAGACCGTGGCTTCATGGAAATAGGATTGTCCCTTCAACGTATCACCAGTGTCTGAAGACCATGCTGAATAAAGAAGTCGTTCGTATTCCTGCATCGTTGTTTCCTTACGCACCGATATGTGGAGTGGAGTTGTTTGAGCCAAGAGAAACTCCACGGGAAGAATCAGGCAAAGTTCATTGCATCCCACTCCCCACGTGGGCATCAATCCAGGGGGAGGACCGACTTGCATCATTGAGGGCTAAGACCCACGATACGTCTTCGCTGACAGGGTATCCTTCTTCGTCTAGTGAAGCCGCAACCCATGTTCACACTAAGAGAGAGCGAACTTTTGTGGCGAGCCGTGATCAGAAAGGGAAGACCGTGTACCGACGCCGCTGTTAGAAATTAGCAGGGGAGACTATTATCCAGTCTCTTCGCCCAATGGAATGCTACAACAACGAAGAGCCACAGGAAGAGGTGTTGGATGCTACACGACAGTTGCAGGACGAAACCAACTCCAAGACTGATGAACTCGAAATTGTTAATATCGAGAATGAAGAATCTCCCAGGCCTATCTCCATCAGCTCAAACTTGTCCACAGACGAACGCACGAAGCTCGTGCAACTTCTCAAAGAATATCAGGACATATTCGCTTGGACGTATGAAGAAATGCCCGGTTTAGATGAAAAATTGGTCACCCATCATCTACATGTCATACCTGGATCCAAGCCGATCAAACAGTCCCCGAGGCAATTCATGCACGAGGTGGAATATCAAATCAAGACTGAGATACAGAAGTTGATAGTTGCTGGCTTCATTAAACTCATTCATCATCCGACCTGGTTGGCTAATATGGTTCCAGTAAAAAAGAAAAACGGACAGATCAGGTGCTGCGTGGATTTCAGAGACTTGAACAGATGCTGCCCCAAAGACGATTTTGCTCTACCTAACATCAACAAGTTAGTAGATGCCACCAGCGGACATGGCATGTTCTCCTTCATGGACGGATATAGTGGCTACAATCAGATAAGAATGTATGAGCATGACGCGAGTAAGATATCTTTTCTCCTCTCAATTTTATTATGAATACCATTTGGTTAATGGATCAACGCTGCTATGACGGCAATCTTCCAATCGACATGATGCATAAGCAAGTTCAAGACTACATGGATGATATAGTAGTCAAATCAAAAGCTCGGGCGGCCCACACAGGAGTCTTACGACAAGTGTTCGAAAGGTGACTGCTGAGGGAATCAAAGTGGACCCATCCAAGACCCAAGTTATCCTCACGATGCTGCCTCCGCAAACTGTGAAGGGACTCCAAAGCTTCATGGGCAAGTGAACTACATTTTTATACCTGTAGGATCAAAATATCGCAACAACCATACCTCGCGAGATCAATAAACGAAAGCATTGCGATAGTGTTGCAGAAGAATAATATAAATGACGCAATGAATGACGGCAGCCAAAACACGAGAAAGATGTGAAGACACAAACAGATCTAGGATAGTTGCGAGATTATATATTTGTACACTTGCGATATCTCGCAAGTCATTCCCGAAAATAAAGGATAGCTTAGCTGTCATCCATTGTATACTGCCTTATATAAAGAGTCGAATTAGTCTGTTGGGAGAGGATTCTTTTTCGGAGTGTTAGACAAGTCATTAGGAGAGAGAAAGTTTGTGGTGATTGTAATTTCTTTAGCTCTTTTCTATTTTATCTTGTAAAATTACAAGGAAATAATCAATAAAATCATTGTTATTCATCTTAAAATGTCTTAGTTGTGTGGATTATTGTGAGGGGTGTAGTGTAGGATTTCCTGCAACTACATATTGGCGCTAGAAACAACTGTTTGAGTAAGGATTGACATCGTGATTTGAAAGAATTTGGAGTAGTAGAGAAGGAATTTGATATAATTTTCAACAGTTTACCAAAATTAAGAAATGGTTAGAAGGAGAAATGCATCTGAGCAACCAACAACTGTTAGGAGAAGTAGGAGACTTGCCGGGAGAAGAGAGAAATGAAATGGGAGAATCCTCAAGAAGGAACATAAGGAATGATGAAGAAAATCAAATTCAATCACCAATTCAACCAGTGGCGGATAGAACTGTGGATTATGATAGAGTAAGCGTGCATACTTGGAGATCAGACTCTGTGGACGAAGGGGAAGAAGAACAACAATTGGTAAACAATGGACAAGAGGGGAGAGACCGAGAAGGGAATGGAGAAATAATTCATGGAAATGAAGAGATCGCAGCATTAGAAGCGTTGAGGCAAACAATACATGAAGAGAGACGATTAGAGGCAGAGGAACGTGCAAATTTAACAAGACAGAATCATGAATTGAGGATGGAAAACATGAGATTACAAAACAGAAGGTCGAGAAGCACTACAAGATCAAGCTCAAGATCAGTTAGAGAGGAAAGAAGGAGAAATTTACCTATAGAAGCTGTTGATGAAGAAAACCAAGGAGAAGCGCAAAATCCATGCAGGAAACATTGCGAGAGAGGAGAAATGATGGAAGATCGTTATATTCCACGTCCCGAGACTCTTCAAAATGGGCTGAATGATGAAAATCAAGGAAATAGGTAGCGTCAGAGGCAAAATAATCCAGTTGATGAAGAAAATCAAGAAGAAGGAAGAAGAATATTGCATGGGAGAGAAACACAGAGGAGGCAAAAAGAGATTGAGGATGAAATTGAAAGACATTATGTTGAACAAGCACGTCTAGCTCGCGAGAGAGAAAGATTGAGAACATAAATGGAAAAACAGGAGTTAGAGGAGGCAATTCGCCAGAATAATCATGATAATCGAGAAAGAAGGCGAGAACAAAATCGCAACAATGATAATATTAATGAAGAATATGAAAGAGCACAGAGAAGAGCTGATAGGCAACAAAGAAGAGAGATTGATAGATATAATGGTGTGCGAATTCGTGAAGGAAGTGAGGGAGAAGATCGCAGAGAAAGACGAGAAGAGAATGATGAAAGTCAAAGTAGACATGAACGCAGGAGAAGAGAAGCGGAACTAAAAAGACCAATAGATTCAAGTTCTGATGTAAATGAGCAAATTTTGAGAGAACTGGAAGAAATGAGAGGAATGATGAACCGTAAAAGGGGAGGAGGAAAGAGACAGTTGGATGAAGCCATAGAAGAAGCTGCGAAAACCCCATTTACACAAGAGATACAATTAGGAGGAATACCACCGAAGTGCAACTTACCGACGTTAATCAGCATTTTTGATGGAACAACTTGTGCGATACAGCATATCAAAGCTTATATGAGATGTATGTTACAATGGGAGAATCACGATGCTATATTGTGCAAATATTTTGCATCAAGTCTGACAGGAGAAGCTTTGAAATGGTTTGAAGGGCTACTAAAGAATACAATAACATCTTTCAATCACTTGCAGGCTATATTTTTAGGAGCATATATAAGTAATAATTCCTCGCGACCAGGTATCGAAGATGTATTTGGGTTGAAACAAAGAGTTGGTGAAAGTTTGAAACATCTAACTGTGAGGTGGAAGACAATGTGTAGCGAAATGGCTGGCCGTGTGGAGGAGAGATATCTCATCTTATCATTCATTAATGCTATGTTCGCGACAAATCTGTTGTATATTCAAGTTTTTAGAGTCAAGAATACAATCACAATGACTGAGTTGCGAGAACTTCAGGAGGAGTATATTGCTTTAGAGGAAAAGCAAAATGAGATGGAATCATACCCTGTCGCAAATATAAGTTCAGGAGCTGCGAATGCAAGTTTGTTACCCAAATTGATAAACACTGTGGCGAGTACCTCGCAAGGTCAACAAGGGATGAGGGTACCAGATGATGGTCAACAAAAGTTGGTAGCCATGGGAAGTCGCGATCAAGAAGAATTTGAAAGAGAAAGAAATTTCTACAACCGTGGCGGAAATAATAAAATTCAAAGGCTTCATCAGCCGCAAGAAACCTGTGGAGGTCAGAGACATAATCCGCAAGAGACTTATGGAGGCCAGAGGCATAATTATCATAGAGGGCATCGGGGTCATAGAGTCGTATGGGAAGAAATCAAGATGCCACCACTAAATGCTAGTGTAGAGAAGATATGGGAAGCTATAATCCTGATGGAAAACATACCCGCACCATGGAACATGGGGAATGAACCACCTCCAGGTGACAGAAGTCATGAATTCTGTTCCTACCACCATTTTCATGGACACCAAACGAATGATTGCAGGAATATCAAAAGAATCATCCTTAGAATGATAGATCAAGGGAAACTAAATCAATTCTTAAAATGCGAAGAGAAGACTCAACCATTACCAACACCTCCAGAAACTCACAAAGTGAATACAATAAAAGGGAAAGAAACATTTGTAGTGGAAGTTGGAGCCAAAGCCAAAAACTTGTTCTGCAACTCAATTGTACATTCGTACAGGACAATTGAAGATTTCCATGATAGCGTTCTCAATAGGGTTTTCGCAAGAGATGTTGACAATAGAGAAATAATGAACATCGCGAAGATATCGCCACTAAAAGAATGGCAAACGCAGATTATTTCTTTCACTGCAGAAGAGGTACCAGAGGGTGGCGAGATGCATGAAAGTCCATTAGTGGTAAGATTGGAAATCAACCCAAAACCTGTTGATGATGAAGATGATGAGGCAGAAAATTCATGGGCTATAAATAGAATCTTAATTGATACTGGAAGCTCGGTAAACATCCTTTTTTACCACACTTACAAGACTATGGGTGGGAAAGACGAAGAATTGATACCTTCAACCTATAAGATTTATGGTTTTAATGGTACTGCCAATAAACCCAAAGGAGAAACTCGCATGAGAATACCGCTGAAAGGATTATCAACTGAAATCTTGTTTTGTATAGTCGATGTGGAATCCCCTTATAATGCATTAATTGGGCGACCTTGGTTACATGAGATCTTGGGTGTAGCATCAACTTACCACCAGTGCATCAAATTCCCTCATCCCAGTGGTGTTGGAGTTATAAAAGGAGATTGGGCTGAGGGACAAAAATGCTATGAAGTTGAAGTGGAATTTTGCGAGGAAAGGGCTGCTCAAAAGAAGAATTGGAAGAGAAATATCAAAGAAGACCAAAGAAGAGAAAGACTGATGGTGGACACAATAGAAGTGAGAAATGAAGATATCTTGCGAAATCAATGCTTGAAGACAATTGGAAATTGCGATGGTCTCGCAAAAGGGAAATAAATATCTGGAAATTTGAATGAAGAAACAGAGAACAGCAGGAGTAGAAGTGCAAGAAGTAAGTAATTGATTTTAAAGTTGTAAAAAAATAAAAAAAAATAAAAAAAAATAAATGATGATGACAAAAACATGTCAAAAATACAAAGAATGTGATGATCGAAGAAGGAGTACGCGAGAGTCTCGCGATTCATGAATGTAACGAAATTTAGTTAAATAATTACAGCGAGATCACAACAAATGAAGCAAGATTATATGAAAATTTCACAAAGAAGACGAGAAGAAATAATCAAAAATCAATGAATGATTACAAGAGTTGACAGAAATGAATGAGTGAGTGAATGGGACGAACCTTTATGGCGTACACCCTAGTTCGCGAATGATATTTCGTAAGAGGCAAATGTAAGACTTAAAGTGCGTCATATAAGGGGGTATCTCTTGACATGGCTCAGGGAAAAGGTTACACCGCCCGGAACTGAGAGTCATGAAGATTTGGGGCCCATGAAAGCCTATCCGGGGGAGATGCCTTGGATTTCCAACTATATATATAAGGTTATACCCTGGTTGGACGACCGAGGGTCTCTTCCAAGGAGTCAGTGTATGACCAAGGCGCCGAGGTACACGGTTGAGCCAAGAGTGCCTGGGGCATTTGAAGTGTCTCGGCCATTCTTGCCAAGTCTTGGCACATGCTGCACTCGGCCCGAAGAAAACTCCACTTAGGGTGCAGTCTCGTAACCATAAACCCAATAGGTATAAGAGATAAGAGGCTGCGAAAACAACTGGTTGTTGTTAAGACCGGATGGGAGGAGCTAGTCTTGTATGGCCGATGTACGCCTCCTTGAAGGGGCAACCGGGGAGATGATAAGGGCGGCACCCTCCAATAGGGAGCTGATAAGTGTCAAAAGACGTAAATGTCATGAGGCTCTATTTTCGCAAGAAAATTTAGGCTTGTCATATTTGTGCGATGATCTTGAAGAGGCAATAATACTAACGCGAGGGTAAGACGATATCAATGGGTCTTTACATGAAAGTGTAAAGACGTCCTGCGATTTCGTCGCAAGACGGCAATGTCATGGGGCTTCAAGTTCACAAGAATTTTAAGGCCTGTCATATTGTCGCAACAAAAATATCCTGCAGAGGCAAAAATACTAAGAAAATTATAAGACAAGATCAATGGGTCGTTACATGAAAGTGTAATGACGTCCTGCGATTTTGTCGCAAGATGGCAATGTCATGGGGCTTCAAGTTCGCAAGAATTTTTAGGCCTGTCATATTGTCGCAAAATGAGGGGTGGCAAAATAAGACCTTTAACTAGGAAGGCAAAATAAGACCACACAAAAACAATGATAAGGCAAGATCAATGGGTCATTACATGAAAGTGTAAAGACGTCCTGCGATCTTGTCGCAATAGTGAATTTCAACATAAATGAAGATAATGGAATAGCAATTATTAAATACCAAAAATTATACTCATTGAAAGAAACAAGAGTAATAAGCAGATGAGTACATACATCAAAAAGATGATTGAAGTACATAAAGAAGCAACAGTACAAGAAGAAAGATTACAAGAGAAAGTCATTTCTCAAATATTAGCTTTTTCACCAGAAGGAGATGCTGGGTTTTCTTCAGCAGCTTTATCTGTATTTTCGCCAGTCATTATATTTCCACCAGATCTTTCTTCACCCAGATCATCATTGGCAGTTTTGCTAGGAGAGATTGTCTCTTCATTCGCGATTTCTTCGCCACTGTTGTAGTCAAAATCGCTGTTAGGAGAATTAGGAACTTCATCGTCACTTACTTCCAGAGGTTCGACAAATACAGGATCAAGAGATTTGGATAGTAGAACATTATTTACAACAACTTTGGCCTTAAGATGAAATTGACGAAGGAGTGCTTTTTGATGATTTCTACTCTCTATATCTTTACAATCAGACATATAATCGAATCTTCTTTCTGCGCGATCGCGAGAATGAGCAAGGGAAGCAGTGAGTATTCCATTTTATTTGCGAATTTTTGAATAGTCAGACTTTAGAGTGGCAATAGAGGAATGAAGATTTTTCTCAGAATCTGCAAAAGAAAAGAACATAGAAAATTATTCAGATTTTATGACTTCGCAAGGAAAATATCACAAGATAATAAATAAATGTATTAAGGTAGTCAAATAATATGACTACCTTCCTTCTGCGAGGTAAGATATTGGATTAAAGCCGAACAACTATTCTCCAAATGATCCATGGCATTGTCAAAATTATCTCCAATTAAACCTTTCAATCGAGATCGCAAGATTTTTTTCGTTGGAAACAAGTAAGGCATTTTCTTTCGCAAGAGAAGAGTTGGACTTTTCTAACTTGGAACATTGATCCTTGAATTGGTTTTCCTTTACACTTAAGATTATTCTACCCTGAATAAGTTTATCCTTCTCGGCAAAGAACTTCTTCAAGTTGATTTCGAGCGAGCAAAGAGATTGTTCTTGCTCTAATTTCGACAAACATCGACCGGATATTTTGTAGAGCATTGCGAGTAAATCGCCACCTTGTTTAACTTTTCTTGAGAAAGGGTTCCATTCTCATCTGATAAAGTTTCCAACTCCAAATTAGCTTTAGTCAAAGAGTAAGAGAGGCGAGATAATTCATTACTTAATGAGTCTTGTTTCTGAGCTAAATCATCATTTTCTTTAGAAAGATTATCTATTTGATCAACAGAATATGTATGAAGATTATCTAATTGGTTATATTGCTCTATCCAAGCATCTCTATCAACTCAAACTTCTTCAATAGTAGATTCCAACTGATATATCTCCATTTTTCGCTTCTGGTTTAAAGCTTGAAAGGCGAACAAGGGCTTATGTTTTTTTTAAAAAAAAAAGGACAATATAGAGGCAAGAGCATACCTTTTAATTCTTCATTCTTCTTGACATTTTGAAGTTCTTGATTCTCAAGTTGGAGAATATTACATTTTGCAGTCATAGATTGGAGATCATTCTTCAAAATGTTAATTTCTTGCTCCAAGGATGTTTGCGAAATTCTATCAGGGCCAAGGTGTTTGCTCAAAATCTCGCAAATATCAGATTTGATAGGGTCGAGAGAAGTCTTCTTGGCATCGTTCACAATATCTGATAGAACTTTGAAGGCCATGTCTATTCATTCTAAATTTTCTTTAGTAAGAGGGATTTGCTCAGAAAAGGAAGTAACGGTGATAGAAGAAGGAAGAGATGAGTCATCTTTTGTTAAAGGAATATCATGAGAAGAGGAAATCTCATGAGGGTTAATGACTGGAGAAATAGTAGAGGCATTGACAATGGAAGAAGAAATAGGCTCATTCGCAATGGGACTGTTATGAGGGATTTGATCTATGAGAAATTCAAACATAGAAGTGTTATCTTTGACAATATTTTCGCAGGAAGAAACAGTAGGATTATCTTGCGAAGATTTCGCAGTAGGAGTTGTAAATTTGAATATAGGGAAGGAAATAGCAGGTGCAACAGGTTTAGAATGGCGAGGCTTCTTGGGGGACCTATCAACATTTTTGTTATCCTGCGAATTACAAGATAAATAAGAAACATAGGCAACAATATTGTTATTAAAAGAGTAAATGTTTCTTAAATACCTTGTTATTCGCAGGCTTTCTTTTAGAGGCAGCGGATTTCGGTTGCGAACCCATGGAAATATTAGGGTTCACAATGGTGAACTTGGTGCTAGGTTTGTTCTTGCTAAAACAAAAATGGCAGGGGAGTCATTAAAAGAAGAACAGTATCAGAATAAAACAACTTCAATAAGAGAAATCAATCACAAAATGATCAAATTCAGCAAAATTAACAAACCTTGATGCCATAGAAACAGTAGCAGAAGAATAGTAGCAGGAAAACGATGAAGAAGACGATGAAGAAAAGCAGCAGAAAAAATTTTCAGACGATGAAGAAGACAAAGTAAAAGAAAAGAAATGATTTCACAAGGAATCCTCCTTTAAATAGACAAGAAAAGAGTAACCGGATAACATTAAATGTGCCGGTAAAAAGGAAAATTTTAGATACGTGTAAACAGTCATTCCTAAATTTACGGAATCTTGTCGGCAGAAAATTGATGGAAAACAAACGATTGCGACATTCCAAAATATTGGTTCTCATGACATTCTCTCCTTCGCAGAGAAGACATGAGAAGAGGCAAGATGTAGGATCAGAATATCGCAACAACCATACCTCGCGAGATCAATAAACAAAAGCATTGCGATAGTGTCGCAGAAGAATAATATAAATGATGCAATGAATTACGGCATCCAAAACACGAGAAAGATGTGAAGACACAGTGAGATCTAGGATAGTTGCGAGATTATATATTTGTACACTTGCGATATCTCGCAAGTCATTCCCGAAAATAAAGGACAACTTAGCTGTCATCCATTGTATACTGCCTTATATAAAGAGTCGAATAAGTCTGTTGGGAGAGGATTCTTTTTCGGAGTGTTAGACAAGTCATTAGGAGAGAGAAAGTTTGTGGTGATTGTAATTTCTTTAGCTCTTTTCTATTTTATCTTGTAAAATTACAAGGAAATAATCAATAAAATCATTGTTATTCATCTTAAAATGTCTTAGTTGTGTGGATTATTGTAAGGGGTGTAGTGTAGGATTTCCTACAACTACAATACCTGGTTTAGCCCATCTTGTTGCTTCATTCACCCCTTGCTGAAGAAAGGAGCAAGTTTTGTCTGGACCGCACTACAACATGAAGCGTCTCGGAAGATTCAACGAACATTGTCATCTCCAAATCATCATAAAGGTTTCGCCTATTATGTCAGCCCGTACGAGAGCGAGCCCGAGACATCTTCAGATATGATGGAGCCGACACCTCAAGGGAGCAGCCTCAAGAAGATAGCGATGTCCGCATCATCATGTCGAGAAAAAATCCGCATCTTGGGCGAATCACTCTGTCAGACTTAAGAGGAATGGTTCAGCGAAACAGAGAAAATCCAAATGATTATGTCAAGAGGTCCCGAATTCAGGCACTGGAGGGTCACGATCCAAATGTGACTGAACAACAAGTGGTGTAATTGTGCATCAATAGGATGGTACCTGTCTATCGTGCTTTGTGGAAGAACCTGCGCTTTCAGACATCCTCTGAACTCCGTGGAGCTGCTAAATGCTCAGTTGCGACAGCACTTGCCCTGCTAGAAAGAACAAGCCTACCAGTAATGAAGAGCCTGTTGATGTTCGTGGAAGCATACATCTCATCAACAGGCAATACAACCTTCAGCCTTCTGTAAGCAGTTTCGCTGAAGCAGCAAGAGGAAAACCACCAAGATACAACATCATGCGCGTCCGAAACCGCCAACTCCAACCTCAGTTCCACGTGTACGACTATCACAATGATAAAACAACGTCGGAGATATACCATATCTGGCTTGACGAAAATAAAATCGGTGAGAGACGCTTTCAGAATTTCGTCATCTCCCGTAGAAGAAGTAGTTGCATTACCGAAGGAGGTCGCACCCGGGACTTAAGAGTCATTCGCATGAAGGAACTTCCCTACTCCTCAAAGACACGATCCAAAGATGATAATGGCAAAGGAGTGTGACTGGGGAATGCTTAGCACCGCCCATCTTAAAGATGCTGAATTTAGAGAGATGCAAGCACGATACCATTATGATTCCAAGATGTCCAAAGACGAGGATATACTCAAGAGATCAGACGTATTGTCAAGGACCAGCGATATTCCTGAATGTCTATGAAACGAAACGCAGGCGTAAAGACGGCCTCATGAACCCAGCGTGACAACATTTATCAAGTCGAAGGCTCAGTGGATACTCATGGGCAGGGGACTGTTTCCCTCTTTTTCATTCCATGAGGCATCATCAAGAAGCTATCGGTTCCATCATTAGCTTCTCTCTCTAATAACGAGACAAGCTCTACCACTATATGAAGACTGCCAAGTTCGTGCCTATAGCTGTCACGCCTCTTCCTGCAAGTCTCTTCTGATCACAGCTGCAGCTAAGAACCGTTGTTCGTTTGTTGATACCAATGCCCGAGCTTCACCATAGAAACAACCACTACGGACAGAGGTAATCCGAACTTCTGCATATTTTATTTTCCCACGGAGAAGTAATAGAGTCACGGAGGAGAGATGGCGATATCTTTATTATGGTAAACCCAACGACCATACAAGATAGACCATATAAATCACGCTTGGGGGCTGAGGCTCAGCATGAAAATCCTTCGCCGTCATTCAAGGACTTCTTCAGCACAAGAGAGACGGTCAATCAAGGAGCATGTAATTCACAATGGAAAATTGAACTGAAGAAGAAGCCGCTCGCCAGGAGAAGCCTCTTCAATGCTCTCTCCAGAGGAAGCCGCTTCAACGCTCTCTGCAGGGTCCGCCTCGACGTTCGCTTCAAAAGCTGCTTAAACGCTCTCTTGTTAGGCCTTTAGATGTGTTTATTTTATGGCCTACGAGTGATAACCGCAAGTGCACGGTGTCTACAATGTAGACAGTGGCAAATACGGGTCGATCCACAGAGACTTGTGGTGCTTAAGATGATCTAATGGCTTCCTAAACTGAATTCAGGTGATATTGTAACAACAGGGGGTGTTTTAGTGTGTCGAAGCGACTGAGATTGTTGTTGTAACAGTGAACTAAGGCAAAGAAGTAAACTGTAAAGCACAAGGGTGGTTGATTCCACCACCTGACCTCATGCTCGAAAAAATTTAGCTTAATTTCTATTCTTGTGCCTTCACTTGAAGGTCTAAGGTAGATTTTCACTAACTAAATCCACTAATTCCCCCTAGTATGAGTCTGTCTTCTCACAAGACATGACTCATCACAGTGGTCATAAGCTTCATTATTCACTTACTAATCCTAACATTGTATAAAACAGCAAGAATTAAATCTGAACTAAACATGCTTCACATAAAAATCAGGGGTTTCATCAAACACCCTGGTAATTCAAATTAAAGCATTACAACGACAAATAAAACACAAATTAATCTACAATGGTGCTCTGGCTAGCCCAGGCATGCCCTCAAACACACACAACACACTTCTATTTATACATGCACAATACCCCAAAGACCAAACCCTAAATTTACTTAAAAATAGAAATTAAACACAAATTACTCTCACCCACGTCGCTCAATCCTTTGAATCAGTGCTCTCCTCTGTTCCTGCGTCTCTGAATTGACTCCTCTGCTTTTTCCCTCAACTATTGATGAAACCCTAACCTAATTCTGTCTATCTCTCTCTTAGCTCCTAAAGAAGAAGCTACGAAAGAGCTAGAAAGTGATTAGGAGGGGCAAAGGAGGTGCTTGTTGTTGCAGGAGTGGTTGTGGTGTGTCGGGAGGTGATGAAGGTGGAGATGTACAGGCAGAGCTCCTGCCTTTGTCGGGGTGAGGGAGAAGGATGAAGAAAGAGAAAGTGAAGAAGAGAATAGGTTTTGGTCGTGGGGGTATAGGGTGTTGTTGATGGTGGATTTTCGTTTAAGGTTATATTTGTAAAAACCGGAGAAAATCATGCGGCGACATCTTGTAAAAGATAAAGCCGTTTATAAGTGACGGATACTCCTCACTTAATTCACCAAGAATGGAGCATGTAGCAACAATCCCTTCCTGTGAATTTCATATCAGCCTTGTATTTCCTGTACTCATTATCAGTGTGGCATGACGACTGAGTGTTACTCTTACAGAGTAACACGAACCTCCAAGCACTATAATGAATCATTATCGATGTGGCATGACGACCGAGTGTTACTCTTGCGGAGTAACACGAACCTCCAAGCACTATAATGAAACCATGTATGAAATACCCGTGCAGCCGATTCTCGGTGTGTTATACTAGCCCGAGCCCTCTCGGTGTGTTATACTAGCCCGATTGAGCCCCTCTTGGTGTGTTATACTAGCCCGATTGAGCATCCGGACTTGACTGTATCGGTCTCCGGATATGATTCGATCGCAGCTCATCCAACTCCACAAGCATGATTGGATGACCACGATCAATTCCATCACCCAAAGCATGGTATGGAATACACACGGCCTTAGCTTGCCAAATATGATTCGATCGCAGTCATCCAACTCCACAAGCATGATTGGATGACCACAGATCCATTCCATCACCCCTGCGGGTATGGAATACACACGGCCTTAGCTTGCCAAATATGATTCGATCGCAGTCATCCAACTCCACAAGCATGATTGGATGACCACGGATCAATTCCATCACCCCAAGCGGGTATGGAATACACACATGCCGACCCGCATGGTCGACCATTGGCCTTTGCTTGCCAAGAAACCGTCCATACCAAGCATTATGGGCGGAAAACCTAAAATTAGGGTTTGCGGCATATTACATGTGCCGCAAAGCGGTCTCAACCATCCATCTTCGCGGTATAGATGGAGGGTGTAGATGCGAACTCAAAGGGCCCGGAGCATGTCGACACAATCACCATGTGACCGCCTACATACATGACCCGGTCGGTCAAAACCAACCATGATTGGTTACAACACAATCTTCCACCGAAATGGCATGGTCGCGCGGCTTTGAAAGCCAAAACTAGGGTTCAAGCCATCACGCGCGTCCATCTTCTCCCTAGCACGAATGAAGGGTCACAGATCAAATTGAGCAGGTCCAGTCATACCCGGCATGACCACCGTGGGCCCATCTACCTCCTCTTGCGGTCGGCCAAGGCATACCATGCCCTATTAATCCAAAACGCCCGACCAAACTCACGCGTTACATCTCCCAAATCCCTAACCGATCTCGACCGCTCAACTTCACCGGATGATTTGAGTGGCTTAGATCACGTTTTCCATGGGATAATCGGTATAGGTGTGAACACTAGCCTACCACCTACACGCTGGTATGATCGACCAAGACCGACCAAGATGGGTCGTCTTGGAACGCACGCCCAAACTTGGGATGTCATGCGGGTTTCCAACTCCTTTGCGGCAAGGGATTTCGCCGCAAAACCGATCTCAACCACTCCTCTTTGACGGTCAAATTGAGTGGCCTAGATTGCATCTCCATGAGACGGTGAGACATGGACGTGTACACCATCATGCCGTCAACACGCATGTATGGTCGGTCCTCTACAAAATCCTTCCCATGCTTGGTTTCGACCAAGTCAAGAGTGATGCTTGCGCATCTCCTTAAAACCCCGATTTCATCAACGGTCGCAGATGAGTGTCTCAAACATCATCTCATCCGTCCGACTTCACCAACTTGGTTATACAACCACGGTCGAGTTATTTGGTTAGTGAGGAGTCATTACCCATCACTTTACCACACCATAATGCACTAGTACAGGCATAAAATACACACGATACTCCACAAGTATCGACTTTCCGAATAACGCAGTTATTCAATTGAAGATTACATGCTATCTTCCGTGGATCCACGATCCACATTCCGGACATCAATCATGTCACAAATCGGGGATACTTTCATCGGGGTATTGGTCTGGCGGTTTACAGCGTGGCGGCGTGCAACGCGCCATCACAAGAACGTGTTAGGAGGTCATGGACGGTTAGAGATGAACCGGAAAAGTGGGCAAGACTGGTCGTGTGTTACCGACACACAACTCCACTACTCCATCATTCCACTACCTCCACTTCCCACGAGAAACGTGAATGAGGCTCAATGACTTGTATAAAATAGGGTCTCCGCCCTATTTCCAAAAAACAACAAAAGGGAATAACGGAGAACAACACAAGTTCAGACGACAGAAACCAAGTGTTAATACAAACCGTATTCAAACACCCAGAGCCTGCTTGCATCAACCGTAAGCTTGCTCATCTTTCACACAAGTCATAAGCAAGCCAACACCTTCACAATCTCAACACCTTCTTCGCTTCCCTCCCTAAGATCAACCCCATCTCCTTCACTTTGTGACCGAAACAAGTCTGAACGACCATTTCTTGGTTTAGGCCGGACTTGCACGTATTGATCTCTCGAATCTACAAGCACTCACCGCATGTGAAGTTGGTGGTTTTGGTGTGAGGCGGGCATAGCAAAGATCGAAGTGAGGGGCGCAGCGAGCGTAGGATCTAGGGGGTAATATCTGAACGGTTGAGGGAGAATTTGGTTTGTTTTGGTGTTGAGCGGAGACATCGAGAGTTGAAGTGTAGGAGGCAGCGAGCGTAGGATCTAGTAGGACGAGATCTCAACGGCTCGTGGTGGACAGGCTTGGATCCGGGTCGCGGGTCTTGGATAACTTGGGCCCATGTCTTGTAGATGAGTTGCTACTTGTTGGGTTGCAACTGATGCGCGCGCGGGCTTTGGCTTTCTGCTCCATAGACGCTCGACTCCACTTCTTCGCTCTTTTGGCTCCTCAGTTTCTCCGGACTTTATTTAGTACCTAAAAATACAAAATTAATTAATACAAATATTTATTCTTGAAAACAAAGAAAACACAGAATCTGGGATAATATCTGATTTATGAGTACAAAAGATGAGTAAAATGCCAGTAAAAAGGTGTATAAATATGCAATATTTGGCACTCATCATCTCTCTCCAGGGTCCGCCTCGACGTTCGCTTCAGAAGCTGCTTCAACACTCTCTCCAGGATCTGGTTCGATGTTCGCTCCAGAAGCCGCTTCAACGCTCTCTCCAGTAGCCGCTTCAACACGCCTTCCGAAATCTACATCAACGTTCTCTTTGGGAGATGCTTCAACATCTTTTCAGAAATTGCATCAGCATCCTTTTAAGGATATTCCTGATAGGGCTCGTCCACATCAGAGTCGAGGATTATGACATAAACCGACATCATGCTAGGGGAATGCTTACCTGGACGCCTCTTGAACGTGACATGTTCCAAGGACAGGATGACCCATCTCTCCTGGTAACATCTAACTTTGTCTCATAAGTTTTATCTTTATTTGTCACCATCTCATGCCTACCCCCACAATAATGCAACCATTATGTGCTAGGCAGGGGACTTAATGTTGATGGTGGATTTTAGTTCAGGGCTATAATTGTAAAACCAAATTTAATGTGCTGACATCCTGCAAAGGATAAAGCCATTTGATAAGCGATGAGCGCAGTAAACCTCTCGCTTTATTTATTTAAAACAATTCAATAAATACACAAGATTCACCCAGAATAGTGCGTGCAACAGCAATCCCAAATATTATGTGAATTTTACTAGCATTAAAAATTAATGCATGATTTGCCTGGTATTTTCCATGATGTGTTCTCAGCCGAACTCTCATCATTGACATGACATGATGACTGAGTGCTCACTCTCAGCAGAGTAGCATGAATCTCCATGCCAATATTGAGACATGCATGAAATACCCACACAGGCTACATCACTCTATGACAGAGTGTCTCGCATCGACGCGCTTTGGTTAGCCGATCAAGCATGCTTAATTTCCTTAAGGAAAATCTAGACTGTCCAAATCGGTCTCAGAAACGATCACGGCCACACAAGTTGGCCGCACAATTTAACAAGCCTAGCCAAACCCTGGCAAGAGTAGGCCATCATCGTGATGACCACCGGAGGGCCCGTTTATGCCCTAGCCGTTCGAACATTACACGAACTCCTCCCAGCACGTCAAACGCCAGCCCTAAAATAGGGTGGTTGCGTTGCTTTGGAAGAAGCTCGACGAGATTAGATTGTTCAAGGCAGTCTTAAAATCATCACGACCGTCCAACTTCACCAGCCTGGTTGGACGGCCTAGATCATCCCGCGAATGATCAGGGAAGCGCCAACGCACACGTTGGAGGTCCCACTTCTTACCTACCCGATCGGCCTCCTCACAACAATGCCCTAGAGCAATGAACATTTGCTCGAAAATTGGCTGCTGTGATGCTTTAAAGGGTCGCGGAAGCTCCACTAGTGTCTTAAATCGATCACAACCATCCAACTTAGCCGGCATAATTGGATGGCTTAGATCGCGCCTAGGACCATCAGACAGGTACACATATGTTCACCGTCGGCCCAACGTGGGCCCCACACGGTCGGTCTCCCCAAAGGAGGAGCATATCCTGCCAAACCGTTTGGCCAAAGTTGCACACGCGTGACTGATCCAAAACCCTAGTTAGGGTTTGTGGCATTACATATATGTCGAAGTTTGATCATGACCATCCATCTTCTCCAGCCTAAACGGAAGGTGTAGATATAGACTTAAGAGGTACCAAGAGTATCAACATGATCACCATGGGCCCACCTATGCGTGTGACCGATCGGCCTAGGCCAACCATGTTCGAGCACCTCGAAACGCGTGCCCAAAGGAGGCATGTCACGCGGTTCCCAAATCCTTTGCGGCAAAGGATTTCTATCGCAAATCGATCACGACCACTCACCTTTTCCAGACAAATTGAGTAGTCTAGATCGTACCTCCACGAGACAGAATGGTATGGACATGTACACCGGAAAGCCATTTACACGCATGCCCGGTCGGTCCCACCAAAAACATCGTCCATGCTTGATTTCGCTCAAGCAGAAGAGTGATGCTTGCGCACCTCTTTAAAACCCTAAAAATCATCAACGACCGCAAATATGTGTCTGTTGATGGTGGATTTTCATTTAAGGTTAAAATTGTAAAAAAAAACAGAAAATCCAACTTCACCAGCATGATTGGATGGCCCAGATCGATTCCATAACCCCCAAGCAGGTATGGAATATTCACTGCCGAACCAACGCGGACCTCGCATGGTCGGCCTCCAGAATTGGCCTAGCGTGACAAAACGTCCAAACCAGAGCAGTATGGGCGGAAAACCCTAAATTAGGGTTTGCGGCACATTACATGTGTCGCAAAACAGTCTCAACCATCCATCTTCGCAGGTATAGATGGAGGGTGTAGATGTAGATTCAAAGGGCCCAGAGCATGTCAACACAATCACCGTGGGCCCGCCTACATACTTGACCAATCGGTCAGGACCAACCATGGTTGTTCGTCCCAATTCGTGCGCCCAAACGGAGCATGGTTACACGGCCGTGAAAGCCAAAATTAGGGTTTCGAGCATCACGAGCGTCCATCTTCTCCGGCACGAATGGAGGGTCCCAGTTAGATTAAGCGAGTCCTGGTCATACCAAAGCATGACCACCGTGGGCCCGTCTATCCCTCACCTGATCGGCCAAGGCATATCATGCCTGGCTATCCCAAAACGCGCGTCCAAACTTGCGTGGTTACACTTCCCTAATTGCAAACTGATCTCGACCACTCAACTTCACCGGACGATTTGAGTGGCTTAGATCACGTTTTCATGGGACAGTCAGGTATAGGCGTGAACACCAGCCTACCACCTACACGCCAGACTGATCGACCAAGACCGACCAAGATTGGTCTTCTTGGAACGCGCGTCCAAACTAGGCATGTCACGCGGTTTCCAATTCCTTTGCGGCAATGGATTTCTGCCGCAAACCGATCTCAACCACCCATCTTTGCCGGTCAAATCGAGTGGCCTAGATCGCGCCTTTATGGGATAGAGATGTACGGACATGTACACCGGCATGCTTTTTACACGCATGCCCGGGCGGTCCTTTCCAAAACCCTTCCCATGCTTGGTTTCGACCAAGCTGAAGAGTGATGCCTGCGCACCTCTTCAAAACCCTGATTCCATCAATGGTCGCAGATGAGTGTCTCAAAGATCATCTCGTCCGTCCAGCTTCACCGGCTTGGTTATACAACCCTGGTCAGGAGTTAATTGGTCAATGAGGCGTCATGGTGATCACCACCCGTCGCTTTACCATACCAGGATGCAGTACCTGCATAAAATACACATGATACTTCACAAGTATCAACTTCCTGAATAACGCAGTTATTCAATTTAGCATTACATGCTACCTTTTGTGGATCCCACGATCCACACACTCGAGACATCAATCATGTCACAAACTGGGGATACATACATGGGGGTATTGGTATGGCGGTTTACAAATAGGCGGCGTGCAACACGCCATCACAAGAACGTGTCAGGAAGTCATGGACGGTTAGAGATGACAGGAGAAGTGGGCAAGACTGGTCGTGTAACACCATCACACACCTCCACTACTCCATCACTCCACTTCCCACGAGAGACGTGAATAAGGCTCAAATGACTTGTATAAATAGAATCTCCTTCCTATTTTCAACACAGGAGAAAAACAAGAGAACAGGAGAAAAACCACACAAGTCCAGACGAGACAGAAACCAAGTGTTAATACACAACGTATTCAAACACCCAGAGCCCGCTTGCATCAATCGTAAGCCTGCTCACCTTTCTGTTACAAGTCATAAGCAAGCCAACACCTTCATAATCTCAACACCTTCTTCGCTTCCCTCCCTAAGATCAACCCCATCTCCTTCACTTTGTGACCGAAATGAGTCTGGAACAACCATTTCTTGGTTTAGGCCGGACTTGCACAGATTGATTTCCGAATCTACAAGCACTCACCGCGCAGTGCATTTGTTTAGGGTTTAGATTCATTCCTCATCCACACACCCCAAATTACCAAATCCTAAGCAGAATAGTTTTCACCCATAAACAATTGGCGACCACAGCGGGAGGTTAATCTCTCGGTTGTAAAGTCAATTTCTTCAAAATCCAATTCAATTTTACCAATTTCAAAAAGGGTAGATTTTAGAACCAATTCAATTAACAATTCATTTCAAGATGGTGGAACTCAGGTCTGGATCAGCAATCAATTCCGATGGAGCTAGTATGGATAACACTCCCGGTGTCGATGTACCTGTCAGTAGAGCTACCGTAGTCAATACATCTCGAGGAGCCGTTACTTCTATCACCAACACTAGTGGAGCAGAGACATTCCAAAGGGTGTAACGCCTCCCATCACTAGAGCCGAGCAGCGACGCAAATCCCGTCGTCTCTTCAAGTGTAACGCCTCCAGTGGTCACCAGAACAACAACTTTCAATCCTTCATCAGGACGAGGAGCCGGAGGCACAAGAGGAGGACCACCGTCTATCACCAGTGCAGACTTGATGGAGAATCAGGAAGTTCTTGCTAAGATTCAAACGGATATGGCCGCAACTCAGAAAGAGGTACTCACTTTCCTTAAAACTTTAACCGAACGATTGCCACAAGATTCACCGCAACCCTTGGAGTCGTCAAGAGATGCATTCAATACACCCGGAGCAGGCGTTTCCACTCATACCCACATGAGTGAAGAAGCTCGCGTTGTTCCTGAACACCCAAGGGAAAGGAACCAACCGTCCAACTTCATCACACGCGAAGACCTGGAACGACTTCTCCAAAATCGAGGAAAAGGAGACCGAACGGATGTACACCAAAACCAGCCACCATACCCTCAAGATGTGCAACGGACTCCTTTTCCAAGGGTTTACGCCTCTCCCCAGTTCTCCCTCTACGACGGTACTGGTAATGCTCGTGAACACGTTTCTCGATTCTTGGAATCCTTAGGAGAACATGAATACAATCATGTTCTACGCCTAAAAGAATTCTCGAAATCACTTACGGGGAGGGCGTACACCTGTTACAACAACATCGCGCCTAACAGCATATCCAATTGGAGCGAGATGGTCAGTGCTTTCTACAGAAAGTATTTCTTCGTGTTTAAACAGATCACCTTTTTAGATCTGGGGAGAATTCTTCAGCGGAACAACGAACATCCCAACGACTTCGTTAAAAGGTTCAGAACCCAAGCGCTAGATTGTCACGACCTGAACGTCACCGAAAGACAATTGGTGGAGTTGTGCATCAATGGGATGATACCCATATACCGCGCTCTGCTAGAGAATCCGGGCTTTCAAACGTTCTCTGAACTCCATGAAGCTGCCAAACGTTCAACAACAACTGCACCAGCACTGCTAGAAAGAACCAGAGTTGTTCGAAGTGAAGATTCACGTGAAAGTCGAGGAAGCAGGCGTCCCACTAACAAGCAATACAACACTGGTCCTTCCGTGAGTGTAGTGGGCGGAGGAGAAAAAAGGAAAGCTTCAATGACGGAACAGCAAACCAAGTGGGCATCCCCGCACACAAGACTTCGTCTCGAAAAGGAGAGGACAAAGCTCCTGCACAAGACACCGAAGATACATGTTTTCCTTTCCCCATGAATGAAGTGATAGAACTCTTGGAAGCGTGGATCCAAGACGATGCCGTCAAGCTGCCTCCCATCAGGCGTCCTCCAACTGAGAAAGACATGGCAGATCCCAAATACTGTTGCTACCACAGATTCGTGGTAGGCTTGGGATTGTGTTTATGTTTTAGCCTACTTGTAATACTGCAAGTGCACAGTGTCTATTGGAGACAAGGCAAGTACATGTCGATCCACAGGGAAATGGAGGTGCTATAAGTTGATCTAAGGCTTTACTCTACTGATTTCTAGAGGTGTAACACAACTGAGGTTGTTTGTCGATACGACTGAGTTGAATTGTGACTCTAAACTAAGGCAGCAAATGGGTTATAACTAATTGGAGAGCACCAGGGTATTTGATTCCACCACTTGATCCTATGCTAAGGTAATTCCACTAATGTTATATATTCTTGTATCTTCCTAAGGAAGATTCTAAAGAATAATGAATCACTAATCTCATAATTCCCCCTAGTATAGAGTGTCTTCTTACAGTACACTCTATCACAGGTTCCTTAGTCAATTAACTAAGCATTATTCATATCTCATTAAGCACATACATTCTTCCCTGGAAGTCTCACATGGAGAATTTGCTAACCACTTTATCTAATTCTCCCCTAGTATTGGCTGTCTTCTTACAGTACATCCAATCACAGGAGAAGTTGATCTATTAGCTAACTATCCTCCTATCAATCAAGCTCAGCAAGAACAACATCATAAGTATGAATTACTCAACATATTATCTAGGGTTTCAACAACACCCTAGCAATTGAACTTAGAACATAATTAAGACAATCAAAATACAAATTAAACTAAATTGGTGCTCTGGCTAGCCCAGGCATGAGCTTCTAACATCCTCACCTCCACTCTATTTATACATGCAATTCCCCAAACCCTAATTTACTTAAAAAAGAGAAATTAAACAATACCCTTTCGCCCATACCCTCTGAATCTGTGCTCTCCTCTTGTCAATTCATCTTGAGAACTCCCTTGATTTATTGTTGGGAAACCCTAGCTCTAGTTATCTCTAACCTAGCTTCTAGGGTATGGAGAAGCTATGAAAGAGATAACTCGAGAAAGAGTGGTGGAGCAGGTGGTTAGGAGTTGTTGGTGGTGAGGCGGCGTGGCGAGGAGATGGAGAAGGGGCTAGCTCTGCAACATGTGACATGGTCAGGGGAAGAAGAAGAGAATGGGTTCTCTGGAGTTTTCGGGGAGGAAAGAGAGAAGAAAATGAGAAATGGGTGTTTGGTTCGATGGGTTAGGTATAGGTGATTTTGTTGTTGGGAAGATGTAGCGAGGAATCGATGGGAAGGTTGGAGCGACCGTAGGATATAGGGGAGATCGATGCGAGGGCCGATGCGGCCGTAGGATGTAGATGGGTGAAATCTAACGGCTCAAGTGGTGCGGGTTTGGATCCGGGTCTTGTATAGCTCAAGCCCATGTCTTGTAAATGGGTTGCTCCTTGTTGGGTTGCAACTGATGCGCGCGCGGGCTTTAGCTTTCTGCTCCATAGACGCTTGCTTCCAATTTTCTGCTCTTTTGGCTCCTCAATTTCTCCGAGCTTTATTTATTATCTAAAAACACAAAATTAATTAGTACAAATATTTATTCTTGAAAACAAAGAAAATACGAGAATGCTGGGATAATATCGATTTCGAGCACAAAAGATGAGTTAAATGCCAATAAATAGATGTAGAAATATGCAATATTTGGCACTCATCAAATACCCCCAAACCTGAATTTTACTTGTCCTCAAGTGAAACGAAAATTAGAAATCCTAACTATACCACTTTCAAAGGGTCTCTCGAATGCATTTAGCGTATGCACTAAGCCTTTAAACCCCTAGGTGTCCCTAGTGGACGAGTTGTAGTCTCGTGAGGGTTTACCAGAGGTGTACCCACAAAACCTTCCCTAACTTCAGAGTGTAAAAGAGTCTCAAGCATCCAAGGAGCTATGAGGACATAGAGTTTCTTCATGCTAGTAACACGAAGTTAGAACTACCAAAGAACGCATTCTCATCCTTAAGTGTTGAGCGAGAAGTAACCATACCATATGAAAGAATTCATATTCGATTGTGATCATAAGCCTCGACTTCTGCCTCACCATTAGGGTTTTATGATAATTGCACTCAAAAAGATCGCTTTTTTAGTCTCTCATGTGTGCAGGCAGGAATAAAGAGAGAAATCCTACACACGTTGTAGGTAAGAAGGATAACCTTCCGAAATAATTTCGGAGACTCCACAGAAGTGTGGACAAAAAGAATCTTTTTCTGATGATCTCTAAGAAAGGAAATCAACCATTAGCAAGGATTGGAGTACTCACTTACCTTCTCACCCGATCAGCAATTAATATCACTCTCTCAGCATTCATAGAAACGTCTTCAATCTTCGGTCTTCGGTCTTCAACTGTTGATGACGAACTTCTGAACTTTACAAAAACTTGACAAACATTTTTTTTTTTTTTTTTTTTTTTTTAACATAAATGACATGAAAATAACAATAAAACAATAAAACTTGTATTGTCTTGATTTCACAAACTTCATTAATTCTCATCCTATTTTCTTTTCTTTTTTTTGTTGCACGTGAACCTTGGACTATTTCAACTTTTCTTCAAATATTCTGATGGTGCTCCGCTTGCTGACGATGATGTGTTTCTATGAATCTGTTGATGTTGTTGAGAGGGAGAGAGTGATGCTAACTGCAAATCGATATTTAGAAGGAGTTTTCATCTTTAAACGCCACCCTCATGATTGACAAAATTAGCACTCAAGAGATCAAAAATAGTCTTTGAAAGTGGTGCGAAGTTGGGTAGCTCACCATTCCTACCCGGAATTGACGTACGGTGACATACACTCTAACAGATTTTTTGGAAAGTCACAAAAAATGAAGGTTGGTGCCTCGCTTGATGTAAAATGGGTAGTCTCCACTATGGGTGATCACAATTCTACTACCGAATATCTAAACAACACCTAATTCGCCCTCCGGTATGGTTAAATCCAACTTTAACGCTCTAATCAACTAAGAAACCCGATTGTGTTCTCCAGTACTTCCAAGTTCTGTTATTTCGGTCAGACTCTCTATGTAAACATAGCTAGAAGCATGCTAGTGACTCTAAGATCTCTAAAAGTTGGAGGTTTTTATGTACATATTTACAAAGAGAGTTTTTTTTTTTTTTTTTTTAAATAAAAGACTAAAAACTCTATATGCAAATGCACCCCCAAACCTAAATCAAACATTGTCCTCAATGTGTCAACAGATGATAAAATTTTAAACAGTCACATACCAAGAGAACTATGTTGATAAGAGAAAAGGGAAGAGATTACCGGTATGTCGGCGGGAGCAAGGTTAGAGCTTCATTAGTCAAGGCTAGAATCCAACATTCTCAGCGGAGATCATATCGGATTAGCACAATAAATGCACAAGAAGACTCAACCGATTCAAGATAGAAAATTTAGCAAGTCCTACTGGATTATATACAATGAAAATTCACCATATACCAACAATCTAAAGAGTTGAGGATCAACCCAATAGAAAATATGTACAAACATCAACATCCTTACACAAATATAACATGAGAATGCAAGTAAGACTGCATATGTGAACGATTTTCCCCCAAACCTAAACTTGTCAACAGATGTGTTTGTTAGCACAAAATATTGCAAATTTAAAGGTACATCATGCACAAGGTCTAACTCGAAATGAGTTTTGCTAAGAACAGGCAGACATACATATTCCAACTGTGGCTCCTTAAAGGTGTTATACTTTGATGCAAAATAGTCCAAGAGGACTTGGGAAGCACAAAGCTCTAGGCCTAGATTAGGAACTCTCAGAATAGTTGGTTTAAACATTTTGTGACAAACCACATCCAGGTTTGGTGAAGGAGTTTCACTCTGTGACTTAGGAGAGGAAGTAGGTACATCTAAGTCGTTTTCATGTATAAGATCATTTGCACCATTACACTCTTTCCTAAAGTCAAACAAAGGTAAATCATGCTCACCTGCATAGAACAATTCATCAATCTCCATGTCATAATCATCACAGGAGGCAACATATTGTGACATGGGCAGGGAATCAGACACAAAAATAATATCATGATCCATAAGAATATTAGTGTCAACAGAAGATTCATCCTTTCTTAAGTCACAAACAAGTTGTGTAGCATGCTCATTTTCAGTGAACAAATGCTCAGACTCCAATTCAGCAGCACAAGTATGAATATTAGAAGAAACATCATTCATAGGGTTCACAGAAGAGAAACTTAATGTCTCTGAACCTAAAGATTCCACTACATTTTCAAAGTACACATGCTCTTCATATTCATCATCATCATCATCATCATAACAAAAATGCATTTCCCTATTCAAAGTTGTAGCATTTCTAGTGCACTCATTTACCTCTAGATTAGGTTCATGTTCAGTGTCAGTTGCATGAGTAGGAATAGAAACACTATTTTCAAAATTATCAGAGATAACAAACATCCTATCATGAACTTCCTTCCATTCTTCATTTTGTAACTGAGTCAGATTCATTTGAATGTTCATAATGAGCTGTTCAATTGAATGGGAGCCTTCACTAGTGGGTGTGCATGCCTCATATGAATGATCATTATATGGTTGTGCACAGGGTTCACTACATAAGGGAAACTCAGACATGTTGCTATATGGATGATCATGCATTGCATTCAATTCAAACCTAGCATTGTTTTGCTCTATGAGCATGAGGTTTTCTTCCACTGAGTGCATATACGAGGTCGGGGGAGTATAAATTTGTTCAACTCCCCACTGTGGTGAATGATACATCTGTGCAAAATGATTAGGGTACATGCATTCAAGGTCAGGGCCCTGAGATGGCTCATAATACTCCCTAAAATCACTATGGTCTGTGGGGAGTTCATACTGTGAAGCATGCCCGTAAGCAAGTTCTCTGATGGATTTGTTTTCATCCCCAGTTGCAAACCAAAATCCTGACATGATCTAGCAACTTAATTTGAACTCAAAAAGAAGCAACCATAGCCTAACACACATCAAATCATATCAACACAGAGAGGCAAAAATGATACAAGAAAATGGTACCCAATTTTTAGAATTAAGCACACAGGAGTGCTTGGTGTTGCTGCAAATGTGCAGCCCAAGTTATATGGGCTTCAGGTCAGGTTATGTAAAGCCCAGGTCGTATGCAAATGCACAACCCAGTGGTAATGCAAAACCCAGTGCTCAGTGGGCTTTAGTTTGGTTTATGTGGGCTTCAAGTTTGGTTTATGTGGGCTTCAAGTTTGTTGCAGCCCAGGTCATGTGCCAATGCACAGCCCAGTGGAACTGGGTTCCAGCCTAGTTTGGCAGGTTTACAGCACAGCACAGATCAATCACAAACTCACACCAGAATTAACACACCATTTCACAGAACTAAGCACACAGAAGTGCTTGAAATTGCTGGTAGTTGCTGGTCTTCACAGCACGGTTTGAAGTGCAACTCAGCTTATGACTAAGTGTAACTCAGCTTATGCACTGGTCATGTGCAAAGACAGCTATAGGCACAGCACAGAATCGCTTACTGAAATTAACACAGGGAGACACAACTCACAAAAAATGGCACTGCACAGCTTGGCAGGTGAATGCGACTCAGAGATTCAACAGATTAGCAACAATTAGATACAAAACTCAGCAGGGCTAACAACAAACTGTGCACATGAGAATGCACAACTCAGAGGACAATGCTCTGAGTTTACACAGCCTTGTGGTGAGCCAAGACACAAATGCACAACTCAGGGTGCAATGCTCAGATGAATGGCTGACAGCTTCAGGGCCAAAAGGCTCAGCAAAACAATAATTTCACTCAAGAGTCACAGGCTCATGCACGGGTTTCTGATATTCCAGGGGTTGGGTGATGTTAAAAGCATAAATGCTACAGCGAGTAACCAGTTCAGCTGAAAAGCAATAATGGCTATCAAGGCAGAGCAACAATCAACATGTTATGGCTCAGACAACCAACCAATTCTCACCACAGGGAAGCATTACAGGTGAGATTTCAAGATCAGAAAATGCACACAGATTATGCCTATGACTCACAGATGCACAGATGCAGAGGGTGCAAAGGCAGATGATTATGCTTACTCAAGTTGCTCAACACTCATTCAAATGCTATAAGATCACACACAATAGGGATGCCAATTCACAGATGCAACAGATGAGCAATTTCTAACAGATTTAGCAGGGTGTCAACCGGTTCAGTTGTTGTCACTCTTTACAGGTTAATGCTCCAAAATATGCAGGGCAAGTGATTCACAATATCAGTTGATAGGGCATCAACAGGCTCACAGATGATCACACAAGGGTGTAGATGGCTCTAGTTGACTGAGTATAGCATGCAAAAGGGTCTGTCACAGCTTGGCTCAACAGCTCACACAAGGTTTAAAGCAAGATCAAGCATGCATAAGGGTACAGGGTGACCTACTCAGTTAATGTCAACTAGGGCTAAAAGCTAACTTGGCTATCCAAGCTGCAGCTCACACTCAACAGCTTCAGGGGATGGAGTTGAGCACAGGGCAGATGGAACTAAGGGGATATAGCACAAAACACAGTGATGATTGCTTAGTAAGTTAGCTAATGCATCATGCAAGCATGGATTTCAGGTATGGAGCAACACTTGGGATGGCAGCTGGTTTATCATGTGAACAAGGCTAATGCTTATGAGATTTTCAATCAACTCAGGGGTGATTTCTCAGCAAGGTAGCTAATTTCTCATGCAAGCTCAACTCAGGGGTGATTTCAACAGGTCATTAACATGTTTGGCTAAGCTCAAATTTCACAGCAACATGCACACAGATACCAAATCTCAGCAGGTATTCATCCAGTTAGCAGCATTTCATGGATTGAGAGAAGCTTACACATAGAGATGACATTCTCAACAAATAGAAATTGTTACTTAGATTCTCTAGTTCAGTGAGCAGACATGGTATGTTATCATCAACAGTTCAAACATTCAATGCTACACAATGAGGCTTATAGTTTCACAAAGGTGTTCATTTCACTCATGCATCACAGAAGCATGTTTTTGTAAATCAGGTTGAACCAATATCAGTGCAAATCATCCCATATTCATGACAACCATTCAAGACAGAAATTGAGTTGGAGAATACAATACCGCCAGTGTTAAACCTGGTTTAGGCACTCCACAGGTTCAGCCGCTCCTTCTTCAAGCACCTTCAGCACGACACATGGGAATTCCTTGTTTTGCTGAGAGATGTTGCAAACACCTGTGACTCAAAGGAAAGATTCAGTACACAGATTTGCACAGGTGGAGCAAGGGTGTAAAAACCAACAAATTAGAGCTGCAGAATATTGATGAAAACAGTTTCAGCTATCTTTAAGCAAGCAACTAACCAGATACAGGACAATGCAAGTAACAACTGATGAAAAATAGAGCACCCAATGGAGTTAGCTAAGGTGCAACTAAGATGAACCAAATGCAAAATTTTATAAACAGATAGTTAACTAAGCTACACTACAAGGCTAGATGCAGATATAATTGAAGATATGCAATTGAGATAAAAGAGAATGCAAATATGCAACTAAGATAGATTAACTAAGATATGCAACAAAAGATGCAGAGAAAGAAAACTACAGCTAAGCTACATTAATACAGGGCTAAAAGCAACAATTCAAATTAAATATGTACAGGGTGCAATGAAAATCAGTGAAGTGCAAGCCAATAATCACTACAGCGCACTACCAATTTCCCTGGCAGCGGCGCCAAAAACTTGGTAGGCTTGGGATTGTGTTTATGTTTTAGCCTACTTGTAATACTGCAAGTGCACAGTGTCTATTGGAGACAAGGCAAGTACATGTCGATCCACAGGGAAATGGAGGTGCTATAAGTTGATCTAAGGCTTTACTCTACTGATTTCTAGAGGTGTAACACAACTGAGGTTGTTTGTCGATACGACTGAGTTGAATTGTGACTCTAAACTAAGGCAGCAAATGGGTTATAACTAATTGGAGAGCACCAAGGTATTTGATTCCACCACTTGATCCTATGCTAAGGTAATTCCACTAATGTTATATTCTTGTATCTTCCTAAGGAAGATTCTAAAGAATAATGAATCACTAATCTCATAATTCCCCCTAGTATAGAGTGTCTTCTTACAGTACACTCTATCACAGGTTCCTTAGTCAATTAACTAAGCATTATTCATATCTCATTAAGCACATACATTCTTCCCTGGAAGTCTCACATGGAGAATTTGCTAACCACTTTATCTAATTCTCCCCTAGTATTGGTTGTCTTCTTACAGTACAGCCAATCACAGGAGAAGTTGATCTATTAGCTAACTATCCTCCTATCAATCAAGCTCAGCAAGAACAACAGCATAAGTATGAATTACTCAACATATTATCTAGGGTTTCAACAACACCCTAGCAATTGAACTTAGAACATAATTAAGACAATCAAAATACAAATTAAACTAAATTGGTGCTCCACTAGCCCAGCATGAGCTTCTAACATCCTCACCTCCACTCTATTTATACATGCAATTCCCCAAACCCTAATTTACTTAAAAAAGAGAAATTAAACAATACCCTTTCGCCCATACCCTCTGAATTTGTGCTCTCCTCTGTCAATTCGTCTTCAGCAACTCCCTTGATTGATTGTTGGGAAACCCTAGCTCTAGTTATCTCTAACCTAGCTTCTAGGGTATGGAGAAGCTATGAAAGAGATAACTCGAGAAAGAGTGGTGGAGCAGGTGGTTGAGGAGTTGTTGGTGGCTGAGGCGGCTGTGGCAGGAGATGGAGAAGGGGCTAGCTCTGTTTCATTTAAATCCTAGCAAATTAAATTAGAACATCAAAAGAACAATTAAACACAAATTAACTCTAAATTGGTGCACTGGCTAGCCCAGGCATGAGCTTCTAACATCCTCACCTCCACTCTATTTATGCATGCAATTCCCCAAACCCTAATTTACTTCAAAAAGAGAAATTAAACAATACCCTTTCGCCCATACCCTCTGAATCTGTGCTCTCCTCTGTCAATTCGTCTTCAAAGAACTCCCTTGATTGATTGTTGGGAAACCCTAGCTCTAGTTATCTCTAACCTAGCTTCTAGGGTATGGAGAATCTATGAAAGAGATAACTCGAGAAAGAGTGGTGGAGCAGGTGGCTGAGGAGTTGTTGGTGGCTGAGGCGGCTGTGGCAGGAGATGGAGAAGGGGCTAGCTCTGCAACAGACATGGCTGGGGGAAGAAGAAGAGAATGGGTTCTCTGGAGTTGTCGGGGAGGAAAGAGAGAAGAAAATGAGAAATGGGTGTTTGGTTCGATGGGTTAGGTATAGGTGATTTTGTTGTTGGGCAGATGTAGCGAGGAATCGATGGGAAGGTTGGAGCGACCGTAGGATCTAGGGGAGATCGATGCGAGGGCCGATGCGGCCATAGGATGTAGATGGGTGAAATCTAACGGCTCAAGTGGTGCGGGTTTGGATCCGGGTCTTGTATAGCTCAAGCCCATGTCTTGTAAATGGGTTGATCCTTGTTGGGTTGCAACTGATGCGCGCGCGGGCTTTGGCTTTCTGCTCCATAGACGCTTGCTTCCAATTTTCTGCTCTTTTGGCTCCTCAATTTCTCCGAGCTTTATTTATTATCTAAAAACACAAAATTAATTAGTACAAATATTTATTCTTGAAAACAAAGAAAATACAGAATCTGGGATAATATCTGATTTCTGAGCACAAAAGATGAGTTAAATGCCAATAAATAGATGTAGAAATATGCAATATTTGGCACTCATCAATTCATCCATTATCCGACCAAAGATTGTAACAGGTTGAAACAAATATTCAGGGAAAAGATAGAGACGGGGGAACTCCAGCTTGGAAACGAAGGTGTTCGTAGAGACCCTCTCCCTATCAGGACCTGCATGATTTCTGGGGATTCTGTTCGCAAGACCGTACAATATATGATGGAACACTTGTGTGAAATCTTGTACTTCTCCAAAGGGTAGCGTCAAGACATATTTACGGCCCTCAACCACGTTGTGTCAGGCAGGCGTTTGTATCCGTATGATCCAGAACCCCGGTCTTTCCCCGAAGGACGCGAGCAAAGGAAACTGGGGACTCCTAACTGTCACTCGTTTGAGAGACGTTGAGTTCAATAGCGCGTTGATTGATACGGCTTCCGAATTTAACATCATTACTATCAAGACCTTGAGAGCGGCAAAGATTTCAAAACAGGAAGCTACTCATCACCCAACTGTGGTTAAAGATTCAACAGGAGAACTCAGAGATGCATATGGATACGTCGATCTTGAAGTCAAATTGGGTGGTGCCTCGACGCAAGCAAAGTTCTACATAGTCAAAGATCATCCCAACTACGACATGATCCTAGTAAGCTCTATGATGCATGACAACAAAGCAATACTATAAATCTGTCCTCTACCGGTTTCGATACCTGAAAGAATCTCCAACACGCCTTCGGACACGATGACTGTATGCATTTGCCGCACCAAAGAACTTGCCAATGTGACACAACTTCCTGGAGAGAGCTCACAAAGATACACCGAAAGGTTCCGATCTCAAGTAAGTCTCATCGCGCAACTCTCTTTGCAACCTACCGCCCCTCATTCTGACAAGTCCTGGGGACTGGCTCCAACCAACAAACCAACCCTAGCTAGGAGATGTGAATGGGAAGCCGGCCCTTTCAAACGTTTTATCAAGAGCGTAGAGGCTGTCTTGGTCAAAGACGATAAGGCCAAGGTCCAAGTATCTGCACGCCCAAACCCATTTGGAATTGGAGACCTGGTGACGAAGACGACTACATTCAAGGTTGGGAGCATGACGGTGAAAATGACCACTCCACCTGACTCACCCACCGAAAGAGAAGATGAACCGTACCTGGTAGCAGATGTTATCCTAGGCGGCTACTTCAAGCTCATCAACGCTGATAAACTAGAAGGCATAACAATTCAGTCACAATGGCTCAAACCCTACCGAACTTAAGATGCTGTGCTACCACTTTCCAGCATCCTCCACCCTTTAAAACGCTGTGCTATTTTTTCCCAGCGTGTTTCCTTTTACAATTTCATGTCATATTTGTAATTCCCCCAGAAAATGATTGCAATACTTGCATTCATAGTTTGGGTTTCAATTTTCAATTTAATTGAAGCATTATTTCCATCTGAGAACCTCTCTACCCCTAAAAACACAAAGTCATGAGTCAGCCTAAATCAACCCACTAGAGCAAGAAAGGAAACCCTAAGTAAACATCTCATGGGAAGAAGGAAATAGAACGTGTGCACAAAAGGAAAATGATTTGAGCCATCTGCCCCAGCAAGGCCATGAAGATCTTGCATCAGGAACACAGGTCCGTGGATATTCCATTATGGCATTATTTCTTTTATCACAAAGAATTACGTGTGAAGGCGCACCCTTGCGCCTGAGAAGGTTCAGTTCCAGTCTTGACAAAGGGTTATAAAAAAAAAATAAAAAAAAAAACCTTTATTCAAACAATCAAGAAAACCTTGAACTCGGCTGCCACTGAGTACATGGAAGATGTTCAAATATACGGAATATACTTGGAAAGCGGAAAGAGAAGAAAAGAGGTTTTAGTCGCCAAGAGGGTCGACATCGCCTGCACCACCGTTAAGTTCTGCTTCAGCGCCATCACCTGTTGATGCTCCTCCCTTCGGGTCTACCTCAACTTCTGCATCAGACATCTCCACAGCAATGCACTCCATCCCAACATCATCAGCGGGAGCATCAAAGGGCACAACAACATTAGGAGTCGTGCCGATTTCTTTCAAATATTCCGGTTCGTCTGTGTCGGAGTCAAGAATTATCACGCCGTCCTGGATTGGGTAATCACACTTATCTTCATTCATAGGTCGTTTATGCTCAACCCTCCGCCTCTTCAACCGCGCTGCATATCTCTCTCCCCTTGCGCTTACTAGTGCTTGCAACGTCTCCTCGCGCCTCCACCGCTCCTCCATGTCAATCGCAGCTGAAAGAGCACAGATGCGTCCCCTAGCAATACGCAGGTGCAAAATAGACATCCCATGTATAGCACGGCCGACTTCACGAAGTGGAAGATCGATCTTAGCCATTACTTCTTCATGCGCATGGGTTTCAGGCTTGTCAACTTCGAAGCTTCTTTCTGGAGAAGCGACAGAATAATCGTCCACCGCTTCCATGATAAACTGCAAAGGAGAAGAGATTATGAGCACACACACAAAATCAACCAATCAATCGATCAGTCAATCAGGAGATCAGATAAGTGCGAGCAGTACCTGAGATATAGAATAAACGATTGCGTGAGATGATTCTTTATAATCTCGCAAGTCGACAGAATCCCAGGAGAAAAGAAGTCTTTACTTACCATCCATAAAGGCTACCAATTCGGGATAGCAATCAACGATGCTTATCAAATACATTTGAGGAAAGCTGTGTGTGATGAAAGGGAGTACACCTAACCCAAGGAGGGACCAAGCTCGGATATACACAAGGGGAACCAAAGCGACTCACCAGGTCAAGTCCTGCTTCCTTCACAACCTTGATCGGGACCAACCGGTTCCGGGCAACGCCCGACGATGTCGGCCTATCCTAGTAAATATATATTCACCTTAGCTTGGTCATTTCAATATACAAATTTGTCACCATCTCATGCCTACCCCACAATAGTGTAACCATTATGTGCTAGGCAGGGGACTTAATGTTGATGGTGGATTTTCATTTAAGGTTAAAATTGTAAAAAAATCGGAAAATCATGCGGCTGACATCTTGTAAAAGATAAAGCCATTAATAAGTGTTGGATACTCCTTCACTTTACTAATTCACCTAGAATGGAGCATGTGGCAACAATCCCATTCTTTGAATACATGAAATTCATCCAGGTTGGAGCATGTAGCAACAATCCCATATACCACTGTGAATTTATAGCATTATTAATTAATGCATGAGCAGCCTTGTATTTCTTGTACTCATTATCAGTGCGGCATGATGACTTAGTGTTGCTCTCAAGAGAGCAACACGAACCACCAAGCATTATAATGAAAGCATGTACGAAATACCCGTACAGGTTGCAACTCTCGGTGTGTTATACTAGCCCGATTGAGAACTCTCGGTGTGTTATACTAGCCCGATTGAGCATCCGGACCGACCATATCGGTCGGATATGATCTCGTTCATCCAACTTCACCAAAGATGATTGGATGGCCCGGATCGATTCCATAACCCCCAAGCGGTATGGAATATTCACCGCCGAACCAACGCGGACCCCGCATGGTCGGCCTCGAGTGGCCTAGCTAACGTCCAAACCAGAGCAAAGTATGGGCGGAAAACCTAAATTAGGGTTTGCGGCACATTACATGTGTTGCAAAAGCAGTCTCAACCATCCATCTTTGCGGTATAGATGGAGGGTGTAGATGTAGATTCAAAGGGCCCGTGAGCATGTCAACACAATCACCGTGGGCCCGCCTACATACTTGACCAATCGGTCAGGACCAACCATGGTTGGTCGTCCCAATTCGTGCGCCCAAACGGAGCATGGTTACACGGCCGTGAAATCCAAAATTAGGGTTTCGAGCCTCACAAGCGTCCATCTTCTCCTGCACGAATGGAGGGTCCCAGTTATATTAAGAAGGTCCGGTCATACCAAAGATGACCACCGTGGGCCCATCTATCCCCTCACCTGATCGGCCAAGGCATATCATGCCTGGCTATCCCAAAACGCAACGTCCAAACTTGCGTGGTTACACTTCCCAAATTGCAAATCGATCTCGACCACTCAACTTCACCCCACGATTTGAGTGGCTTAGATCACGTTTTCATGGGACAATCGAGGTATAGGCATGAACACCAGCCTACCACCTACACGCCTGGATCGATCGACCAAGACCGACCAAGATTGGTCGTCTTGGAACGCGCGTCCAAACTAGGCATGTCACGCGGTTTCCAATTCCTTTGCGGCAATGGATTTCTCAAGCAAACCGATCTCAACCACTCCTCTTTGCTTGGGTCAAATCGAGTGGCCTAGATCGCGCCTTTATGGGACAGAGAGGTACGTACGTGTACACCGGCATGCTGTTTACACGCATGCCCGATCGGTCCTTTCCAAAACCCTTCCCATGCTTGGTTTCGACCAAGATGAAGAGTGATGCCTGCGCACCTCTTCAAAACCCTGATTCCATCAACGGTCACAGATGAGTGTCTCAAAGATCATCTCGTCCGTCCAACTTCACCGGCTTGGTTATACAACCCTGGTCAGGAGTTAATTGGTCAGTGAGGCGTCATGGTGATCACCACCCGTCGCTTTACCACACCAGGATGTAGTGCCTGCATAAAATACACATGTTACTTCACAAGTATCAACTTCCTGAATAACGCAGTTATTCAATTTAGCATTACATGCTACCTTGTGTGGATCCCACGATCCACACACTCGAAACATCAATCATGTCACAAACCTGGGGATACATACGGGGTATTGGTCTCAGCGGTTTACAACGTGCGGCGTGCAACGCGCCATCACAAGAACGTGTCGGGAAGTCATGGACGGTTAGAGATGACGGGAGAAGTGGGCAAGACCGGTCGTGTAACACCAAAGACACACCTCCACTACTCCATCACTCCACTTCCTCCACTTCCCACGAGAGACGTGAATAAGGCTTAAATGACTTGTATAAATAGGTTCTCCTCCCTATTTTCAACAAAGGAGAAAAACAAGAGAACAGGAGAAAAACCACACAAGTCCAGACGAGACAGAAACCAAGTGTTAATACACAACGTATTCAAACACCCAGAGCCTGCTTGCATCAATCGTAAGCCTGCTCACCTTTCTGTTACAAGTCATAAGCAAGCCAACACCTTCACAATCTCAACACCTTCTTCGCTTCCCTCCCTAAGATCAACCCCATCTCCTTCACTTTGTGACCGAAACGAGTCTGGAATGGCCATTTCTTGGTTTAGGCCGGACTTGCACAGATTGATTTATGAATCTACAAGCACTCACCGCGCAGTGCATTTGTTTAGGGTTTAGATTCATTCCTCATCCACACACCCCAAATTACCAAATCCGGCAGGAATAGTTTTCACCCATAAACAGTGTCGTAGATCATCTTGTCCGTCCAACTTTGCCAACTTGGTCAGGCAGCCTAGGCTAAGAGTTAAACAGCCAATGAGGTACCTTGGTGATCACCGCCCTTCACCTACCACAAGGAGTGATCGGCCAAGGGATGGCCCGCCCATGCGGCCTCCAAACAATCACTCGAAGATGGTTGGGCATGCAGCCATTTTAAGACGCTTAATCCGTGACTTACTCCGTTAAGCTCTAAAAACATCAATGCTTCATACATATTGATTGTATTCGATGCATAAAGTATACACGATATTTCATGAATATCGACTTCCTAAATAACTCAGTTATGTAATCTAGCACCGTATGCTACTTCCTGTGGGTCCCACGATCCACTCATTCGAGACATCAAGCATGTCACAAACTGGGGGATACTTATTGGGGTATTGGTCTGGCGGTTTACAGCGTGCAGCGTGCAACGCGCCATCACAAGAACGCGTCAGGAGGTATGGACGGTTAAGATGGTGAGGGAAGTGGGCTAAGACGTGATCATGCAATTACCCACACGACCCCACTACTCCATCACTCAACTTCCTCCACTTCCTACGAGATGAGGGTTTGCGCTCAATGACTTGTATAAATAGGTCCTTTGCCTATTTCCAAACAACACAGGCGAACACATAAAAAACCAAGTGTTGTCATCAGTATCCAGAAATCACCATTCTGATACAAGTCATAAACAGCCAACACCTTCACAATCTCAACACCTTCTTCGCTTCCCTCCCTAAGATCAACCCCATCTCATTCACTTTGTGACCGAAGCAAGTATGGAACGGTCATTTCTTGGTTTAGGCCAGAATTGTACAGATTGATCTCTCGAATCAAAAGCACTCCCGTGCAGTGCATTTGTTTAGGGTTTAGATTCGTTTCTCATCCACACACACACTCACAAATTTACCAAAAACTGCAGAAACATTTTTCACCCATAAACACCAGGATTATGCATTGGTCCACAAAGCAGCCTCTACTCAAGGCATGCCTCACCAGCATTTTAGACAATGAGTTCGAGTTTAATTTTCATCTGTGGGTGTCGGTTCCTTCTTTCGTATCACAATTGATCACCTTTAATGCTACTTAAGAAAACATCACTTTGGAATCTGGTACAAACCTGAGTGATGGTGAGAGATCCTTTATATTGAGTTGCACTCCTGGTTATTTAATATCCGCAATACAAGGGAAGTTTCTGGTGGACGAATATAATATCGATAGAGCAGCTCGACAGATGGGTCTCGATCAATGCGCTCCGAGTTTTCGAAAGAATAAAACATTGGTTGAGCAACTTAGGGCTCATTTAGATTGCACACATGTGGGGGGAAATGATTACTTGTTTCCTTGTTCTGACCGAGCCACATATGCAACTTCGGGTTATATAGACTTCTGGAATCAGCAACTTGAGCGCTTGCAAAATTTTGTAATGGTTGTTCAACCTCTGGTACGAGAACCTCCTTCTGCTGAGATGATTTCTGATCGACCAAGATTGAAGTATCTCTCCTATGGTGATAAAATAAAAGTACTTCCAGTATGTTCATAGGTAAGTATTCTTCTTATGGTTTTGGTAAAGGCATGATAATCATATCTTAATTATTTCATTAACTTTACCGCAAGATGGTCGTGTTGTGAGACCTCGAATCAATGTAGACTTCTCCGAAGTGGAAGAAAGTCCCCAGGGCGAAGAAAATAGAAGTAAGGATTACAGGATGATACCGAATAATGTAAAGTCCCCAACTCTCTCTTTGGTGAGTCGTTAACACTTCTTCTACCGTGACTTTTTCCTTGTCCGTGTAATTAGGATCATAAAACCAATGTTTGTTAATTCATTTCAGAGTTTTTCTTCATCAAGTATTGACGGTTTCTGACTCGCTCCGGTTGAGCGAGCAACTCATGAGTCCAGTGATGAAGAAGAAATCGATATAAGTATTCCTTCGTTTAATCGATCATGACTTTTCTTGAGTAAAGTAATAATGATTGATGTTGAAATATCCAGGAGGAGATTGTTGTGGATAAACAAGATGTCAATAATGCTCATTCGCAAACAATGGTGAGAAAGAGAATTCTCAAGAGTTGGAACCGAATGAAGGTAATAATGCTCCCAATGGTAATGCCGACAATATTGATCCCTCGAACGGTTTGGAGACTACTCAAGTAAGTTTCCATCTTGTATTTTCTTCATAGAAGTATAAAATTGCTGATTGGCAAAGGAATGAATGAGAATCCATATGAATGAATGAAAAGTTTTGCCGAAATACGTCACCAGGAAATTCAGAATTCAGTCTTTTAGTAAAAACGCTGTAGAATCTTCATCCGACATCAGATTTTTGTGATCTACCCATGTTTCCTCATGCCCAGAAAATTTCCGAGTTTTTTACAAGAATATTTTTGAGTTTTGAGCATGTTTAGGGGTCAAAATCGATGAAACAGTAAACTTCCAGGAAGTTTTCAGAAAATTTGCAGCTGGCATGTAGTCCGATGTTTCAGCTGTATATTTTTGCTCATTCATCCAATTACTATGAATTTTTGATATGTTGTAGAGGACATCATACGAATAGAATGATATATGGATCAACCTTAGATTCCTTACCAATTTCTCCCAGTTTGTTGTCTTATATAGGGAAGTGTAAAATCTCCTCAGATGAGCTTGTTGTAAAACGTCTTTTTATGACATTTATATTATTCGCTCGTGTCTTAAATGCATAATGAAAAGCTTTGATGATGTTAGATCACTTACATTCTGAATTTGATGATTTCTTTTGATTTCCATGCTTGGAGTGTTCTAATCCCAAGTAATCATCATATTAGGTGCCAAATGACGAAGTTGAGGATAATGGAGCCAATAATGATGATTCTAACAATGTGGTGAATCAAAATGATGATATTACCATCTCTGCACCTCAGGGCCGTAAAAAATGTTCCTACTGAAGTTGTTGAAGAGAACGAGGCTCAAGTTGCCATTACTTCAGGGATAAAAGAAACCGGGCCAGGAATAGAAGAAACCGTGATAGAAGAAACTTCTTCAATAATAACATAAGTTGCTCCAATGATTGAGACTCGTATGGTGGTGCAAAAATACCCTAATGCAGTGATTGCTTTCGCTCCTCCATTCGCTGAGTTACTCCCGTATCATGAACTGGTTGGTGGATTTAGCATTTCCACTGGGTATGCTGGCTTGTACGAAAAGATATGGAAGAGCTATGGTCATATCGTCGTTACCCAAGATCTCAAACATAGTTACTTATTGACAATGCAAGTAGGAGCTATCTTGCGTGTTATAGATGATATACGAACCATGGTTATAGGTGTTGTTACTCAAGATGTACTCTTTGATTGGGAGTACAACTTGGAGAATTCTGAGAGACTTAGCCTCAACGTGAAGTGGCTCCGTCAGAGAATAAATATTATCAAGGATTCTCGTGAAAATAATTTACCCTTTCCCAATGATGCTGTGATAAAGAAGGGGGCCAAGATTGCTAGATTGACCGAAGAACTGGAATTGGAGAAGGCGGCTTTGCAAGTCTTGAAGAATGCAGAGGAGCAGAAATCTTATTTTGTCGTTTTTCTTTAATTTTCTTATATAATCTCTTGAACCTTGAACTTATGAGAGATGTGAGGCTTTATTTTGGTTTTGATTTTTGATTGGTTTTGGATAAGTGGATTGAGGATTTTCTTTAGGATTTGATAGAGATTTTCTTTAAGTAAAATGAACTTTGATAAATTGTTGAATTCAAATACTGAATGCAAGTATTGCAAACGTTTTAGAGGAATTGAAAATACAGATGAAAGAAAATCCTAAAATGCAAACTTTAGGTGTCCTGGATGCTCATGCGAACGTCTAACACCTCAAACATCGAATGTCTTAGACGTTAAATGCTGTGAGCCAATTTTCTTGTATTACTGGCATGCTCGTCTTGCCCTTCATATCAGCTAACTTGTAATATCCTCCATCAACCGACTTAGCAATCCTAAAAGGCCCTTCCCAGTTAGAGTTCCTTGTATAATGAAGATTGTGTTTGGTTGCTTTGAGAACCAAATCTCCTTCGTGGAATTTGTTAGGCTGGATCGTTCGTGCCATGAATATCTTCTGCTGGTTTGGCATTCCTCTGATAGTGGGATCCCATGCTCGTGCAGTAATCAGAGCTTTCCGACTTTGTGGTACACACAAACACTCATGCAAGGTTATGAGAGAATACCCAAGACAGTGCCTAGACATCACTTCAGCAATGAATGTCTTAGTGAGATGTTCAATTCGGAGGGGTTCCACATTCAACCACTTAGTAAAATATTGCTGAGGCGAGGTTACCCATTCATAGCGTCTTGCAACAGCTAAGTTGTTAACAGGGTTGAGTCCCCGGACTAGGATGGCATGTTTGAAAGTAGGTATATAATATGGACGTATGAGGAGGGATGAGACTTTCCTGAGCGCGAAACCTCTTGCTAAATGTCAATGCATTTTCCCCCGGTTCTTGTTTCAAATCCATTAGAGTTCTGAATTCCTCCCGGTACTCTGAAGGAGTGTCCATCATGTCTTCTGAGACAGAGCTTTCCACATCAGAGAAATGTGCAATCGAAGGTACTTCATCAGTAGCCATCTTTTCGGCATGGATTCACGTTCGGCTAAGGACCATGTCATATCCTGGTGTTGATGGTGGATTTTCATTTAAGGCTGAAATTGTAAAAGCCAAAATTATGCGCTAACACCTTGCAAAAGATAAAGCCATTGATAAGTGATGAATACTTCTTCACTTTACTAATTCACCTAGAATGGAGCATGTGGCAACAATCCCAGTATTCTGTGAATTAAATACACAAAATTCATCCAGGTTGGAGCATGTGGCAACAATCCCATATACCCAGTGGAATTTACATTTATTAATTAATGCATATCCAGCCTTGTATTTCCTGTACTCATTACCGGTGAGGCATGACGACTGAGTGTTGTTCTCAGCAGAGAAACACGAACCTCCAAGCATTAATAATGAAGCATGTACGAAATACACGTACAGGTTGCAACTCTCGGTGTGTTATACTAGCCCGATTGAATATACAACTCTCGGTGTGTTATACTAGCCCGATTGAGCATACAACTCTCTCTAGCCCGATGAGCATACATTATTACTAGCCCGATTGAGCATGTTTGAACCTGGACGGTCCATATCAGTCTCGAAACGATCACAACCATCCAACTTCACCGGCATGATTGGATGGCTTAGATTGAATCCATGACCCCAAGCGGTATTGGAATATTCACTACCGACCCAATGCGGGCCCCGCATGGTCGGCCTCCCCAAAAGGGTGGCATAGCTTGCCAAACCGTCCAAACCAGAGCAGTATGGACGAAAAACCCTAAATTAGGGTTTGCGGCACATTACATGTATCGCAAAACAATCTCAACCATCCATCTTCGCAGGCATAGATGGAGGTTGTAGATGTAGATTCAAAGGGCCCAGAGCATGTCAACACAAACACCGTGGGCCCGATCGGTCAGGACCAACTATGGTTGGTCGTCTTGATTCAAAGGGTCCTGATCGGTCAGGACCAACTATGGTTGGTCGTCTTGATTCGTGCTCCCCAAACTGGGTATGACACACGGCCGGCAAAGCTTAATTAGGGTTGTGTCACGATCACGAGCGTCCATTTTCTCCTGCACGAATGAAGGGTCCAGGAATAGACTAAGCAGGTCCGGTAAGTATCAACACGATCACTTTGGGCCCACCTATCTCCACACCCGATCAGCCAAGACCAAACTTGGTTGTACACCTTGATTCGCGCGCCCAAGCTAGGCGTGGTCACACTTCCCAGCCACAAACTGATCTCGACCGCTCAAGTTTACCGGACAAATTGAGTGGCTTAGATCACGTTTCTATGGGACGATGAAGTACAAGTATATACACCATCCCACCGTATGCACGCCGGGATGATCGGCCAAGACCGACCAAGCTTGGTCGTCTTGGAACGCGCGCCCAAAATTGGCATGATGCGCGGCTTTTGCGGCACCAGATTTCTGTTGCAAATCGATCTCAACCGCTCCTCTTTGCCGGTCAAATTGAGTGGCCTAGATCGCACCTTCATGGGACAGTGAGGTACGAACGTGTACACCGGCATGCCGTCTACACGCATGCCCCGTCGGTCCTTTCCAAAACACCTCCCATGCTTGGATTCGACCAATCTGAAGAGTGATGCTTGCGCACCTCTTCAAAAACCCTAATTCCATCAACGGTCGCAGATGAGTGTCTCAAAGATCATCTCGTCCGTCCAACTTCACCGGCTTGGTTATACAACCCTGGTCAGGAGTTAATTGGTCAGTGAGGCGTCATGGTGATCACCACCCGTCACTTTACCACATCATGATGCAAGACACTGATAGAATACACACGATACTTCACAAGTATCGACTTCCTAAATAACTTAGTTATTTAATCTAGCATTACATGCTACTTTCTATGGGTCCCACGATCCACACACTCGAGACATCAATCATGTCACAAACTCGGGGATACATACGGGGGTATTGGTCTGGCGGTTTACGGCGTGCGGTGCAACGCGCCATCACAAAAACGTGTCGGAAGTCATGGACGGTTAGAGATATAGGAGAAGTGGGCAAGACCGGGTCGTGTAACACCAACACACAACTCCACTACTCCATCACTCCACTTCCTCCACTTCCCACGAGAGACGTGAATAAGTCTCAAATGACTTGTATAAATAGGTTCTCCTCCCTATTTCCAACAACACAAGAACAAGTCCAGACAACAGAGGCAAGTGTTGGTACCATCGTATTCAAACATCGGAACTGATAGCTTACATCCTGCAAGCCATTTAAGCTTTATGATACAAGTCATACATAGCCAACACATTCACAATCTCAACACCTTCTTCGCTTCCCTCCCTAAGATCAACCCCATCTCCTTCACTTTGTGACCGAAACAAGTCTGGAACAGCCATTTCTTGGTTTAGGCCGGATTTGCACAGATTGATTTCTCGAATCTACAAGCACTCCCGTGTAGTGCATTTGTTTAAGGTTTAGACTCATTTCTCATCCACACACCCCAAATTACCAAAACCGGCAGAAATAGTTTTCACCCATAAACAATTGGCAACCACAGCGGGAGGTTAATCTCTCGGTTGTAAAGTCAATTTCTTCAAAATCCGATACAATTTTATCAATTTCAAAAAGGGTAGATCTTAGGACCAATTCAATCATCAATCCATTTCAAAATGGTAGAACTCAGGTCTGGATCAGCAATCAATTCTTATGGAGCTAGTGTGGATAACACTCCCGGTGTCGATGTACCTGTCAGTGGAGCTACCGTGGTCAATACATCTTATGGAGCCGTCACTTCTACCACCAGTGCCAGCGTAGCAGGAGATATTCCAGTAAGTGTAACACCTCCCATCACTAGATCCAGAGCAGCCGCAAATCCCGGCATCTCATCAAGTGTAACACCTCTGGTAGTCACTGAGCAACAACTTCCACTCCTTCATCGGGATTTGGAGCCGGAAGGACGAGAGGAGGACCATCCCCATTACCATTGCAGACTTGATGGAGAAGCAGGAAGTTCTTGCTAAGACTCAAATGGATATGGCCGCAACTCAGAAAGAGGTACTCACTTTTCTTAAGACATTAACTGATCGATTGCCATAACAAAATTAAATGCAATAACAGATAGAATAGTTAAGTTACACTAACAAAGAACTAAAAATGACAATGCAGTGTGACTATTTACAGGGATGAAATGAACTCAGAAGAGACAAGCAATGGATCACAGGGCACACGCCAAGTCCCCGGCAACGGCGCCAAAAACTTGGTAGGCCTCGAAAGTGTATGAAAATTATGACCTACATGTTATACCGCAAGTGCACGACGTCTATCGGAGACGCGGCAAGTACGGGTCGATCCCACAAGGACTTGTGTGCTTTGTGTGTGATCTAAGGCTTCTTCAACTGATTTCAAGTAAGTAACAAGTGACAACAGGGGGTTTTGCAGATACGGCTGAGGTAGTGAAATGAACCTAAGCTAAGGAAAACAGCAAGAGTAAATTGTAACAAAAAGAGAGCTCTAGGGTGTCGAATCCACCCCTGACCTCAGCTAAGACAGTGCAATTTTTGAAACTGTTCTCGTCCCTTGTAATGGCAAGTCTGCCATTTCCAGGGTCTCAATGAAAGGGTTATTATCAAACAAAGCAATTAACTAATCCCTAGTATTAGTTGTCTTGTCATAGTACAACTAATCACAGATCATGTTCACTACTTAGATGATTCAACCTAACTTAAAATGGGTATTCTAATAACAATTAAAGTATCTCTCCCAAGCACTACTTGTCTTCTCAGGGCACAACTAGTCTGAGGATTAATAGTATTCAATGAAGCATGAATTGCACACATTTTACATAGAAGTGACCTTACTACAAAGCATACATGGTATACTTTGTGAAAGTAAAATGCAAATGTGTATTGATTATATATACCCTAAACCATAAGGCACAACAAGAACAGATATCAAAACATGAGCAATTCTTAGCAAAAGGTTATGGGTTTCATCTGAACCCTAGAAGAATTAAACTAGAACATGATAAAACAAAATACACAAAATTAAAGCTAAATGACTGCACTGGCTAATCCAGGCGTGTCTCTAACATCCACCAACACTTCCTATTTATACATGCACCCAAAATACCTAACCCTAATTCTCAAAATCGAAATTAAAGATAAAATAAACAAAAACAATCGCACCCATACTCTGAAACGCACTTCTTTCTTGTCTAATCGGCTCTGCGAACTCCATGCTGGGGTTGGTGAAAACCCTAGCTTCACTCGTCTCAGTCCTAGCTTCTACCATAATCTAGAAGCTATAGATGGAGAAGTGTGAAACAAGGGTGGCGAAGGTGGTACTGATGATAGTTGTTGGGATGATGGTGAAAGGAGAGGTGGTGAGTTGGTGGTTTGTCGGGGAAGAAGGGAAGGGGTTTGCAGAGGAGATGGTTTCTGCAGAGAAGAGAAGAAAGAGAAAGATGGAGAAGAGAATGGGTATGGTCGACTGAGGTGTAGGGGATAGGTGGTTTCTTTGTGGGCGGAGACATCGAGTGATGATGAGACGAGCCGAGCGAGCGTAGGATGGAGCCGATAGAGATCCGAACGGCTCGGGATATAAGGCCGGTGATTCTGGCACATTGAGCGAGAGCATCAAACGTTGATGTGCAAGGCCGAGCGAGCGTAGGATGTGGCGAGTGAAGATCTTAACGGCTCGAAATGATGGACTCGGATCCGGGTCACGGGTCGGAGATGGATAGCTTGGGCCCATGTCTTGTAGATGAGTTGCTACTTGTTGGGTTGCAACCGTTGCGCGTATGCGGAGCTTCGGCTTTCGATCCATATATGCTCGACTCCAATTCTTCGCTCTTTGGGCTCCTCGGTTTCTCCGAGCTTTATTTATTACCTAAAAACACAAAATTAATTAATACAAATATTTATTCTTGAAAACAAATAAAACACGAACTGGGATAATATCTGATTTCTAAACGCAAAGATGAGTAAAAGGCCAATAAAAAGGTGTATAAATATGCACTATTTAGCACTCATCAAATACCCCCAAACCTGAATTTTACTTGTCCTCAAGTGAAACAGAAATTAGGAAATCCTAACTATACCCCTGTCGCAGGTCTCTCGAATGCATTTAGCGTATGCACTAAGCCTTTAAACCCCTAGGTGTCCCTAGTGGACGAGTTGTAGTCTCGTGAGGGTTTACAAGAGGTGTACCCACAAAACCTTCTCCAACTTCAGTGTAAAAGAGTCTCAAGCCTCCAAGAAGCTATGAGGACATAGAGTTTCTGCATACTAGTAACAAGAAGTTAGAACTATCGAAGAACGCATTCTCATCCTTAAGTCTTTGAGCGAGAAGTAACCATACCATATGAAAGAATTCGGATTCGATTGTGATCATAAGTCTCAACTTCACCTCACCATTAGGGTTTTATGATAATTGCACTCAAAAAGATCGCTTTTAGTCTCTCATGTGTGCAAAAGCGAGGAGTAAAGAGAGAAATCCCGCACACGTTGTAGGTAAGAAGGCTAACCTTCAAATAAAATCGGAGACTCCACAAAAGTGTGGACAAAAAGAATCTTTTCTGATGATCTCTAAGGAAGGAAATCAACCATTAGCAAGGGTGGGAGTACTCACTACCTTTTCACCCGATCGGCAATTAATATCACTCTCTCATAAGAACCATAGAAACGTCTTCAATCTTCGGTCTTCGGTCTTCAAATGTTGATGACGAACTTCTAAACTTCACAAACTTGACAATTTTTAACTTTTCTACTCAAATTCCTTGTTGTTTGGATTTTTCTTTTTAAATTCTTCTTTACCATGGTGGTAGCAAAAATAAACTACAATATTTTTTTTTTTTTTTTTTATTATTTTTTTATTATTTATTATTTATTTATTTTTATTTTTTTTACAATAAGTGAAAATAAAAATACAAAAAATGAAACAACTAACTCCATGGACAAAGGACTTTATCACTCAATTTTTCCACAACTTGTATTGTCTTGATTTTATAAATTTTATTAATTCTCATCCTATTTTCTTTTCTTTGTTGCACATAAACCTTGGACTATATCAATTTTTCTTTCAATATTCGATGATGCTCCGGTTCTTGACGATGATGTGTTTCTATGGGTCTTGCTTGATTGAGAGAGAGAATGATGCTAACTACAAATCGGTATTTAGAAGGAGTTTTCATCTTTAGACGTCACCCTCATCATTGACAAAAACTAGCACTCAAGAGATCAAAAGTAGTCTAAATTGGTGCGAAGTTGGGTAGCTCACCATTCCTACCCGGAATTGATGTACGGTGACACACACTCTAACAGACTTTTCTAGAAAGTTGCAAAAATTTGAAGGTTGGTGCCTCACTTGATGTAAAATGGGTAGTCTCCACTATGGTTGATCACAATTCTACTACCGAATATCTAAACAAAGACTTCTAATTCGCCCTCCGATGGTTAAATCCAACTTTAACGCTCTAATCAACTAAGAAACCCGATTGCGTTTTCCGGTGCTTCCAATTTACGTTATTTCGGTCGATTCTCTATGTAAACATAGCTAGAAGCATGCTAGTGACTCTAAAATCTCTAAAAGTTGGAGGTTTTTACAAAAGAGTTTTGAATTTTTTTTTTTTTTTTTTTTTTTTTTTTTTTGAAAAATTAAAAGATAAAATAAAAGACTAAATGTAAAATTAAAAGATAAAATAAAAGACTAAAAACTCTAAATGCAAATGCACCCCCAAACCTAAATCAAACATTGTCCTCAATGTGTCGACATATAGAAAAATTTTAAACAAATCACATACCGAGAGAACTATGCCGATAAGAGAAAAGGGAAGAAATTACCGGATATCGGCGGGAGCAAGGTTGAGCTTCATTAATCAAGGCAAAATCCAACATTCTCGGTGGTGATCATATCGGATTAGCACAAAAATGCACAAGAAGACTCAACCGATTCAAGAAAGAAAAATTAACAAGTCCTCCTGGATTATATACAATGAAGATAATGTACGGAAACATTAACATTCTTACAAATATAACAAAAAAAAATGGGCTTTGGTTTATGTGGGAATTTGGTTTATTGGGATTTGGTTTGTGTGGGCTTTGGTTTGTTGGGAAAGTACAGCCCAGTGGAACTGTGGGCTCTGTTTTGTGCACAGCCCAGAAGTGAGTTGAGATGCACAGTAAGGCCTAGATGGTCTGGCCCAGATGTGTAGTTGTACAGCTCAGTGATTGTGCAAAGCCTAGGTTGAGTGTGGCGGGTTCGCTTAGGTGAGCTAGGCGTGTGTCGAGCCCGGATTATGTACACGGCCCGGTGAAAAGGGGGTGCGTGCCCGGACTATGGGCTCAGTTTGGTTGCAGCCCAGGTTGGGTTCAGTTAGCCCAACAGCTGGCAACTCAAGTTGGCAGAAGGCTTGCACAGAGCCCAGGTTTAAGCTCAGGGTGCTTAGTGAAATCAACACAGGGAGTCAGCTGAACAGGGCAGGGTTTATGTGCTCAAAACACACAGAGCACACATCACACTGAGTGCTTGCGACCTAATGCATGCACAAAGACAGTTTTATGCAAGGGTTGGCTTTTCAAAATTGTCACAAAGACAGGGATCAAGTGCAACCCTGGTCAGACTAAGCACAGAAAAATAACAACTCACAACAGAAATGACCCAATTTCCCAAACAGCACAAGAAAACATTCACAACACAGGATAGACAATGGCTCAAAGGTGTTACAGCACAGGCCTTGTAAGGGCCAAGATTTCAGAGCACAACTACAGGTCGACTACGGCTCAACTCGCAGCTTCAGGGGGCTGGAGTTCGGCTCAGAGCATTGCAAGGTAATGCTTAACAGGGTGGAGCAATACTTGGGTAAGCTCAGGGCTTTCAGTCAACCAAAGCAAAGCAAAGCACAGTATGCAAAGTAGGTTAAGCTCAGGGTTGTGGCTCTAATGGCTTATGCTCAGAGTGTGTTTAGGGTTGTTAGTTACAGCCAAGCTCAGGGTTTTCAACTCAATGTGATTAGCTTGGCAGTGATCAAATGACAGAGATGTGCACGAGATTATGCTCGGGCCACACAAAGTTCAGGCCTAACACAGGTACTACTACATGCATATATTTCGATTTTCAAGGTTTGCTCAAGTGTCACAGATGAATAACACAGATCAGCACAAGTCAATAGTCTGACTTGATGTCAACTATTGCAGTTGACTTCAAATTTCTCGAGGTTAAGCTCGAGAATATGCGGGGTAGATGGTTGTGCTTGTTGTGGCTCAAACTCACGGCGCAGGGCTGGAGTTGTACTCAAGTCTTTGTTAAAAACCCGGACTTCACGGTGAAGAGATGGCTAGTTCGGCCAACTTTCAATGCACGAGCATACACCGGGGTTATACACAATTCGAGTCACGCGAGATGGAGTCTAAGGGTTGCGAGCATACGGGGTGCGGGATAGCAATACACGTGGTCTCACACAAGCATGCAAATATTGACAGGGTCTTGCTCGGGTGAGATAGGTTATGCTCGGGTGATGGTAGCAAGGTTTGCACTTAAGCTTAACAGTTGAGATCTTGGGTTTGCGGCTCAGACTAACCTAAGCTATCATGCGGCGAAGTCACGTATGCACACACGAGAGATACGAGATATTCATACAAGTCTCGTCACGAGGCTTGGTACGAGGCGATTCGGGTTGGATCTGGCATGCTTTAGCAAATCAAGCTGCTAGGTTGTCGGTATTCATGGGAGGTTTAGTAATACACAGGTATCTGCGCTTTTCCTTGGGCATACAGGGGAAGTTCAGTTACTAACCTCAATTCATGCACAGGGGGTACCTCAAATCTGCAGCACTGTGGTCTGCTCCTTTTTGCTTGTGCTTCTGGGGTTGCACAGTTTAGCACAGCAAGCACAACAAGTTCTGAGCTTTTCCTTGGGTTGGCTCAGCCTTACCAAAGGTACTGCTAGCTCAAGAAAGGTTCGGTTCTCATAAAAGTGCGGGTGAAGCAAAGGAGTTGAATAATAACACTTGCACATGCACTGAGAGTATCTTGGACTGATTGGGACTAAGATTTACAAGTACAATAAGCTACACTAGGCAGTGTTGCTTAGTTTCCTTGTAAACTAGTGACAAAGCTCAGCTGAGCTAAAAGTTACAGGGCTAGTGAATATTGCAGCTAAGACACAGCTGGATGAAGAATTAAACTAACTAGATGCAAAGTACAATAACTAGTATGCGACGCAGAGGATTAACGGAGAAGAGGCACGGCAATGAAGATGCAAGTAAAGGAAAACAACTAAGTTACACTAAGAAGGTATTGATGCAATGTAAGTTATGGATGATGTAAACAAAATTAAATGCAATAACAGATAGAATAGTTAAGTTACACTAACAAAGAACTAAAAATGACAATGCAGTGTGACTATTTACAGGGATGAAATGAACTCAGAAGAGACAAGCAATGGATCACAGGGCACACGCCAAGTCCCCAGCAACGGCGCCAAAAACTTGGTAGGCCTCGAAAGTGTATGAAAATTATGACCTACATGTTATACCGCAAGTGCACGGCGTCTATCGGAGACGCGGCAAGTACGGGTCGATCCCACAAGGACTTGTGTGTGCTTTGTGTGTGATCTAAGGCTTCTTCAACTGATTTCAAGTAAGTAACAAGTGACAACAGGGGGTTTTGCCGATACGGCTGAGGTAGTGAAATGAACCTAAGCTAAGGAAAACAGCAAGAGTAAATTGTAACAAAAAGAGAGCTCTAGGGTGTCGAATCCACCCCTGACCTCAGCTAAGACAGTGCAATTTTTGAAACTGTTCTCGTCCCTTGTAATGGCAAGTCTGCCATTTCCAGGGTCTCAATGAAAGGGTTATTATCAAACAAAGCAATTAACTAATCCCTAGTATTAGTTGTCTTGTCATAGTACAACTAATCACAGATCATGTTCACTACTTAGATGATTCAACCTAACTTAAAATGGGTATTCTAATAACAATTAAAGTATCTCTCCCAAGCACTACTTGTCTTCTCGGGGCACAACTAGTCTGAGGATTAATAGTATTCAATGAAGCATGAATTGCACACATTTTACATAGAAGTGACCTGACTACAAAGCATACATGGTATACTCTGTGAAAGTAAAATGCAAATGTGTATTGATTATATATACCCTAAACCATAAGGCACAACAAGAACAGATATCAAAACATGAGCAATTCTTAGCAAAAGGTTATGGGTTTCATCCAACCCTAGAAGAATTAAACTAGAACATGATAAAACAAAATACACAAAATTAAAGCTAAATGACTGCACTGGCTAATCCAGGCGTGTCTCTAACATCCACCAACACTTCCTATTTATACATGCACCCAAAATACCTAAGATAATTCTCAAAATCGAAATTAAAGATAAAATAAACAAAAACAATCGCACCCATACTCTGAAACGCACTCCTTTCTTGTCTAATCGGCTCTGCGAACTCCATGCTGGGGTTGGTGAAAACCCTAGCTTCACTCGTCTCAGTCCTAGCTTCTACCATAATCTAGAAGCTATAGATGGAGAAGTGTGAAACAAGGGTGGCGAAGGTGGTACTGATGATAGTTGTTGGGATGATGGTGACAGGAGAGGTGGTGAGTTGGTGGTTTGTCGGGGAAGAAGGGAAGGGGTTTGCAGAGGAGATGGTTTCTGCAGAGAAGAGAAGAAAGAGAAAGATGGAGAAGAGAATGGGTATGGTCGACTGAGGTGTAGGGGATAGGTGGTTTTGCTGTGGGGCGGAGACATCGAGTGATGATGAGACGAGCCGAGCGAGCGTAGGATGGAGCTGATAGAGATCTGAACGGCTCAGGATATAAGCCGGTGATTCTCGCCGTTGAGCGAGAGCATCAAACGTTGATGTGCAAGGCCGAGCGAGCGTAGGATGTGGCGAGTGAAGATCTTAACGGCTCAGAAATGATGGACTCGGATCCGGGTCACGGGTCGGAGATGGATAGCTTGGGCCCATGTCTTGTAGATGAGTTGCTACTTGTTGGGTTGCAACTGTTGCGCGCGCGGGCTTCGGCTTTCTGATCCATAGATGCTCGACTCCAATTCTTCGCTCTTTGGGCTCCTCAGTTTCTCCGAGCTTTATTTATTACCTAAAAACACAAAATTAATTAATACAAATATTTATTCTTGAAAACAAATAAAACACAGAATCTGGGATAATATCTGATTTCTAAACGCAAAAGATGAGTAAAAGGCCAATAAAAAGGTGTATAAATATGCACTATTTAGCACTCATCAAGAACCTCCGCGAAAAGAATCAGACAAGTTCGTTGCGTCCCAAACCCACGCGGGCGTCAATTCAGGAAGAAGACCGGATTGCATCATTGAGGGCTAAAACCCACGATGCATCTTTGCTGACGAAGCATTCTTCTCCATCCCGTGAAGCCACGACCCACGTTCACACGAAGAGGGAACGAACTTTTGTGGCGAGTCGTGACCAGTAAAGGGAAAACAATATACCGACACCTTGCCATTATCAATTAGCGGGGAGACTGTACTCACTCTCTCCACCCAATGGAATGCTACAACAAAGAACGAACCACAAGAACAAGTGCTAGATGCTCCACAACAAACCGCATGATGACACCAACTCCACAACCGATGAGATTGAAATCGTTGAGGAATCTCCTAGGCCTATCTCCATCAGCTCAACCTTGTATACTGATAAACGCACGAAACTCGTGGAACTTCTCAAATAGTACCAGGACATATTCGCTTGAAGATATGAAGAAATGCCGGATTTAGATGAAAATTGGTCACCCATCATCTACATGTCATACCTGGGTCCAAGTCGGTTAAACAGGTTGTAGTTCGGACACGAGGAAAATGGATAGATCGGAGTCTTTGCATAGACTTCAAAGACTTGAACAGTGCTGCTCCAAAAGCGATCCTCCTATACCTAACATCGACATGTTAGTAGATGCAACCAGCGGACACTGCATGTTCTCCTCCATGGATGGATGTAGCGTCTACAACCAGATAAGGATGTACGAGCATGATGCAAGTAAGATAGCTTTTCGAACTCCTCTCGGAAATTTTTATTATACCATACTTGCCATTTGGTTTAAAGACCGCTTTCGTGCAACGTATCAACGCTCTATGACGGCAATCTTCCACCTGGAGCCGATACCTCAAGGGAGCAGCCTCAAGAAGATAACGATGTCCACGCGTCATATCGAACAAGATCCGAGCGAGTCACTTTATCGACACAGTGGTACATGTCTATCATGTTATGTTGGAGAATCCGCGCTTTTGGTCATCCTCTGGAGCTGTTGAACGCTCATCTACAACAACATATGCCCTGATAGAAAGAACCAGGCCTGCCGGTAATGAAGAGCCTCATAATGTTTATAGGGGCATATATCTCACCAACAGGCGATACAACCTTTAGCCTTCGTAAGCGCCCTCAAGGCGGCAAGAGGAAAACCACCGAGATACAACATCCTGCGCGTCCGTCAACTCCAACTCCAGTACCACATGCACGACTCCCACAATGATGAAACAATATCCAAGATATTCCATATCTGGCTCGACAACAACCACTACGAACAAACCATGTAAACCACGCTTGGGGACTGAGGCTCAGCATGAAGTTCCTTCACCGTCGACCAAGGAATTTTTCAACATGAGAGAGATGGTCACCAAGAAGCATGGAATTCGCAAGGGTAAATCGAATCAAGAGGGAAACACTTCAACGCTCCTCTAGCGTAAGCCGCTTCAATGGTTCATTCAAGAGTCGCCTCAACGCTCTCTCCGGGACCCACGTTCGCTTCAGAATCCTTCTTCAACACTCTCTCCAAGATCCACCTCAACGTTCGCACTATAAACCACTTTAACATCCTTTCGAGCCGTTTCAACACTCAAGTCAGATCAATAATCTGCGCTCCGGTCAAGTTATCTTTGATGTACTCATTGCTCAACATACGTCTCATCCATCCTTCATGAGGGCCCAGCGGAGCATGAAAAACCTTGAAGTCGATAGGAGAAGGGTTATCTCGTGGAACGGATATTTTCATATAGTTGAAAGGGCGCGGTGAACAACTCATCATCAATGTTTGGCATATCTTTAAAGTTGTCAACACCTCCGACTTGGCACCAAAGATTATCCCCGAAGACATCTCAACAGGAGTTCTTTTCTTCATTCTACAATAAAAGACATGAGTCAAGACTTGTATAAAAACGCGTGAGATGTAGTCATACACGACAGAACACACATTCACGTTGGAGTACACAAGGCTGGTATTGGGTCCAAACACCGCATTATTGATCAAGTTTCAAGTCCGGTGTTGATCAAGTTACAAGTCCGGTGTTGATCAAGTCACAAGTCCGGTATTGCTCAAGTCTCAAGTCCGGTGTTGATCAAGTCACAAGTCCGGTATTGCTCAAGTATCAAGTCCGGTGTTGATCAAGTCACAAGTCCGGTATTGCTCAAGTCTCAAGTCCGGTGTTGATCAAGTCACAAGTCCGGTATTGCTCAAGTCTCAAGTCCGGTGTTGATCAAGTCACAAGTCCGGTATTGCTCAAGTTTCAAGTCCGGTATTGATCAAAGTCACAGGGCTGGTATTTGAATAAACAGCGCATACGTGGGCAGGTTTCGAAACACAGGTCGACATTCGATCGGGAACGCGGCGGGTCCCACTTGATCCCGGCCCAGTTGGTCGAAGCAAACACATCCGTCCCCAATCAAAGCTCTCTCCCGAAGAAGGCGTTTCGGCCAACACTTCAACGCTCTCCCGGGCCTGCTCCATAAGCTGCTTCAACGCTTTCTACATGACTCATATTTACATTTGAGCACACAAGGTTCATTTAACAAAAAAAAAAAACTTGCTCACATCGGGTCTGACGTTCGAGCAAAGCAAACAGCAAGGCCGGTGTTTGGTCAAAGCATCAAGTCCGGTGTTTAGTTAAGCTAGTTGGGTCGGTGTTTGGTCGAAGTATCAAGATGACACTAGAGCAAGTATATTAACCGTACGGTCAAAGTAGGCACATGACATGGCCGACGTTTGAAACATGTACACGGTGGTCCCGCGTTTGATCGAAGCATGCACATCTACCCATGTTCGAATCAAGCATGCTTACATCGGGTCCCACGTTCGATCAAGCAGACGCAGCGGACCCACGATTAACTAAAACAGGCACATCAAGCCCACGTTCGATCAAGCAGGTGCAGTAGCCCCACGAACGAAACAGGCATAACAGTCCATCGAAGCAGGCAAGACCGACATCATGCTAGGGAACACTCGCTGACGCCTCTTGAACGTGACATGCTCCAAGGACAGATGACCCGTCTCTCCCGGTAACATCTAACTTTGTCTCATAAGCTTTGTCTTTAACTGTCACCATCTCATGCCTACCCCACAATGGTGTGACCATTACGTGCTAGGCAGGGGACTTAATGTTGATGGTGGATTTTCATTTAAGGCTGAAATTGTAAAAGCCAAAATTATGCGCTAACACCTTGCAAAAGATAAAGCCATTGATAAGTGATGAATACTTCTTCACTTTACTAATTCACCTAGAATGGAGCATGTGGCAACAATCCCATTATTCTTTGAATTAAATACACAAAATTCATCCAGGTTGGAGAATGTGGCAACAATCCCATATACCCTGTGAATTTACAGCATTATTAATTAATGCATATCCAGCCTTGTATTTCCTTGATGCGTGTCGTAGGTGCAATCAAATTAATTCAATATTTCCACTCAATTAAAAATAATATAATGGAAGTCAAGTTCGTTCCCACGAGGAGCAAGAGATCTTAGTTGTAAAAATTGTCACGAAAGGGGGGTGTAAAAAACAAAAGAAAATAAACAAAGCAATTAAAATCGAAAGTTGAAAGATGAAAGCAATAAGAGAGACAAGACCAAGGAATCCTTCTTCGTTACGAAACAATGAATCAAGTTATGTTCTATTCTACTTGTTATTAGTCACAGATTATCACCAACCGTAGGTAAAGCAGCTAGCTCAGTGCTAAACCCCTAAATCCCTTGTATCACCGGACACGGAAGTTCTCGACTACCGGATTCTATTTACCAAACCACCTAGTAGTAGCTCACTCTAGATGTAATTTAAATAAACGCATTAAGATTTATGAACTTATTAGGTTAATATTAGTAGTTAGACTCTTAGATCAAGGTCTACTTGCTAACGTTGTTTCTACACACAATTGCTCCACGGAATCCCTCCGCAAGGTCTCGTGTTTGCTACTTATGTAAAGAGTCAAGAAACGATTACTTATCTCCTAACTTTCACTAGCTTTAGATCAAATTAACAAATCAATTTAGTTGGCCACCCAAACAATCTATCAATCAATCATGAATGTCTTTAAGATCATTCCTATTAGTAAAAACAAACGATAATCATGTGAAAAACTTCAAGATAGAATTGAAAACAAAAACTTAAATCATATGTTAAGAACTAGGAATTCATCCTCAATCAATAAATTAACTACTCATGTTAAAGAGTTCACACAAAGAATAAGAAAAGAAAAGTGTTGTGTGTGTAGAGGTGTGTGTAGAAGTTGTAGAAAACTTCTCTATTTATAGGCTTCAATATTCTCCAAATCTTCCAAGGAATAGAATCCTTTTCTTTTGCAATTCAATTTCCAAATCCAAGCTTTTCTCAACTCTTCATCTTCTCTTTCCAAATTTGAGTCCAATTCTCCATCCAATTCCTAGCCCAAGTCTTCACACCCATGAGAGAAGTCCATAGAAAATTCTGGAATTTTTGCTCGCCGGAAAACGGGATTGTGGCTTTAATCCGTCACCGCCGCCACCTGAAAATTTCTCCGTCAAGGAATATTCGACGGAATATTCCGTCGATCCACCGTTAGGACTAACGGTCAAACGTCAAACCGCTCACCAACTCATTAGTCGGCGGGTCAGCAGATGAGAGTCGGCCATCGAGTCACCTGCCCGGTTGGTCTTATCGAGTCTTACTCGGATGAGTCTAGTAATGGATCGGTCATCGAACTCGTCGGATCGGGGCCATCGAACTCGTCCGAATCGACTCGCCAGAGCAGAGAAATGGGCAGAGTTTCCTCTGTTTTTACAACATTCTCAGGCCAATTTCCGGCCGTTCTCAGCTCCATTCCTGCATCATTCCTAGCACATACATCTAATTCATTCACATTTGAAGCACAAAGACCACTTTTATCTTCCCTTTTTTTAGTGTTCTTCGCCTCAATCCTCGGTTCCAATATCCATCTCATTCTGACTCAAAACTAAACCCACATACACATGACTTCATCATCTCCAAACCGCTCCTTATTCCTCTCGTTGAATCGAACCTAGCTCGCTAACAATTTCGATCCCCGAGATCCAACAATTCCTTCCTATCTCAGGCATCACCGAACGATCAAACTCCACATCCAAACACTTCTTCCGTGTAGAATAACAACTCAAACCGAGCTCGATTCCTTGAGTTCTTTTCACCGATTCAACTACAACATCTCCCCGAACTCTATTTATCATTCAATTTCTCAAATAACCCATTTCCCGATTCTCTCGAATCTCTTCTTCATCTCACAGCGGCAGCCATTAACATCACCTCCGGATCGAACTCATCTTCGATTTCCTCTCTCTGCCTCACAATAGCAGCGGGAACCCATCGATGGCGAATCATCTCTATCTTCTCGATCTCTCACAAACCCATTCGAACCCTAGCTTGAATTCATCAATCCCATAATTTCTCACAAACATTGTACTCGATGTCGATTCGTCTCTAATTCATCACTAAAGCCACGACCCATCTCTACGATTTCTCTCGATTTCTTCTTAGTGATTATCAACAAACACCAACTCGGTCCCGTCATCATCAGTCTCTCGATTCTCGATTAGTAACTACTGCGCCATCTCTTTGTATCTCGATTTCGTGCAAATGATTGAGAAATAAATCTTCTCAATTAGGATAGGGTTATAACAAATTGGTCTGGATCCGGTGCGGGTGTGGAGCAGGGTGTGGTTAGGGTATGGAGCAGGGTGTGGATGGATGGGCTTGGGTTAGGGTATGGGTGGATTCAGACATGTGGGCTTGGGTATGGGTCAGAGTTCATTCCCTTCTTTTGGATAAGGGACACCTCTCTGACCTCCCCTTAACTGTTATTGTCCTTCCTTCAGTAATTTGAGTCACCCCTTAACCTTGGCTGAGCTCCATATAGTATTCCCTCCTTGGTGAAATGACAATTTTACCCTTTTGCTAAAATATGGTGATTTCTTCTCCTTTTCCTCCGTGTGACTCCATAGTAGCTGTAAAACTCAAAACAAGCGTAAAATACATAATTTACAAGAAAAAATAGCAAAGAAAGCATAAACTACTAGATAGTAAATTAGGTGTATTCTACACCTATCATTCCTGTACTCATTACCGGTGCGGCATGACGACTGAGTGTTGTTCTCAGCAGAGCAACACGAACCTCCAAGCATTAATAATGAAGCATGTACGAAATACACGTAAAGGTTGCAACTCTCGGTGTGTTATACTAGCCCGATTGAACATACAACTCTCGGTGTGTTATACTAGCCCGATTGAGCATACAACTCTCGGTGTGTTATACTAGCCCGATTGAGCATACATCTCTCGGTGTGTTATACGATGCGTGTCGTAACCACAACAAATTAATTAATACTTTACTACCTAATTAACAAGTAATATAGGGTAGTCAAGGTCGATCCCACGAGGAGCAAGAGATTCTAGTTGTAAAAATTGTCACAAAAGGGGGGTGTAAAAAGCAAAAGAAAATAAACAAAGCAATTAAAAGATAAAGTTGAAAGCAATAAGAGAGACAAGATCAAGGAATCCTTCTTCGTTCCAAACAATGAATCAAGTTATGTTCTTTTCTACTTGTTATTAGTCACAAATTATCACCAACCGTAGGTAAAGCAATAGATCGGTGCTAAACCCCTAAATCCCTTGTATCACCTGGATACGGAAGTTCTCGACTACCGGATTCTATTTACCAAACCACCTAGTAGTAGATCACTCTAGATGTAATTTAAATAAACGCATTAAGATTTATGAACTTATTAGGTTAATATTAGTAGTTAGACTCTTAGATCAAGGTCTACTTGCTAACGTTGTTTTCACACACAATTGCTCCACGGAATCCCTCCGCAAGGTCTCGTGTTTGCTACTTATGTAAAAAGTCAAGAAACGATTACTTATCTCCTAACTTTCACTAGCTTTAGATCAAATTAACAAATCAATTTAGTTGGCCACCCAAACAATCTATCAATCAATCATGAATGTCTTTAAGATCATTCCTATTAGTAAAAACAAACGATAATCATGTGAAAAACCTCAAGATAGAATTGAAACAAAAACTTAAAACATAAATTAAGAACTAGGAATTCATCCTCAATCAATTTAGTTACTCATGTTAAAGAGTTCACACAAAGAATAAGAAAAGAAAAGTGTTGTGTGTAGAGAGGTGTGTAAAAGATGTAGAAAACTTCTCTATTTATAGGCTTCAATATTCTCCAACTCTTCCAAGGATTAGAATCCTTTTCCTTTAGCAATTCAACTTCCAAATTCAAGTCTTTCTCAACTCTTCATCTTCTCTTTCCAAATTTGAGTCAAATTCTCCATCCAATTCCTAGTCCAAGTCTTCACACCCATGAGAGGAGTCCATAGAAAATTCTGGAATTTTTGCTCACCGGAAAACTGGGATTGTGGCCGGAATCCGGGGAAAAGTTGTCGAAAACTATTTCAGTGACCGGCAAAGTTCGCCTTGGTCACCGGTCAACGGGTCGGATCGGCTCGGCTCGGCGGGTCAACTCGGTCAACTCGGTCGTGGCCGAATCAATGAGTCAAGTCCGAGTCGACAACTCACCGAGTCGTGGCCTAACTGGTCTTACTAAGGTCTAGGCCAAAGCTGCTGTCATTCTGCGCTAGCTCATGCATGAGCCATATCCTCTGTGTTGCACCATTGTGGTGCATCAGAACTCCATTCCTTTCTTCAGCCAATTCTTTTGCCATTCCTACAATAACATTCTCAAAGATCGATTCAATCCACCACCAATTCGATTAGCATCATGGCCTCATCTTCTCTCTCGCCATAAAAACTCCATCCGAAGCTTATTGCCCGCAAAGTTCAGAGCCGCAACTTTAGCTACACATATCGCCACTAACTCCATCACGACCCGAGGCTCAAACCCACAAAGAAGAACCTCTTTAACCGGCATCTCAACTTCACCTCAAATGCCAATGCAACAATTGCACATCCATCCTCGAACTATTTCAACCAACTGTAGCTACACAACACCATCGGTTCAAGTCCATAACCACCACATTCATTCCTCCTCTTCCATGTTACTCTCACCAACCAAGCCTTTGCATTCAATTGCGGTGTGTAATACTGGAGCTTCATACCCCGCAACTTACACACTCCAGCTATAGCACCAACACCAACTCTATCGCCACAATTTCATGGCAAAACTCAACCTTGCCTCGCAACCTCAATCGCCTTTATTGACAACCATACATCTCGTAACCCATAATAGCTCACCCGAGTTCATCCACAAGCCATAATCCATATCCTGCAAGATACATCTAGGTCTCGCATTCTCATTCCTTATAGCCTCATTATCTCGGTCAAGCCATTTACATCATCCTGATCCGAAAACACATTTGTGCCTCGCAATCTCCACTGCAGCCTTATACCCCTGCAAATGTGAGCCATCTCAACTTCAGTTCATATAACCCTTCAAACTCCTTTCATCAGTCTCTGTAACTCAGTACCATAAGGCCATCCAAGTGCATCAGCTACACTTCATTCCTCCTGCTACAATTTGAACTGCAGCTCAATTCTCCATTCTCTCGTAATCAACATACATCATCCAAGACCAATTCATCTTACCAACTCCTAGCAATTGGTAGCGCCAACACAACCGCCAGCTTCTCCATCAACTTCTCTCACCATAAGCCGAGCACCATCGAAACAACACCCATCTAATCATCTCCTCGTATCTCTCGATTCAACTCGAACCCCGAGTCTCTACCATCGAGCAAAGATCGGATCAACAAATGCGGTTTCCCGATCGAAACCCATCATCCCCTCGCAATTGAATCTCGAATTAACCACCATCTTCATTCGCAACAAAGAACAATGAGCACTCCTTCCAATTAATCTCAATTTCTCTGTATGTTTTCTCTCGGATTTCACTATTAGCATCGATCTCTTCTTAATTACACCAAAATCTTAAATCAACCACAACCATCATCGTTCTAACTCAATCCCATCTCCGATCTGAACCTCTTCTTCTTCTTTATCTCGCTTCATGGAATGTTCATCAACTCACAGAGAACCATGGCAAGAAATCAGCTTCTTCTTGACACTAACATTGTCTCTTCTCGATTCCAGTCTTCCACCAACCTCATACTCATCAAATCGTCATCCTCTTCTTCTCTCGTCTAGTTGAATCCATCAATTCCTTCATCAATTCCTTCCACAATTTCATCACAGATGCAACGGCAGCCGATGCCTCTCTTTCTCAACTTCAGGTGAAATCAATAAATGAAATGAATGAGATAACTTCGATTTAGGGTAAAGGTAAAGTAGGGTAGTATAGAGACACCATTCCAATCTTGATAAGGGCTAACCAATTACTGACCCCTTAACCTCACTGATCGCTACTAGTGCTCCTCCAAAAGAGTTGCCCCTTAACCTTGGCTGGGCTCCATATAGTATTCCCTCCTTGGTGAAATGACAATTTTACCCTTTTTGCTAAAATATGGTGATTTCTTCTCCTTTTCCTCCGTGTGACTCCATAGTAGCTATAAAACTCAAAACAAGCGTAAAATACATAATTTACAAGAAAAATAGCAAAGAAAGCATAAACTAATCGATAGTAAATTAGGTGTATTCTACACCTATCAAATTCCCCACACTTAGACTTTGCTAGTCCTCGAGCAAATCAAACTAAAAACTCACAACTTCAAAGCGTTCAAGCGTCCTAAGCATCCAAAGAGCTATGAGGACATAGAGTTTCGCATGCTAGTAATAAGAAGTTAGAAATACTAAAGAACATATTCTCATTCTTAAATGTTGAGTGAGAAATAACCACACCATAATGAGAGAACGCGTGTTTGAGAAACGATCAATAAGCATTTCGCCTCGACTTACGCCTCACCAAAAAGGATTTTATGATAATTGCACTCAAAAAGACTTTTTTTATGGTTCTCACATGTGTGCAGTAGGAAATGAAGAGAGAAATCCTGCGACACGTTGAATGGTGGGAAGGACAACTTCCGAAATATTTTTTAAAAACCCACATCTTTTAATATTTTGGAAAACCATTTTTCTGACGATCTCTAAGAAAGGAAATCAACCATATATTATTGAGGATGAGATTACTTACTCACCTTCACATCCGATCGCCAATTATGATAACACCACTCTCACGGCATCCAATAGCAACGTCTTCCGCTCCTCGTCTTTCTTCTTTGTCTTCGTCTTCGGTTTCAACTATTGATGATAAACCCTTGAATTTCATAAATCCTTAACAATTTGTAACTCTTTTACCTTAAAATCCTTGTCGCTTGAAACCTCCTTATAGATTTTCCTTCCCCACGGCTCATTCAATAAAAATAAGAACAAATATTTCTCTTGTTTTTTTTTTTTTTTTTTTTTCTTTTCTTTTTTTCATTTTTTTTTTTTTTTTTTTTTTTTTTTTTTTTTGAAACAAGAGAAATTAAATACAAAATAAACCATGGCCGTGGAAGAAGTATTTTACCACTTGATTCTTCACAACTTGTATCGTCTTGAAATCATAAACTTCAAAAATTCTCACCTTTTAATTTTCTTCGCTTTCATGAATAAGTCTTCATACTTGAATATAAAATTACCTCATTGTTTTTGTAAGTCCTCAACATATATGTGAAATCCGCTCATTTGTATGTTGCTTTACTTGTATTTGAAATTTGCTCTTTTTCTCGTTCCGTTGCTTGTAAACCTTAAACTTTTCCCAACTTTCCTTGTAGATTTTAATGTCGCTCCTTGTTGATGATGAGAGTGTTTCTATGGATCCGTTGTTGTCGAGAGAGAGAATGGTGCTAACTGCAAATCGAACTACAAGAAGGAAGCTTTCATCCATGGACGTCACCCTCATGATTGACAAAATTAGCACTCAAGAGATCAAGAGTAGTGCTTCTATTGGTGGGAGGTTGGGTAGCTCACCATTCTACCCGGAATTAACGTACGGTGACACACACTCAAAAGAAGCTCTTTAGTAGATGGAAAATTTCTGGTCGGTGCCTCACATGATATGAATACGGGTAGTCTCCACTAATGATTGATCAAAGAACTCTAATAACGCATTTCTCCCTCGCACCAAATTCGCATCACCGGCATGATTAAATCCATTATTTAACACTCTAACAAACAAGAAATCCGAATGTAGTTCTCTAACATTTCCAAGTTCAATTATGTCGGTCAAAATCTCTATGTAAACATACCTAGAAGTATGCTAGTGACTCTAAAATCTCTAAAAGTTGAAGTTTTAGGTAAAACTTTCTTTTTTTTTTCAAAATTTTTAATTTTTTTGTAATTTTTGTTTTAAAAACATGCTTAACCACTCCCCCACACTTAAACCTTACATTGTCCTCAATGTAATTGAATCCTCCTAGTAAAGTCAAGATGGGAAATTTTAACATGATAATAAACAAGAAAAAGAAATAACAAATAAAAAGCAAAAGATAAGAAATACAAATCCTATGGGTTGCCTCCCATTAAGCGCTTGTTTTAAAGTCGACGGCCCGACTTAGCTCTTGTAAGATTCATTCCCCATATACTAACAATCTGAAAATTTGAGGATCCACCCATAATACCTGTTTTGCAAACAATAACTCCATACAAATATTAGCACAAGAAAACAATAGTGATGTTATCGCTCGATAGAAATTTCCCCCACACTTATTCTCATCCACACTCGGAAGTGTATAAAGAACATAGAATTTGGGAACTTCCATGTGTTCCTCTTGGCAAACCTGCATAGTGTTAGAATCAAGTGTTTCCAATGGTGGATATTTAGAAACAAAATCATCCAAAAATACTTTCGAAGCACATACATTCAAACCAATAAGAGGTAAAGGAGAAGAATCAATAGGCAAAGGGTTAGACAAACCTTGCACAATCTCTTGTATTATAGAATCCTCTTCATCCTTAAAAAATTCAAGTGAATCACTTACCTCTTGTATATCGTGGTCCTCTATTAAACCTTGCAACCATTCTTCGTCGTTTTCTACCTTAACCAAAGTCTCGGCATCATTAAAATCATTGGCAAGTTCAATTGGGTCTTCCACAAAATCAATGAATGTGGTTTCATCCTCTAGCATCATCTCTTCAACATTCTCATCATCGGAATCGGGCCATTCACTAAAGTGATTTTCATCGGTATAGATTGTAAGATCTTCACGTGCGGGTGTTACACCGTTTACAACAATAGGCAAGTGATATCCAAACTCCTCCTTTTGAATAGGTGAAGGATCGTTATTATGATCCGGAGTTGGAATAACTTCCTAATTGTCGGAACGTTCATACACTTCCGCGGACTCCCATCTTTCCCTAAGAAATTTTTTTCCAAGCAATAAATGCATCTTCCTCAAGCTCTACCTTTTGAATAGGTGTTTGATCATTATTAAGATCAAGGCTCGAGTAATCTACACTAGCGTCATCAAAAGTCTCCAAAGGTTGATCATTTTCAACACAATCATCTTCATTTTCAGACTCACCATAATAAGAATCTTCATCGGTTTCATAACCTTTATCCCGACGTCGTTTAAGTTCCATATGAATAGTCCTACTAATTTCTCGCGACAAGCTCTTCCGAGTCTCCATCATCTTCCAATTTGTATAATTTCTCGTGCAAGTTTCTGACGTTCACACGCTTACCACCGTTGATAGAGTTTCTAGATCGTATCTCCTCCTTTGGAAAAAGTGAAGGAAAACACGATGAAGAGGAGTATATTCCAAATTCTCTGTCTGCACATTACTAGAAAACAAATTGTTAGATGCATAACTATCCTTCCATCCATGTGATTGTCCACGTACATACCCGTCATAAGGTTGTTGATATGTATGAGAATATCCATAAGGTTCTGTAGGAAATTGATCATAGCCAAAATATTGGTTTTGATTGTATCCTAAGGATGGTTGGAAGTTGTCATAATGTTGAGGTTGAAAACCGTATTGATTGTTGTAATATGCTTGCTCTTGTCCACCATACATGGAAAACCGATACCTGAAATAAGATTCGCAAAAACTTAAGTTAGATACGATATAGAATCAAACAAAGCAAGAATAAAGCAAAAAGAAAAATAGAAACAACTAAAAATCATCCGCTGCTCCCCGGCAACGGCGCCAAAATTTGATGCGTGTCGTAGGTGCAATCAAATTAATTCAATATTTCCACTCATTTAAAAATAATATAATGGAAGTCAAGTTCGTTCCCACGAGGAGCAAGAGATCTTAGTTGTAAAAATTGTCACGAAAAGGGGGGTGTAAAAAACAAAAGAAAATAAACAAAGCAATTAAAATCGAAAGTTGAAAGATGAAAGCAATAAGAGAGACAAGACCAAGGAATCCTTCTTCGTTACGAAACAATGAATCAAGTTATGTTCTATTCTACTTGTTATTAGTCACAGATTATCACCAACCGTAGGTAAAGCAAACTAGCTCTGCTAAACCCCTAAATCCCTTGTATCACCGGACACGGAAGTTCTCGACTACCGGATTCTATTTACCAAACCACCTAGTAGTAGCTCACTCTAGATGTAATTTAAATAAACGCATTAAGATTTATGAACTTATTAGGTTAATATTAGTAGTTAGACTCTTAGATCAAGGTCTACTTGCTAACGTTGTTTCTACACACAATTGCTCCACGGAATCCCTCCGCAAGGTCTCGTGTTTGCTACTTATGTAAAGAGTCAAGAAACGATTAATTATCTCCTAACTTTCACTAGCTTTAGATCAAATTAACAAATCAATTTAGTTGGCCACCCAAACAATCTATCAATCAATCATGAATGTCTTTAAGATCATTCCTATTAGTAAAAACAAACGATAATCATGTGAAAAACTTCAAGATAGAATTGAAAACAAAAACTTAAATCATATGTTAAGAACTAGGAATTCATCCTCAATCAATAAATTAACTACTCATGTTAAAGAGTTCACACAAAGAATAAGAAAAGAAAAGTGTTGTGTGTGTAGAGAGGTGTGTGTAGAAGTTGTAGAAAACTTCTCTATTTATAGGCTTCAATATTCTCCAAATCTTCCAAGGAATAGAATCCTTTTTCTTTTGCAATTCAATTTCCAAATCCAAGCTTTTCTCAACTCTTCATCTTCTCTTTCCAAATTTGAGTCCAATTCTCCATCCAATTCCTAGCCCAAGTCTTCACACCCATGAGAGAAGTCCATAGAAAATTCTCGAATTTTTGCTCGCTGAAAATCGATTGTGGCCGAATTTGACCGAATCCGTCACCGCCCGCCACCTGAAAATTTCTCCGTCAAGGAATATTCGACGAATATTCCGTCACCCACCGTTAGGACTAACGGTCAAACGTCAAACCGTCATCCAATCATAGTCACGGGTCAAAGCGTATGAGAGTCACCATCGAGTCACCAATCGGGACGAGTCACCGCCAGGTTGGTCTTACCGAGTCTTACTCGGATGAGTCTAGTAATGGATCGGCCATCGAACTCGTCCGGACGGCCATCGAACTCGTCCGAATCGACTCGCCAGAAAGCAGCAGAAATGGGCGAGTTTCCTCTGTTTTTACAACATTCTCGTGCCAATTTCCTACCGTTCTCGGCCCATTCCCGCATCATTCCTAGCACATACATCTAATTCATTCACATTTGAAGCACAAGACCACTTTTATCTTCCCTTTTTAGTGTTCTTCGTCTCAATCCGGTTCCAATATCCATCTCATTCTGACTCAAAACTAAACCCACATACACATGACTTCATCATCTCCAAACCGCTCCTTATACCTCTCGTTGAATCGAACCCTAGCTCGGGCCAATTTCGATCCCCCGAGATCCAACAATTCCTTCCTATCTCAGCATCACCGAACGATCAAACTCCACATCCAAACACTTCTTCCTGTGTAGAATAACAGCTCAAACCGAGCTCGATTCCTTGAGTTCTTTTCACCGATTCAACGGCAACATCTCCCTGAACTCTATTTCTCATTCAATTTCTCAGCGAACCCATTTCCCGATTCTCTGAATCTCTTCTTCATCTCACAGCGGCAGCCATTAACATCACCTCCCGGATCGAACTCATCTTCGATTTCCTCTCTCTCGCCTCACAACAAGAAAGGAACCCATCGATGGCGTAATCATCTCTATCTTCTCGATCTCTCACAAACCCATTCGAACCCTAGCTTGAGTTCATCAATCCCATAATTTCTCACAGCGATTGTACTCGATGTCGATTCGTCTCTAATTCATCACTAAAGCCACGACCCATCTCTGATTTCTCTCGATTTCTTCTTAGTGATTATCAACAGCACCAACTCAAATCCCGTCATCATCAGTAATCTCGATTCTCGATTAGTAACGGCTGCGCCATCTCTTTGTATCTCGATTTCAGGCAAATGATTGAGAAATAAATCTTCTCAATTAGGATAGGGTTATAACAGCTGGGTCTGGATCCGGGTACGGGTGTGGAGCAGGGTGTGGTTAGGGTATGGAGCAGGGTGTGGATGGATGGGCTTAGGTTAGGGTATGGGTGGATTCAGACATGTGGGCTTGGGTATGGGTCAGAGTTCACTCCCTTCTTTTGGATAAGGGACACCTCTCTGACCTCCCCTTAACTGTTATTGTCCTTCCTTCAGTAATTTGAGTCACCCCTTAACCTTGGCTGAGCTCCATATAGTATTCCCTCCTTGGTGAAATGACAATTTTACCCTTTTGCTAAAATATGGTGATTTCTTCTCCTTTTCCTCCGTGTGACTCCATAGTAGTCAGAAACTCAAAACAAGCGCAAAATACATAATTTACAAGAAAAAATAGCAAAGAAAGCATAAACTACTAGATAGTAAATTAGGTGTATTCTACACCTATCATTCCTGTACTCATTACCGGTGCGGCATGACGACTGAGTGTTGTTCTCAGCAGAGCAACACGAACCTCCAAGCATTAATAATGAAGCATGTACGAAATACACGTAAAGGTTGCAACTCTCGGTGTGTTATACTAGCACGATTGAACATACAACTCTCGGTGTGTTATACTAGCCCGATTGAGCATACAACTCTCGGTGTGTTATACTAGCCCGATTGAGCATACATCTCTCGGTGTGTTATACTGATGCGTGTCGTAACCACAACAAATTAATTAATACTTTACTACCTAATTAACAAGTAATATAGGGTAGTCAAGGTCGATCCCACGAGGAGCACGAGATTCTAGTTGTAAAAATTGTCACAAAAGGGGGTGTAAAAAGCAAAAGAAAATAAACAAAGCAATTAAAAGATAAAGTTGAAAGCAATAAGAGAGACAAGATCAAGGAATCCTTCTTCGTTCCGAAACAATGAATCAAGTTATGTTCTTTTCTACTTGTTATTAGTCACAAATTATCACCAACCGTAGGTAAAGCAGCTAGATCATTGCTAAACCCCTAAATCCCTTGTATCACCGGATACGGAAGTTCTCGACTACCGGATTCTATTTACCAAACCACCTAGTAGTAGATCACTCTAGATGTAATTTAAATAAACGCATTAAGATTTATGAACTTATTAGGTTAATATTAGTAGTTAGACTCTTAGATCAAGGTCTACTTGCTAACGTTGTTTTCACACACAATTGCTCCACTAATCCCTCCGCAAGGTCTCGTGTTTGCTACTTATGTAAAAAGTCAAGAAACGATTACTTATCTCCTAACTTTCACTAGCTTTAGATCAAATTAACAAATCAATTTAGTTGGCCACCCAAACAATCTATCAATCAATCATGAATGTCTTTAAGATCATTCCTATTAGTAAAAACAAACGATAATCATGTGAAAAACCTCAAGATAGAATTGAAACAAAAACTCAAAACATAAATTAAGAACTAGGAATTCATCCTCAATCAATTTAGTTACTCATGTTAAAGAGTTCACACAAAGAATAAGAAAAGAAAAGTGTTGTGTGTAGAGAGGTGTGTAAAAGATGTAGAAAACTTCTCTATTTATAGGCTTCAATATTCTCCAACTCTTCCAAGGATTAGAATCCTTTTCCTTTAGCAATTCAACTTCCAAATTCAAGTCTTTCTCAACTCTTCATCTTCTCTTTCCAAATTTGAGTCAAATTCTCCATCCAATTCCTAGTCCAAGTCTTCACACCCATGAGAGGAGTCCATAGAAAATTCTGGAATTTTTGCTCGCCGGAAAACTGGGATTGTGGCCGGAATCCGGCCGGAAAAGTTGCCGGAAAACTATTTCAGGTGACCGGCAAAGTTCGCCCGGTCACCGGTCAACGGGTCGGATCGGCTCAGCTCGGCGGGTCAACTCAGTCAACTCGGTCAGGGCCGAATCAATGAGTCAAGTCTCGAGCCGACAACTCACCGAGTCGTGGCCTAATCGGTCTTACTAAGGTCTAGGCCAAAGTCTGCCGTCATTCTCACAAGCAGCCTAGCTCATGCATGAGCCATATCCTCTCGTGTTGCACCATTGTGGTGCATCACAACTCCATTCCTTTCTTCACCAATTCTTTTGCCATTCCTACAATAACATTCTCAAGACTCGATTCAATCCACCACCAATTCGGTTAGCGCATCATGGCCTCATCTTCTCTCTCCGCCATAAAAACTCCATCCGAAGCTTATTGCTCGCAAAGTTCGTAGCTGCAACTTTAGCTACACATATCGCCACTAACTCCATCACAGCCCCGAGGCTCAAACCCACAAAGAAGAACCTCTTTAACCGGCATCTCAACTTCACCTCAAATGCCAGCGCAACAATTGCACATCCATCCCGTAACTATTTCAACCAATCTGTAGCTACACAACACCATCAGTTCAAGTCCATAACCACTACATTCATTCCTCCTCTTCCATGTTACTCTCAAATAACCAAGCCTTTGCATTCAATTGCGGGTGTAATACTGGGAGCTTCATACCCTGCAACTTACACACTCCAAACCATAGCACCAACACCAACTCTATCGCCACAATTTCATGGCAAAACTCAACCTTGCCTCGCAACCTCAATCGCCTTTATTGACAACCATACATCTCGGAACCCATAATAGCTCACCGAGTTCATCCACAAGCCATAATCCATATCCTGCAAAGATACATCTAGGTCTGCATTCTCATTCCTTATAGCCTCATTATCTCAAATCAAGCCATTTACATCATCCCAGCATCCGAAACACATTTGTGCCCCGCAATCTCCACCGCAGCTTATACCCCCGCAAATGTGAGCCATCTCAACTTCAGTTCATATAGCCCTTCAAACTCCTTTTCATCGGGCCTCTCTGTAACTCGCACCATAAGGCCATCCAAGTGCATCGCTACACTTCATTCCTCCCTGCTTACAATTTGAACTCAGACTCAATTCTCCATTCTCTGTGTAATCAACATACATCATCCAAGACCAATTCATCTTACCAACTCCTAGCAATTGGTAGCAAGCCAACACAACTGCCAGCTTCTCCATCAACTTCTCTCACCATAAGCTGAGCACCATCGAAACAACACCCATCTAATCATCTCCCTGTATCTCTCGATTCAACCTGAACCCTGAGTCTCTACCATCGAGCAGCATCGGATCAACAGCAGCGGTTTCAGATCGAAACCCATCATCCCCCGCAATTGAATCTCGAATTAACCACCATCTTCATTCGCAACAGCAACAATGAGCACTCCTTCCAATTAATCTCAATTTCTCTGTATGTTTTCTCTGGATTTCACGGCTAGCATCGATCTCTTCTTAATTACACCAAAATCTTAAATCAACCACAACCATCATCGTTCTAACTCAATCCCATCTCCGATCCGAACCTCTTCTTCTTCTTTATCTCGCTTCATGGAATGTTCATCAACTCACAGAGAACCATGGCAGCAAATCGCTTCTTCTTGACACTAACATTGTCTCTTCTCGATTCCAGTCTTCCACCAACCTCATACTCATCAAATCGTCATCCTCTTCTTCTCTCGCCTAGTTGAATCCATCAATTCCTTCATCAATTCCTTCCACAATTTCATCACGGATGCAACGGCAGCCCGATGCCTCTCTTTCTCAACTTCAGTGAAATCAATAAATGAAATGAATGAGATAACTTCGATTTAGGTAAAGGTAAAGTAGGGTAGGATAGAGACACCGTCCAATCTTGATAAGGGCTAACCAATTCTGACCCCTTAACCTCAAACTGGATCAAGCTACTAGTGCTCCTCCAAAAGAGTTGCCCCTTAACCTTGGTGGGCTCCATATAGTATTCCTCCTTGGTGAAATGACAATTTTACCCTTTTGCTAAAATATGGTGATTTCTTCTCCTTTTCCTCCGTGTGACTCCATAGTAGCTATAAAACTCAAAACAAGCGTAAAATACATAATTTACAAGAAAAATAGCAAAGAAAGCATAAACTACTCGATAGTAAATTAGGTGTATTCTACACCTATCAAATTCCCCCACACTTAGACTTTGCTAGTCCTCGAGCAAATCAAACTAAAACTCACAACTTCAAAGCGTTCAGCCTCATAAGCATCCAAAGAGCTATGAGGACATAGAGTTTCTGCATGCTAGTAATAAGAAGTTAGAAATACTAAAGAACATATTCTCATTCTTAAATGTTGAGTGAGAAATAACCACACCATAATGAGAGAACGCGTGTTTGAGAAAAGATCAATAAGCATTTCGCCTCGACTTCTGCCTCACCAAAAAGGATTTTATGATAATTGCACTCAAAAAGACTCCGCTTTTTTATGGTTCTCACATGTGTGCGGTAGGAAATGAAGAGAGAAATCCGCGACACGTTGAATGGTGGGAAGGACAACTTCCGAAATATTTTTAAAAACCCACATCTTTTAATATTTTGAAAAACCATTTTTCTGGACGATCTCTAAGAAAGGAAATCAACCATATATTATTGAGGATGAGATTACTTACTCACCTTCACATCCGATCGCCAATTATGATAACACCACTCTCACGGCATCCAATAGAAACGTCTTCCACTCCTCGTCTTGATCTTCTTAGTCTTCGGTTTCAACTATTGGTGATAAACTCTCGAATTTTGTAGATCCTTGACAATTTGTAACTCTTTTTTTTTTTTCTTAAATCCTTGTTGCTTGAAACTTCCTTATAAATTTTCCTTCCCCACGGCTTATTAAATAAAACAAATATTTCTCTTGTTTTTTTTTTTTTTTTTTTTTTTTTTTTTTTTTTTTTTTTTTTTCAAATTCAAAAGAGAAATAAAATACAAAATAAACCATGGCCGTGGAAGAAGTATTTTACCGCTTGATTCTTCACAACTTGTATCGTCTTGAAATCATAAACTTCAAAAATTCTCACCTTTTGATTTTCTTCGCTCTTGTGAATAAGTCTTCATACTTGAATATAAAATTACCTCATTGTATTGTAAGTCTTCAACATATATGTAAAATCCGCTCTTTGTATGTTGCTTTTACTTGTATTTGAAATTTGCTCTTTTTCTCGTTCCGTTGCTTGTAAACCTTAAACTTTTCCAACTTTCCTTGTAGATTTTGATGTCGCTCCTTGTTGATGATGAATGTGTTTCTATGGATCCGTTGTTGTCGAGAGAGAGAATGGTGCTAACTGCAAAATCGAACTACAAGAAGGTGGCTTTCATCTATAGACGTCACCCTCATGATTGACAAAATTAGCACTCAAGAGATCAAAAAGTAGTGCTTCTATTGGTGGGAGGTTGGGTAGCTCACCATTCTACCCGGAATTTACGTACGGTGACACACACTCAAAAGAAGCTCTTTAGTAGATGGAAAATTTCTGGTCGGTGCCTCACATGATATGAATATGGGTAGTCTCCACTAATGATTGATCAACAACTCTAATAACGCATTTCTCCCTGCACCAAATTCGCATCACCGGCATGATTAAATCCATTTTTAACACTCTAACAAACAAGAAATCCGAATGTAGTTCTCTAACATTTCCAAGTTCAATTATGACGGTCAAAATCTCTATGTAAACATACCTAGAAGTATGCTAGTGACTCTAAAATCTTAAAAAGTTGAAGTTTTTATGTAAAACTTTTTTTTTTTTTTAAAAAAAATTTTAATTTTTTTTGTAATTTTTGTTTTAAAAACATGCTTAACCACTCCCCCACACTTAAACCTTACATTGTCCTCAATGTAATTGAATCCTCCTAGTAAAGGCAAGGTGGGAAATTTTAACATGATAAGAAACAAGAAAAAGAAATAACAAAAAGCAAAAAGATAAGAAATACAAAACCTATGGGTTGCCTCCCATTAAGCGCTTGTTTTAAAGTCGACGGCCCGACTTAGCTCTTGCAAGATTCATTCCCCATATACTAACAATCTGAAAATTTGAGGATCCACCCATAATACCTGTTTTGCAAACAATAACTCCATACAAATATTAGCACAAGAAAATAATATTGAAATTATCGCTCGATTGAAATTTCCCCCACACTTATTCTCGTCCACACTCGGAAGTGTATAAAGAACATAGAATTTTGGAACTTCCATGTATTCCTCTTGGAAAACCTGCATGGTGTTAGCATCAAGTGTTTCCACTGGTGGATATTTAGAAACAAAATCATCCAAAAATACTTTGAAGCACATACATTCAAACCAATAAGAGGTAAAGGAGAAGAATCAATATGCAAAGGATTAGACAAACCTTGCACAATTTCTTGTATTATAGAATCCTCTTCATCCTTAAAAATTCAAGTGAATTACTTACCTCTTGTATATCGTGGTCCTCTATTAAACCTTGCAACCATTCTTCGTCGTTTTCTACCTTAACCAAAGTCTTGGCATCATTAAAATCATTGGCAAGTTCAATTGGGTCTTCCACAAAATCAATGAATGTGGTTTCATCCTCTAGCATCATCTCTTCAACATTCTCATCATCGGAATCGGGCCATTCTTCTCTCATATAATCTTCCTCGGTATAAATTGTAAGATCTTCTTGTGAGGGTGTTACTTCGTTTACAACAATAGGCAAGTGATATCCAAACTCCTCCTTTTGTTGATGGTGGATTTTCGTTCAAGGTTGAGTTTGTAAAAACCCGGAAAAAATCATGCGGCGACATCTTGTAAAAGATAAAGCCATTTATAAGTGTTGGATACTCCCTCACTTAATTCGACCTTGTATTTCTGTACTCATTATCGGTGTGGCATGATGGTAGTGTTACTCTTATAGAGTAACACGAACCTCCAAGCACTATAATGAATCATTATCGATGTGGCATGAGGCTGAGTGTTACTCATACGAGTAACACGAACCTCCAAGCACTATAATGAAACCATGTACGAAATACCCGTACAGGCGATTCTCGGTGTGTTATACTAGCCCGAGCCCTCTCGGTGTGTTATACTAGCCCGATTGAGCCCCTCTCGGTGTGTTATACTAGCCCGATTGAGCCCCTCTCGGTGTGTTATACTAGCCGATTGAGCATCCAGGACTTGGCTGTATCGGTCTCAGGATATGATATGATCGCGATCATCCAACTCCACAAGCATGATTGGATGACCACGGATCAATTCCATCACCCTAAGCATGGTATGGAATACCCACGGCCTTAGCTTGCGGATATGATCGATCGCGATCATCCAACTCCACAAGCATGATTGGATGACCACGGATCAATTCCATCACCCCCAAGCGGGTATGGAATACACCACGGCCGACCCGCATGGTCGACCATTGGCCTTTGCTTGCCAAGAAACCGTCCATACCAAGCATTATGGGCGGAAAACCTAAATTAGGGTTTGCGGCATATTACATGTCTTGCAAAACGGTCTCAACCATCCATCTTCGCGGGTATAGATGGAGGTGTAGATCTGAACTCAAAGGGCCGGAGCATGTCGACACAATCACCATGTGACCGCCTACACACTTGACCAATCGGTCAAAACCAACCATGGTTGGTTACAACACATTCGTCACTTTGAAATAGCATGGTCGCGCGGCTTTGAAAGCCAAAATTAGGGTTCAAGCCATCACGCGCGTCCATCTTCTCCGGCACGAATGGAGGGTCCTGAAGTTAGATTAAGCGAGTCGGTCATACCGGCATGACCACCGTGGGCCCATCTACCTCTTCATGCGGTCGGCCAAGGCATATCATGCTGGCCAATCCAAAACGCCCGCTCAAACATGCGTGGATACACTTCCCAAATTGCAAATCGATCTCGACCACTCAACTTCACCGGACGAATTGGGTGGCTTAGATCACGTTTTCATGGGACGGTGAGACATGGGCGTGAACATCGGCCTACCATCTTCACGCCAAACCAACCGGCCAAGACCGACCAAGCTAGGTCGTCTTGGAAAACGCAACGCCGAAAAGAGTATGGCGCGCGGCTTCTTGCGGTATCAAACTCTTATCGCAAAATCGATCTCGACCACTCCTCTTTGCGGTCAAATTGAGTGGCCCCGGATCGCGCTTTCGTGAGGAACGGAATACGAGGCACCTACACCATCATGCCGTCTACACGCATGTATGGTCGGTCCTCTCAAAATCCTTCCCATGCTTGGTTTCGACCAAGGCGAAGAGTGATGCTTGCGCACCTCTTCAAAAACCCTAATATTCATTAACGGTCGCATGAGATGAGTGTCTCAAAGCTCATCTCATCCATCCAACTTCACCGGACTTGGTTATACAACCACAGTCGGGAGTCAATTGGTCGATAAGGCGTCATTACCCATCGCCTTACCACACCACAATGCGGTACTTTGCATAAAATACACACGATACTTCACAAGTATCGACTTTACGAATAACGCGAGTTATTCATTCGACATTACATGCTATCTTTCGTGGATCCACGATCCACATTCCAGACATCAATCATGTCACAAGCGGGGGATACATCTTTGGGGTATTGGTGCGGCGGTTTACGGCGTGCGGCGTGCAACGCGCCATCACAAACGTGTTAGGAAGTCATGGGCGGTTAGAGATGAACAGGAGAAGTGGGCAAGGCTGGTCGTGTATCACCGACACACAACTCCACTACTCCATCATTCCACTACCTCCACTTCCCACGAGAAACGTGAATGAGGCTCAATGACTTGTATAAATAGGTTCTCCGCCCTATTTCAAACAAGGAATAACGGAGAACAACACAAGTTCGAGACGACGAGAAAATCCAAGTGTTAATACAAAAACCGTATTCAAACACTCGAGCCTGCTTGCATCAACCGTAAGCTTGCTCATCTTTCTGTTACAAGTCATAAGCAAGCCAACACCTTCACAATCTCAACACCTTCTTCGCTTCCCTCCCTAAGATCAACCCCATCTCCTTCACTTTGTAGCCGAAACAAGTGCTGGAACGGCCATTTCTTGGTTTAGGCCGGACTTGCAGATTGATCTCTCGAATCTACAAGCACTCACCGCGCGATGCATTTGTTGAAGGTTTAGATTCATTCCTCATCCACACCCCAAATTACCAAATTCTGCGGGAGTAGTTTTCACCCATCAACAATTGGCGACCACGGTGGGAGATTGATCTCTCGGTTACAAGAATCGAATTCTCGGGTTCGTTTTCGTCTCACGATGTATCCTCACTCGGAATCCGCGGTGGTTCGGATATCATGGGAAGCATAGCTAGAATCTTTGGAGGATGTCTTGGCAAATCAAGTCGGTATCACCCCGGAAAGGCGGAGCGAGACATTTCGCCTTTTGAATGATATGGCGGCACAATTACAAGAAGCATCGACAGGCATCCACTCGGGCAATGCGAATCTTTAACCGGGAGTCACATCTTTACTGGTGGAGAAGCAAAAGGGCGCGCAACCGCGGGAGGCCCGGGGAAGATGAACAACATGGTCCGGTCAACAATGGAAACCCGATGCAACTCCACGGGAGAGGAGACTTATCCCGGAATGCTACGATGTCTGCCGGATAAAGAAGGGGAACACTGCAGCCTATGGAGCCTTGCCGGAGGATTTATACCTCAAAGCTCTTGCGAAGCCGGAAGACTGTCCAATCCGCGTCGGCCTTCCAACCAAGCGAAGAAACGCTTGAGGAAGGAGAAATCAATCAAGAAATGCACTGAATACGAGAGGATGGGAGCGTTCAATCCGGTCACTCGGCGGTGACATTACGACACCTTCTACATCCCTCTACTTAGGAAGACAATCCATGAGACATGATGGCGCTCGCAAGTCTTCCAACTTCATCTCTGTTCCATATCAAAGCCACGGGAGACATCGCAACGCCCGCTAACGCGAGGAAAAGCTGGACACAAGGTACTTACATTTCCCCTTCCCAATGAAGAAGATTAGGAGCTCTTTGGAGACGTGGAGTGCAAAACGGAGAGATAAAGCTACCCCGATCCCGGCGCCCACCTCTTTGGTCAAGGAGTAATGGACCCGAGTCTGTCATTACCACCCGGTCCCTTCATCACCCCACCCGGTGAGTGCAACGCTTTGAAGCGCATTGTTCGGGGAGAAGCTTGGCTCGGAGGGATAGCTTTGAGAAGTTAGTGCGGAGGATTTTCTTGGAGAGGCTACTCGGTTTGATACAAATGAGGCTTCAAAAGCAAGTAAGTTCTACTCAACAATTTTACAAGAAAGATAGTTTAGAATTCACTTTGGGGACTTAGCATCCCACACGTGGAGAAAGAGGCTCGATAATCAAACACCATGTCTGTTTCATTCATGCTTTCCTTTCACACAACGTTTGCAACTTCATGTGACATGTGCAATCATTCATGACCAAGATGCAAATTTCATTTAAAATAACCTCTTTCGAAAAAATCATTCACCAAACTATCTCAAAATGAACCAATTCAATTACCTATTAATTCAAAACCGGTAGTCAAAGGAATCCTCACTATCACTCAAAAACAAGAACATCTAAAGGACAAGTAGGTAGCTACGATCCTTGAGAAAGTCCTTCGGCGACAACTCGTCATTACGGGCAAGAGAGACTTTCATCCTTTGAAGTACAACCTGCTTGACTTCAATTCCTTAGGCAACTTTTCAACCTCTTCTTCTGGCGAGTAACACGGTATACGAGAAGGGGGCTCCGTCCTATAATTTACTGGAGCTACCGTGGTCAATACACCTTATGCGGCCGTCACTTCTACCACCGGTGCCGGCGTAGCGAGGAGATGTTCCGATAAGTGTAACACCTCCCGTCACCAGAGTCGGAGCGGCCGCAAATCCCGACAACTCCTCAAGCGTAACGCCTCCGGTAGTCACCGGAGCAACAACTTTCACTCCTGCATCGGGACGAGGCCGGAGGGGCGAGAGGAGGACCACCATCCATTACCATTTCGGACTTGATGGAGAAGCGGGAAGTTCTTGCTAAGACTCAAACGGATATGGCCGCAACTCGAAAAGAGGTATTTCAGCCGCGCGGACCTACGTGGACACGATCAAATGAGCGACATCGAGATATGAACGGTCTGTCATGGAGATTCCTACAGGGGGCCATCCTCACAACGATCCTCCCGAGGTCAACAGATTTACTACGAACCGAGAGACCGGTGGATTAGGAAGCGGCATCTCTAGTGGAAAGCTTGTGTGAACTCTTGCGCCTCTCAAAGAATCAACGTGCGAGAGATGTTTCTGTAATTAATAAAATAGCTACGGACGTACACCTGACTCCTTCACGTCCGAGTCTTAAGCGCATCGAAAACACCCGTAAATAATGTTACATTTACGAGAAGGCGACATGATGGCGAGAAAAAGATCACGACCGGCCCTACATGTTACCGCACACATCAAGGGTTCGAGTTCGGGAGGGCCCTCGTCGACACGGGAGCATCTTCCAATGTGATTTCTCTCAAGACTCTCGGGACGGCCAAGGTTAGCCCATGCAAGATTGTGCGTCATCCCACCACAATGACGGACTTGAAGGAAACCCAGACCCGGCACATACGGTGAAGCTTCAACCCATACTCACACCAAAAGGGGACGCACTTTCGAAGCAAGACGTGATTAGAAGGGAAGACAATATACCGGCGTCGCTGTTAGCAATTAGCGGAGAGGCGACACCCGGTCTCTCCGCCCAATGGAATGCTCCAAAAGCGATTCTCCTCTCTGCGAACATCGACATGTTAGTAGATGCAACCGGCGGACACGGCATGTTCTCCTCCATGGATGGATGTAGCGGCTACAACCGATAAGGATGTACGAGCGTGACGCAAGGGCATATATCTCACCAACAGCGATACAACCTTGACCTTACATAGCGGTTCCACTGAAGCAGCAAGGGGAAAACCACCGAGATACAATATCTGCGTGTCCGCCAACTCCAACTCCGAGTGCCACATGTACGACTCCCGCAATGATGCAACAACGTTCGAGATATTCCATACCGGGCTCGACAAAAACCACTACGAACAAACCATGTAAACCACGCTTGGGGGTGAGGCTCGGCATGAAGTTCCTTCACCGTCGATCAAGGATTTCTTGACACGAGAAAGATGGTCTGTCAAGAATCATGGAATTCGCAAGGGTAAATCGAACGGAGAGGGAAGCCACTTCAACTCTCCCTCTCATGAGAAGATGCTTCAATAGTCTATTCAAGAGCGCCTCAATGCTCTCTCAGGACCCTGTTCACCGGAATCCTGCTTCAACACTCTCTCCGGGATCTACCTCAATGTTCGCACTGAAACCACTTTAACATCCTCTCGAGTCGTTTCAACACTCAAGCTACATCAATAATCTGCACTCTAAGTTATCTTTGATGTACTCATTGCTTAAACGTCGTCTCATCCATCCTTCATGAGGACCCGTAGGACATGAAAAACCACGAAGTCGATAGGAGGAAGGTTATCTGTGGAACGGATGTTTTCATATAGTTGAAAGGGCGCGGTGAACAATTCATCATCGATGTTCGGCATATCTTTGAAGTTGTCAACACTTCACGACTTGGCACCGGCATTATCTCGAGAAGACATCTCAACGAGGATTCTTTCTACATGATGAAATAAAAGACGGGAGTTAGAACTTGTATGAAAGCATATGAGAAGTGTCGCCACACACGGCAAGACACAACTCACACAATGGCATCAAACATCATTCAAGTCGGTATTGATCAAGCTTCGGTATAACTCAAGTTTTCAAATTATTGATTTCAAGTCCGGTACAAGTTTCGATCTGGTATTGATTTCAAGTGCCAATTTTTAAGTACGGTACAAGCCTCAAGTCTGGTATTGCTCAAGTCAAAAGGCTGGTATTGCTCAAGTCGCAAAGGTGGTGTTAATCACGACATAAAAATTTGGTATAATAGGCGCACACAGCGGGGCGGTTTCGATCGAAGCACATGGCTGACGTTTGAAGCATGTACACAGTAGACCCACTTTCAACCGAAGCGGACACAACAAGCCCACGTTCGATCAAGCGGCGCGATAACCCCCACGAGCAAGCGGGCGCATGATCGATCGATTAGGCACATCCCCACGATTGAGCGAAGCGGGCGCAATAGCCCCTCGACCAAAGCGATCATAGCAAGGTCGATCGAAGCGAGCAAGACCGACATCATGCTAGGGAACACTTTTACGGACGTCTCTTGAACGTGACATGCTCGAAGGACGGGACGACCGTCTCTCTGGTAACATCTAACATTGTCTCATAAGTTTTATCTTTAACTGTCACCATCTCATGCCTACCACACAATAGTGTAACCATTGTGTGCTAGGCGAGGACTTAATGTTGATGGTGGATTTTCGTTCAAGGTTGAGTTTGTAAAAAACCCGGAAAAATCATGCGGCTGACATCTTGTAAAAGATAAAGCCATTTATAAGTGTTGGATACTCCCTCACTTAATTCACCTTGTATTTCTGTACTCATTATCGGTGTGGCATGATGGTAGTGTTACTCTTATAGAGTAACACGAACCTCCAAAGCACTATAATGAATCATTATCGATGTGGCATGAGGCGAGTGTTACTCATACGAGTAACACGAACCTCCAAGCACTATAATGAAACCATGTACGAAATACCGTCGGTGATTCTCGGTGTGTTATACTGGCCCGAGCCCTCTCGGTGTGTTATACTAGCCCGATTGAGCCCCTCTCGGTGTGTTATACTAGCCCGATTGAGCATCTCTCGGTGTGTTACTTTGAGCATCCAGGACTTGGCGTCGGTCTCGGATATGATCTGATCGCGATCATCCAACTCCACAAGCATGATTGGATGACCACGGATCAATTCCATCACCCTAAGCATGGTATGGAATACCCACGGCCTTAGCTTGCCGGATATGATCGATCGCGGTCATCCAACTCCACAAGCATGATTGGATGACCACGGATCAATTCCATCACCCCCAAGCGGTATGGAATACACACGGCCGACCCGCATGGTCGACCATTGGCCTTTGCTTGCCAAGAAACCGTCCATACCAAGCATTATGGGCGGAAAACCTAAATTAGGGTTTGCGGCATATTACATGTGCCGCAAAGCGGTCTCAACCATCCATCTTCGCGGTATAGATGGAGGTGTAGATGCGAACTCAAAGGGCCGGAGCATGTCGACACAATCACCATGTGACCGCCTACACACTTGACCAATCGGTCAAAACCAACCATGGTTGGTTACAACACATTCGTCACTTTGAAATAGCATGGTCGCGCGGCTTTGAAAGCCAAAATTAGGGTTCAAGCCATCACGCGCGTCCATCTTCTCCGGCACGAATGGAGGGTCCTGATTAGATTAAGCGGTCGGTCATACCCGGCATGACCACCGTGGGCCCATCTACCTCTTCATGCGGTCGGCCAAGGCATATCATGCACAGCCAATCCAAAACGCCCGCTCAAACATGCGTGGATACACTTCCCAAATTGCAAATCGATCTCGACCACTCAACTTCACCGGACGGGTGGGTGGCTTAGATCACGTTTTCATGGGACGGTGAGACATGGGCGTGAACATCGGCCTACCATCTTCACGCCAAACCAACCGGCCAAGACCGACCAAGCTAGGTCGTCTTGGAAAACCAGCGTCTTAAAAGAGTATGGCGCGCGGCTTCTTGCGGTATCAAACTCTTATCGCAAAATCGATCTCGACCACTCCTCTTTGCCCGGTCAAATTGGTGGCCCGGATCGCGCTTTCATGAGGGAACGGAATACGGGCACCTACACCATCATGCCGTCTACACGCATGTATGGTCGGTCCTCTCAAAATCCTTCCCATGCTTGGTTTCGACCAAGGCTGAAGAGTGATGCTTGCGCACCTCTTCAAAAACCTAATATTCATTAACGGTCGCGAGATGAGTGTCTCAAAGCTCATCTCATCCATCCAACTTCACCGACTTGGTTATACAACCACAGTCGGGAGTCAATTGGTCGATGAGGCGTCATTACCCATCGCCTTACCACACCACAATCAATGCGGTACACACGCATAAAATACACACGATACTTCACAAGTATCGACTTTACTCAATAACGCGGTTATTCAATTCAGACATTACATGCTATCTTTCGTGGATCCACGATCCACATTCCAGGACATCAATCATGTCACAAATCGGGGGGATACATGCGGGGGTATTGGTGCAGCGGTTTACGGCGTGCGGCGTGCAGCGCGCCATCACAAACGTGTTAGGAAGTCATGGGCGGTTAGAGATGAACAGGAAGAAGTGGGCAAGGCCGTCGTGTATCACCGACACACAACTCCACTACTCCATCATTCCACTACCTCCACTTCCCACGAGAAACGTGAATGAGGCTCAATGACTTGTATAAATAGGTTCTCCGCCTATTTCCAACAACAAGGAATAACGGAGAACAACACAAGTTCGGGCAGACGAAAGAAAATCAAGTGTTAATACAAAAACCGTATTCAAACACTCGAGCACTGCTTGCATCAACCGTAAGCTTGCTCATCTTTACATTACAAGTCATAAGCAAGCCAACACCTTCACAATCTCAACACCTTCTTCGCTTCCCTCCCTAAGATCAACCCCATCTCCTTCACTTTGTGACCAAAACAAGTGCAGGAACGGCCATTTCTTGGTTTAGGCCGGACTTGCACAGATTGATCTCTCGAATCTACAAGCACTCACCGCGCGCAGTGCATTTGTTGAAGGTTTAGATTCATTCCTCATCCACACCCCAAAATACCAAATTCTGCAGGAGTAGTTTTCACCCATCAACATCCTTGTGATTGTCCACTTACATACCCGTCATAAGGTTGTTGATATGTATGAGAATATCCATAATGTTCTGTAGGAATTTGATCATAGCCAAAAGATTGGTTTTGATTGTATCCTAAGGATGGTTGGAAGTTGTCATAATGTTGAGGTTGAAAACTGGGGATTGTTGTAATATGCTTGCTCTTGTCCACCATACATGGAAAATCGCACTAAATAAGATTCAAAAACCAAGTTAGATACTGGAATAGAATCCAACAAAGCAAGAATAAAGCAAAAAGAAAAATAAAAACAACTAAAATCATCCGTCATTGCTCCCTGTGGCGCTAAAATTTGATGCGTGTCGTAACCACAACAAATTAATTAATATTTCCTACCTAATTAACAAATAATATAGGGTAGTCAAGGTTCGATCCCACGAGAGCAAGAGATTCTTAGTTGTAAAAATTGTCACAAAAGGGGGTGTAAAAAGCAAAAGAAAATAAACAAAGCAATTAAAAGATAAAGTTGAAAGCAATAAGAGAGACAAGATCAAGGAATCCTTCTTCGTTCAAAAACAATGAATCAAGTTATGTTCTTTTCTACTTGTTATTAGTCACAAATTATCACTTGAACCGTAGGTAAAGCAGCTAGATCATTGCTAAACCCCTAAATCCCTTGTATCACCGGATACGGAAGTTCTCGACTACCGGATTCTATTTACCAAACCACCTAGTAGTAGATCACTCTAGATGTAATTTAAATAAACGCATTAAGATTTATGAACTTATTAGGTTAATATTAGTAGTTAGACTCTTAGATCAAGGTCCACTTGCTAACGTTGTTTTCACACACAATTGCTCCACGGAATCCCTCCACAAGGTCTCGTGTTTGCTACTTATGTAAAAAGTCAAGAAACGATTACTTATCTCCTAACTTTCACTAGCTTTAGATCAAATTAACAAATCAATTTAGTTGGCCACCCAAACAATCTATCAATCAATCATGAATGTCTTTAAGATCATTCCTATTAGTAAAAACAAACGATAATCATGTGAAAAACCTCAAGATAGAATTGAAACAAAAACTCAAACCATAAATTAAGAACTAGGAATTCATCCTCAATCAATAATAAAATTAGCTACTCATGCTAAAGAGTTCACACAAAGAATAAGAAAAAGAAAAGTGTTGTGTGTAGAGATGTGTGTAAAAGATGTAGAAAACTTCTCTATTTATAAGCTTCAATATTCTCCAACTCTTCCAAGGATTAGAATCCTTTTCCTTTTGCAATTCAACTTCCAAATTCAAGTCTTTCTCAACTCTTCATCTTCTCTTTCCAAATTTGAGCCAAATTCTCCATCCAATTCCTAGTCCAAGTCTTCACACCCATGAGAGGAGTCCATAGAAAATTCTGGAGTTTTTGCTCGCCGGAAAACTGGGATTGTGGCCGGAATCCGTAGGAAAAGTTCTTGGGAAAACTATTTCGGTGACCGGCAAAGTTCGCCCGTCGCCACCAACGGGTCGGATCGGCCAATGGCGGGTCAACTCGGTCAACTTAAACTGTCGGGGCCGAATCAATGAGTCAAGTCCGAGTCGACAACTCAGTGAGTCGGGGCCTAAATCTGGTCTTACTTAGGTCTGTGCCAAAGCTGCGTCATTCTTCAGAGCCTAGCTCATGCATGAGCCATATCCTCCGTGTTGCACCATTGTGGTGCATCACAACTCCATTCCTTTCTTCGACCAATTCTTTTGCCATTCCTACAATAACATTCTCAAAGATCGATTCAATCCAACCACCAATTGCTTAGCGGCATCATGGCCTCATCTTCTCTCTCGCCATAAAAACTCCATATGAAGCTTATTGCCCGCAAAGTCAGAGTCGCAACTTTAGCTACACATATCGCCACTAACTCCATCACACCACGAGGCTCAAACCCACAAGACAACCTCTTTAACTGGCATCTCAACTTCACCTCAAATGCCAGCGGCAACAATTGCACATCCATCCTCATAACTATTTCAACCAATTTGTAGCTGCACAACACCATCAGTTCAAGTCCATAACCACCACATTCATTCCTCCTCTTCCATGTTACTCTGAGACAACCAAGCCTTTGCATTCAATTGCAGGTGTAATACTGGAGCTTCATACCACCGCAACTTACACACTCGGCTATAGCACCAACACCAACTCTATCGCCACAATTTCATGGCAAAACTCAACCTTGCCCGCAACCTCAATCGCCTTTATTGACAACCATACATCTCGTAACCCATAATAGCTCACCCGAGTTCATCCACAAGCCATAATCCATATCCTGCAGACATACATCTAGGTCTGCATTCTCATTCCTTATAGCCTCATTATCTCGCCTCAAGCCATTTACATCATCCTGATCTCAAAACACATTTGTGCCACCGCAATCTCCACTGCAGCTTATACCCACTGCAAATGTGAGCCATCTCAACTTCGGTTCATATAGCCCTTCAAACTCCTTTCATCGGTCTCTCGAACTTTCGGTACCATAAGGCCATCCAAGTGCATCAGCTACACTTCATTCCTACTTCTACAATTTGAACTGCAGCTCAATTCTCCATTCTCTGTGTAATCAACATACATCATCCAAGACCAATTCATCTTACCAACTCCTAGCAATTGGTAGCAGTCAACACAACTGCCAGTTCTCCATCAACTTCTCTCACCATAAGCTGAGCACCATCGAAACAACACCCATCTAATCATCTCCCTGTATCTCTCGATTCAACCTGAACCCTGAGTCTCTACCATCGAGCAGCATCGGATCAATTCATCCCGAGGAACCCAAAAAAAACGCCTTTGGTTCATCAAGTTCGATGATCGAAACCCATCATCCCCTTCGAACCAACGCGGCGGTTTTTAGTCGAATCAATTGAATCTCGAATTAACCACCATCTTCATTCGCAACAGCAACAATGAGCACTCCTTCCAATTAATCTCAATTTCTCTGTATGTTTTCTCTGGATTTCACACATTAGCATCGATCTCTTCTTAATTACACCAAAATCTTAAATCAACCACAACCATCATCGTTCTAACTCAATCCCATCTCCGATCTGAACCTCTTCTTCTTCTTTATCTGCTTCATGGAATGTTCATCAACTCACAGAGAACCATGGCAGCAAATCAGTTCTTCTTGACACTAACATTGTCTCTTCTCGATTCCAGTCTTCCAGCTCAACCTCATACTCATCAAATCGTCATCCTCTTCTTCTCTGTCTCGTTGAATCCATCAATTCCTTCATCAATTCCTTCCACAATTTCATCACAGATGCAACCAATGATGCCTCTCTTTCTCAACTTCAAAGGTGAAATCAATAAATGAAATGAATGAGATAACTTCGATTTAGGGTAAAGGTAAAGTAGGGTAGGATAGACACACCGTCCAATCTTGATAAGGGCTAACCAATTCTGACCCCTTAACCTCACCGGATCACTACTAGTGCTCCTCCAAAAGAATTGCCCCTTAACCTTGGCTGGGCTCCATATAGTATTCCCTCCTTGGTGAAATGACAATTTTACCCTTTTGCTAAAATATGGTGATTTCTTCTCCTTTTCCTCCGTGTGACTCCATAGTAGCTATAAAACTCAAAACAAGCGTAAAATACATAATTTACAAGAAAAATAGCAAAGAAAGCATAAACTACTAGATAGTAAATTAGGTGTATTCTACACCTATCATATACTAGCCCGATTGAGCATGTTTGAACTGGACTGGTCCATATCGGTCTCAAAACGATCACAACCATCCAACTTCACCAAAGATGATTGAATGGCTTGGATTGAATCCATGACCCCAAGCGGTATTGAATATTCACTACTGACTCCAACGCGGCCCCGATGGTCGGCCTCCCCAAAAGGGTGGCATAGCTTGCCAAACCGTCCAAACCAGAGAGCAAAGATGGACGAAAAACCCTAAATTATGGTTTGCGGACATTACATGTATCGCAAAAATAAGTCTCAACCATCCATCTTGCAGCATAGATGGAGGGTGTAGATGTAGATTCAAAGGTCCCCGAGCATGTCAACACAAACATCGTGGGCCGCGGCACATACTGATCGATCGGTCAGGACCAACTATGGTTGGTCATCTTGATTCGTGCTCCCCAAATCGGGTATGACACACGGCAAAAGGCAAAACTTAATTAGGGTTGTGTCGTGATCACGAAAGCGTCCATTTTCTCTGCACGAATGAAGGGTCCGGGAATAGACTAAGCAGTCCTAAGTATCAACACGATCACCGTGGGCCCACCTATCTCCACACCCAATCGGCCAAGACCAAACTTGGTTGTACACCTTGATTCGCGCGCCCAAGCTAGGCGTGGTCACACTTCCCAGACCCACAACCGATCTCGACCGCTCAAGTTTCTGGGACAAATTGAGTGGCTTAGATCACGTTTCTATGAGACGATGAAGTACAGGTATATACAACATCCCACCGTATGCACGCCGGGCTGATCGGCCAAGACCGACCAAGCTTGGTCGTCTTAGAACGCGCGACCAAAATTGGCATGATGCGCGGCTTTTGCGGCACCAGTTACATTGCAAATCGATCTCAACCGCTCCTCTTTGCCGGTCAAATTGAGTGGCCTAGATCGCACCTTCATGGGACAGGTGAGGTACGGACGTGTACACCGGCATGCCGTCTACACGCATGCCCTGGTCGGTCCTTTCAAAACACCTCCCATGCTTGGATTCGACAAAGTCAAGAGTGATGCTTGCGCACCTCTTCAAAAACCTAATTCCATCAACGGTGGCGGATGAGTGTCTCAAAGATCATCTCGTCCGTCCAACTTCACCGGCTTGGTTATACAACCACAGTCGGGGAGTTAATTAGTCGGTGAGGCGTCATGGTGATCACCACCCGTCACTTTACCACATCATGATGCGTGACACATAGAATACACACGATACTTCACAAGTATCGACTTCCTAAATAACTTAGTTATTTAATCTAGCATTACATGCTAATTTCTATGGGTCCCATGATCCACACACTCGAGACATCAATCATGTCACAAACCGGGGATACATGCGGGGTATTGGTGCAGCGGTTTACGGCGTGCGGCGTGCAACGCGCCATCACAAGAACGTGTCAAGAAGTCATGGACGGTTAGAGATACGGAGGAGTGGGCAAGGCCGTGTAACACCAACACACAACTCTACTATTCCATCACTCCACTTCCTCCACTTCCCACGAGAGACGTGAATAAGTCTCAAATGACTTGTATAAATAGGTTCTCCTCCCTATTTCCAACAACACAAGAACAAGTCCAGACAACAGAGGCAAGTGTTGGTACCATCGTATTCAAACATCGGAACTGATAGCTTACATCCTGCAAGCCATTTAAGCTTTATGATACAAGTCATACATGGCTAACACCTTCACAATCTCAACACCTTGTTCGCTTCCCTCCCTAGATTCTACAATCGTTTGTTGGATAACTTACAAATCTATGAAAGCGGCAATAACGTGGATTCTCTATCTCCTCTTTAGTTGGTTCTCTCCTCACAAGAGGCAATTTGATTGCACCATCTTGGATCCAAACTTCTAATAACTCGATCACGTCTTCAATGGGAAAAGGAAAGTCTGGGTCTGCCTGGTCGTTTTAATGACGTTGAGTTGGTGCTTGTGTATTTCGAGTTTGGTTGTCCTTCCTTAATACTTTTGTAGGCTGGGATGTTGGAGAAGCATTCTTGTGCTGTTGTACCTCGTCTTTCCTATTGCTACCTTCAACAACAACATTTGTGGAAGGTTGGAGATTGTATTGCTTATTGATCAGGCGCCTGGTGCTGCCTCGAGTTTCTCGCAGTTCTTTGACCTTTCTAGCTTTTGCTCTTTCCAGTAGGGCCGGAGCAGTGGTTGCTGACCGTTTAGCTGCTTCATGAAGCTCTGAGAAAGTCTGAAATCGCAGATTCTCCAGTAAAGATCTGTAGACCGGGATCATTTCGTTGATACACAAGTCCACCAGATGTTGTTTAGTGATATTCTTCTCATGGCAATCCAAAGCTTGGACTCTGAACCTTTTGACATAGTAATTAATGTATATAAAACTAACAACCTTAATTAAAATATTCTTAATTTATTTCGGCACAGGATCTCCTTGAGTAATAAGGAATATCTTTGAACAATAAATGATAAGAGTTACTGCTCGTGTTCAAAGTATGTTGACATCTTTTCACTGTAAATCCTTATTTCATATTTACATGGATTTACATTCTTGGAATCGGTCATACCACACTTCCAAACAAGTTTAGAATTGGTTTCCCTGTATTCCAAGATCAAATACCAAATCACATACATGGTTTCAATCGGTTCTACCAATTACTAGGATCAGTTATACCGAATTATGGAAATACTTGTGATCGGCCACACCAGTCACTAGGATCGGTTACACCAGTTACAAGGATCGGTTCCATCTACACATGGTATTGCTTGTGACCGGTTACACCAGTTACCAGGACCGGTTACCAATTACAAGGATCGATTACACAACACTCGTGATCGGTCACACCAATTACTAGGATCGGTTACACCAATTACTAGGATCGGTCACGCCAATTATAAATATCGATCATACCATCACATGATGATTACTTAAGATTGGTTACACCAATTAATAAAAACCAGTCACACCAAATCATAAGTCAGGCATTGTGATCAGTTATATAAAGATACATAACTGTTTGTGGGTGCAAACTGTTTCCGCTGGTTTTGGTAATTTTGGGTGTGTGGATGAGAAACGAATCTAAACCCTAAACAATGCACTTCACGGGAGTACTTTTGACTCGAGAGATCAATCTGTACAATCCTGGCCTAAACCAAGAAATGGCCGTTCCAGGCTTGCTTCGATCACAAAGTGATGGAGAAGGGTTGGTCTTAGGGAGGGAAGCGAAGAGAGTGTTGAGACCAGAATGGTTAATTATGAAGGTGTGGTTGTTTTATGACTTGTATCGAGAAAGTAAAGCGGCTTGCGGAGAGAATGAAAAGCTTCTCCGGTTCTTTGGTGATTTCTGGATACTGTGTTGTTCTCTGACCAAAACTTATTTTTTGGTGGAAATAGGTGAGGCATATTTATACAAGTCATATTGAAACGTACCCTGGTCTCGTAGGAAGTGGAAACGATTGAGTGGTGGAAGAATAGAGTAACGTGTAACCGTCAGACATTATGCTTCCATGATGAAGGAAGTGGATCCGTTTACACCCGTTACTTCTTGCTGCCACTAATTGTCCCGCTTCATGACAGTTTCTTATAACGGGCGTATTGCACGCCACACGCTGTAAACCGCCCGGACCAATACCTCCGATAAGTATCCCCGGTTTGTGACATGTTTGATATCTCGAGTGTTTTCGTGGAAAACATGTAGCAGGTTGCTATGTGCGACAAGTCAAAGTCAAGAGTCTTGCCGCAGGAAAATAGCATGTGATGCTATTAGGCTCGTCTTGGCTGGTCGCCTAAAACTTTCCACAAGTTCGCCAGTTCGGTGACGAACTTGGATGGCTGAGATTGCATCTCATGAGGAAGGGTAGCCGTTGATTATGGCTACCTTGCATTTGCACACAGTAATGGCACTTGTGGCGTTTTGGTGTATGCCGGTGGCACTGCGGCATGACTGGTATAGCTCGTGCATGCCGGTGGCACGGTGGTATAAGTGGCGCCTGGCGTATCCATGGCCACGAGATTTAAGTGGCTGGTCGCCTAAAACGTGCCACAAGTCTGTCAGTTCGGTAGCAAATTTGGATGGCTGAGATCGCATCTCATGAGAAATGATGGCCATTGATTATTGTCATATCTTGTTTTGTATCAAAGTGGCGCCATTGGCATAGTGGCGTCTGGCGTAGCCATGGCATAGCGGCATGCCAGTAGTGTCGCCGTGGCAGCTGTTTTGGCATATTGGTGTTAGACCCAAATATGGCTCTGGCAACATTGGCCCTGTTGCCACAACAATCCCAATGCTCTGGGAAACGTTACTTGGCTTAGTTGGCGTAGCAACTTTGCCTGAATTAGGGTTTGGTATGCCAAAACCCTAATTAGTGCATGCGGCATGTGGCCGTGGCGCATCGACGTTTTGTGCAAATGGTGCCATAGCCATAACGAAAGAACCATAGCCATGCCATCATGTGGAAATGGCCATTTCCACGGGTGGTTATGATATGGCGTCTTTATTAGGGTTTCCTGGGTCCTTGAGCATGCAAGGTCGTGTCTCTGGTTAGGATAACCACATTGAAGTTTGTTATGGCGTTGGCTACGAATAGATGATGGGTTGGCACGTAAGTGCACTATTTATGGTATGTTGCCACGTTTGTCATGCTTCTGTGGTAAAGTGGCACGTTTAGCATGTTTGGCATGCCAATTAGCGTATTGGTGCAACCTTTCCTCTTTTGATGCTGTGGAAGGTTTAGGAAGACCTGATTGGTCAATTAAAAGAGGGGCCGACCAAGCATGGTTGTGGCCACACTTCTAGTGTGTGTGTGGTAAGTTTAGAACGACCTGATTGGTCGATGGGAAGGGGGCCGGCAACAACATGGGTCCGGCCTCATTCTAAATGCGTGTGGCGCATTTAGGGCAACCTGACTGGTCGATGGAAAGGGGGCCGGCAAGCAAGGGCGTGGCCACACTTCCAGCCCGCCGTGGCGGGTTTAAAGCGACCTGATTGGTCGATGGGAAGGGGGCCGGCAAGCAAGGGTGTGGCCACACTTTCAGCGCACCGTGGCGGGTTTAAAGCGACCTGATTGGTCGATGAAAAAGAGGCCGGTTGAGCAGCATGGGTGTGGCCACTTGCAAGTGGCGCCGGCTGGCCTATGGCATGGCCACACCTCCCATTGTTGCTGCTCCCATTCCGCGGCAGAGTGACGGCACATTAAATGTAGGGTTTTACAAATTTAGCCCTGAACTAAAAACCACCATCAACAATAACATAAGTTAAGATCGGTTCTACCACCTCACACATATTGGTCATCCAAAGATTTGCAATGAATAGCCGGACTAATAAGCCTCATGATTTCCCTTTCTATTCATAAAACGAGTTCATGAAAGTACTTTCTTTAAACAAATGTAAAACATTCTTTCCTAGGATGAAATCTTCACCATAACCCATTCACATAATCATAACAATATATACAAGATTATGTCGATGTCATATCTACGAAGTTCAAAAGATAAGCGTTATACTTCATAATCTAATCCCCTAATACTATGATCATACTATTATAACCATGTCACATCACTAGAGTATTATACAATATGTACATTATATACAGCTTCGCAGTTATGTTTTCAATATAGCACGACTTGAAAGATACGTTAGGAATGAAACAATTCAAGTCAATATTACTAACCTCAAGTGGAAGGATGATGTCGTCGTTGTAGTTCGCTACTTCTTCACATTCTTCAGGTCTTCGGAGTAATACTTGTATGTCTCAACATTCCTAGACTTTCTAGTCTAACCTAAAAAAAGTTGACTCTAGTATTTAATCAAGCGACTCTAGATGAGTTTTGATACTAAAATATGACAACCAAACTCGACATACCAACGCTAGGTGAGTTCAACCAAGCTATGCTCTAACACCAATTGTGATCGTCTATGAACAAAGTCGAGATGATACAACAACGAGGTATACACTTGATAATATTTACAATATAAAACCGATATACTATACGATCGCAATCAAGTGTGTTGGATTAACGTACTAGTGTATTTACTTTTAATTATAATAAAATAATTATAATTGGGGAAAGTAAAATTAAATCACACAACAAGATTTTATTAACGAGGAAACCGCAAATGCAAAAAAAAACCGGGACATAGTCCAGTTTTGAATACTCTCGGAATGAAGTCGTTATACCATGAACAAAGCCAACTTTGTATAGTTGAGGCCAAGTAATCCAATCCTAGTTAATTAGTTCCCTTAGTATTCCTGCGCCTACAATCGTCTGGCCAACGCACGTGAGTAACCAAGGTTGTTTGGACAACAAGGAAATTTCAAAACCGAAAGTTCTCAAGATATGCAATAAAGTACCTAATTTCGGTTTTCATATTTCCAACTAATATCCAACCTGTAATTCCGAAATCTCTCTTTAGAAAATATCTAATATTAGTTTGCACTTAACTAATATATTCTAGAGATATGTTTTGATTGATGGAAAATCAAAAACATATAGTTCGAAAATATTAATTAAAAGATTCTCAATATTTCGGTTTGGGATCACCTTGAGTATCAAGGAATATCTTTGAACAATCAATGATAAGAATTATGTACATGTTCAAATTATTTCGACATCTAGAACTTTGCTATCTAGCAAACCCTAATTCCAAACTCACATAAACCGTAAAGTGATATGTGAATGTTGAAAATCAGTTTTTCTCTTGGGACCGGTTCTACCATGACCCCCAATATAGGTTAGGATCGGTTATACCAAGTCTCCAAATATAGGTAGGGATCGGTTCTACCATGACTCCCAACAAAAGTTAGGATCGGTTCTACCAAGACTCCCAATATAGTTAGGGAGTGCTTCTACCATGATTCCCAACAAAATCTAGGATTGGTTCTATCAAGACTCCCAATATAGGTAGGGATCGGTTCTACCATTATTCCTAACAAAAGCAAGGATCAGTTCTACCAAGTATCCCAAGATAAGTAGAGATCGATTCTACCTTGACTCTCAACATAAGTTAAGATCGGTTCTACTTGAATTCCCACCATAGGTTTGAATTGGTCATCCAAAATTTCTTCATAGAAAACCGGACCAAAACACCTATTGATTTCTTTTCGATTACGAAGCAAGTTCGTATATGTACTTCCTTTAAACCATTGTAACATGGTTTCCTACGATGAAAGCACACCTATATATATCCAATACAAAATCAATTAAAAGTCACTTAGATTATGTCGATGTCGTATTTACGAAGTTCAAAAGATAAACGTTATACTTCGTAATTCGATATATTTCCTTGACAATTTGATCATACTAATATGACCAGGTATAATACTAGAGTATCATATATATAACCTTGCATGTTATGTTTTCAATCTTAAACGACTTGAAAGAAACGATAGGTATGGAAACAATTCAACTCAGTATCACTAACCTCAAGAGGAAGGATGATGCCTTCGTTGTATTTGATACGTCATGTCTTCAGAGTAATACTTGTATGTCTCAAAATTCCTAGACTTTCTATTCTAACCTGAACGAAGTTGACTCTAGTAATTTTAATCAAGCGACTCTAATTGATTTTGATACTAAAATATGACAACCAAACTTGACATACCAACGAGTGGCGGGTCAACCGAGCAATGTTCAAATAATCTAGTTGTATCCAAATAATCCAATCAGAATTCTGCCAAGTAATTAAACTTGTTATCTATCTTTCAAGATACGAATTGTACAAGAAACTAGTCTCGTAATCGATTACAATTAAGAGGACATAACTACTTAGATTGAATACGTACAAACTTGTGTATAACAAGTTATAAAGACAAATTATGTAATACGGAAGAGAAAAAACACACGACACCAAAATTTTTGTTAACGAGGAAATCAAAGTGACAGAAAAATCCTCGGACCTCGTCCATATTTGAACACCAAACTATATTAAGCCGCTATGGACACTAGCCTACTATCAAACTTCAGAATGGAATGTAGTTGAGACCGAATCCACCCTCAAAGCAATTCAGTTACAGTCGCGCTCCTTATATCTGCTTAACCTCGCAAAGCTCTACGCAATTTATTCCCTTAGATGACGTCCTTTACAGCCTAAGAGTTGCTTCAACCTAAGTGAAGACTTTTGATACCAATCTTCTTCTAACAGATAAGCCTATTTGATTTCCATTTAGATCAAAGATCAAGGTGAGGAAATCTTTTTGCAATATACAAAGCTAGCAAATCTCACAAATTCGGAACTTACGACTCCCGAAGAGCAGCTTAGATTCTTAACTATCTCTCAAGAATAATCTTCAAAATATCAATTAAGATCGGTTTTTAGATATCTATCTTGAGAAATCATAAAGTTTGAGATGAAGAGAACTTTGTGATTACTATCTATCTTGCCCGAAAGAGATTATGAAAATCTCCATAACTGAAAAGAAAGGTCAGGATACACGAAATATCAAGGTAAAGATAGTCGGACCTAGCTTCACGAATCCCCAAAGTGAAGTATTTTAGTCGTAGACCTAATTATGTTTCTTAGAGGAAACCTAGGTCTATTGAGGACGACTCTAGAATCAACTAGGACAAAAAGTGTCAGGGATTGAACTTCCCAGTTGAAATAGCATCCCTATGTATATATTTTCAAGGACCAAGGGTTTCTTAGAATTCAAGCTAAGATAACTTGAGAATCAAGCAAACACTTTTAGGTATTGAAAATACAAAAAAAAAAATACACTAGGAACCGTTTCTAAAACCGTGTATAATGATTGTTCGGTTTGGCAAGTATGCAAAAGAACTAAAGCAATTTGATGTTCATTTAAACACCTAAGAATTTAATCATGATGCACATACATTAGTGTTTGAGTGATCAACGAGGTCTTAGAAGTGTTTGAGAGAGTTCTAGTAATGCTAAACATATTTAAAAAATAAGTCTTTGAGCATATACTAAAATCTTAAACTAGGACAGTTGGTACAACGGTTCGTGAATCATTAGGCTTGTTCACGAGTCAGGGTGCAACGGTTCGTGAACTGGGTTCTCCAACCATACAAGACTACCGAACTTAGTTGACCACGGTTCATGATCTGCTAGCTTTAATACCAACTTTCAAATTTCAGTTCACAATAGTTCGTGAACAGTCCCCAACTGAACTTGCGGTTTGCAAACTGGTTCTCCAACCCTCCTGTATTTCTGAAACTTATATATCTATGGTTTGCGAACTGGTTCGCCAACCTATCATGAGTAGAAATATCATAAAGTTCAATATTTCTCTCTTATGACGATTGAAACATTCCCGCATGATGAAATCATTTGCGTGGGAAATTTTCAAGTGAACTAAAAATTAATTCACACAATAAATTGTTTAGAACTAGTATTGTTAAGGATCGTTGAACATCTTTGCTCGGAATCATATTTCGAGATTTTTAACAAGAAAATCTTGACTCTAAATTTCTTTTTTTGTAAATCTACTAGAAGTCATACGACATCATCTCAAAAAGATAGAATGGTAATATAGTGAATAAAATAGAGTGGTTCAGCCTTTACATATCTGATACAAAAGTTCTCCAAATGTCTTCATCGATCTTTAGTCTTCAAGGGTGATGTTTGATACTCAACTACCAAATTCTAACCTATTCTGAGACTTGGCTTAGTAGACTAGAAATCAAGATATATTTTTGATCATCTAACATTAACAACAAGCTTGAGATAACAAAACTTGTAGGTTCAACCGAGCAATGCTCTAACAGTTTCTTTTTATGTCTTAGATTGTAAGGTTTTATTCTCTACCCAATCATATAGTTTCGAAACCAAAGTAAAATACATTTGTGGTTAAAATGGTACTCTTGACCAAATAAATGACAACCCTTAACCAGATAAATGTTATTTTTCCAATTTTGTGATAATTGTTTCAATTTTGAACACTTTTCAGTCGTTTAAAAGAATCACAATTAGTAAAAATTAATGAATAAATGACATTATCGATTTTATTCATATAATTGTTTAGTTGGTACATGAACATGTGATTGTAACTGAAACAATAAGTTCATAATTAAATTTTGCAATATTAAAAGACCACTCCACTGTATATTTTTTTAATTCAAATATAATCGAAAATAATTTTTACCAATTATATTTTCAGAATTTTTACATCAGAAGTGATAATAGTATTATATATTGTATTGGGTCGAGACGTCTTTCATTGACAAAATGTTTTAACACACGAGAATAGTCACACATTCATATTCATCCAATGGTTACTAACTTGCTGATATGGCAAGTGTTCAACTCTTTCTAGCTAGGCTTGTACGATTAACTTAACCGAGTCAACACATAAAGCGCTGAAATCTCTATTATAAAGATCATCTTTCTCTTCAATCTCCATCAGTCAAACACTGTTTTTTTCCTTTTGGCGAATAAATCACTCTTATGTATTTTATGGAAGAATTTTTAAACTTGTTATTCGTCTTATTAACTAATCATCCCTTATATAAGAGATTTTAACAAACAAGACGATGATTTGTTTTAGTGATCGAAGCACAATGAATTATCAATCCATTAGCAGATTTACGTAAACTTGTATTCTTTTTTGCTGAATATGTAAACTTCTATTTAGGAAGATTTTATTAAAATTATAACAAGGAAAACAATTTGCGATACAAATTCCATTAATTGATTAAATATAAGGTTTAAAGAATTTCAAAGAAGACCTAAAACCTAAAACTTGTATTCAAAGGTAATCTTTTCGAGGGATCCGAGGAGATGATATTCTAAATAGATTTTCTCTTTAAAAATAAACATGCATCAAGAATCAGAAGAAGAAAGCATGGTAGTTGCTTAACTTGATAAGACTCAGTCGTTTGATAACTTGAAACCCATGCCACGTCAACCATGTAATTAGCTTTTGAATCAAAATTAATCTACAGGGATTCGCCTTTGTTAAAACCTATTGTCAATAGGATACCTACCGTTATCCCGACCCTTTTGTGTTTTTACACCCCCACAATGTAATGAAATGAAGTTTCAAAAATAAAAAACAACAAAAGAAAATTAACGCGCACATATTTGTACCACATGATCTTACGTATTTATTTTCAAGGTTTCATAAAAAAATTCACATCCTGCAAAATAAATAATTGAAAATTATTATGCACACGCAAAATTCTGTCCAATAAATATATGTATTTTTTTTTATTCCACTATCTAGCAAAATAATGCCGCAAAATCTATTTTTTAGGAACTAAGTTAATAATATTAGTAGATACTTATGCTTCTTCGTAAGTACCTGGATGATTGTTTCAGAAAAATTTCGAGTTGTTTTTACCATAAAACACAATATCGTGTATTAAAATAAATGATTAAATTAAGAATAAACTATGTCCAAAAAGAATAAATGATCTCTTTCAAAAAAAATAAAAAAATAAATGATTAATTAAGAATAAACTATGTCGAAAACGCAATGTATCATTATAAAGTAGATGATGTCGAGAAATACAATGATCATATTAGACTAGACGTGCTCCCAATGAAGTGAAAACCAATGACAACATGTTTTATTCTCCTATGAAGATTTTTTTTAGAAGCAGCGGAAACCGAGTCGAGATTGTCACAAAATTGGTTCGCAAGATAGCTGATCTCAGGTTTGGTCCTGGTGACGTATTGCAAAACACCTACAAAGGACTTGAATTCTCAAGGAACCAATGTGCTATCAAACTTACCGATTTTGGAATCCCCAACAATTGAAGTGTTACAAGGATATGTATCTTCGTATTATTTTTGTGTAACATGTCCAAAATATACTCAGTCTAAGTAAGAACCATACCAGAAGAATTGTGCCTCACTTCCAAACCAAAAAAATAATGAAGATAACCAAGATCTTTAGCGGAAAAGAAGAATGTGTTGAAACACAGTGGTAAAAAATAGCTACCAAACGCGGAAGCCAAGAATGGATCATGCATCTCCTTAATGTTATGTAATCAATTATACACCCTTCAAATTCAACTCTATTTATATGATAAAGGTTATTATTAGCCCCCTTGATATATATTTTTTTTCTAATTCAGCCCCCCATGTCCAAAAATTCATAGCTCCATCCATGGTACAAAATTAGAGGAGTTACTAGTGAGAAAAATATCATTTACATAGATGGGAAGTATGATAACATTAGTTCCTTGCTTGTAAAGAAATAAAGAAGTGTCAACATGGGACATGATAAACCCAATGGATAAATATCAACTAACTTCCCATACCAATCTCTAGGAGCATACTTAAGCCTATAAATGGATTTGTTGAACATAAATAAATAGTTGGATGAGTAAAGTCTTAAAATCAATGGGCTAAGCATTATAAAAACACCATGCAAATTTTTTTTGTTGACATCCAATTGCTCACATTCCTTTCATTTGAGTCACCGAAATTGTGTTTGTTTTTAAAAACCCATTTACAATCAACTAAGTTTTGAGTAAGAATAAAGAAACAATATCCCAAGTATGAGTTTGAACATGAGCATCAAACTCACGTTGTATAACCTTTTTTCCAATTTAAAATATTGTTTGCTTATATGAAACGAGTCAGAATAAGACCGGCAATATTTGAAAAAGAAAACAAGAAAAATAAGGGTCCGTTTGGCATGGGTGTAATAGAGGCAGGTAGTGCAGTCAACTGTGTAGTCGAGGGCTGCATTCAATGTAAACATGTTTGGCACGGGTTGGAATGCATGACATAGAAACTGCATGTAATCCAAACTACCCCAAATGGGCGTAGTTGAATACCGACCTTTTATGGGCTGCATTCAATGTTGCCTTCTATTACACCATCCCGCTACCCCTTTGACAATATTTGACCATTAAAAATCATTCATTTTTCATATTCTTCTTCTTGCTATCGATCTTTTCTTCTCTGAAAGTGGGTGTTCATCCTTTCATATACCATATTTCATATATTCTTTAATAGATCTTCTTCCTTTGATTTACCATCGTATATTCTTCAATAGCTCTAATCAGATATGATGAAAAATTATTTCACAATCTACATAAAAAGATATAATCATTGATTAGCAAAAAGAAAATCAAAGTACTAAAGAATGAAGATGCAGGTAATCCAAACTACCCCCAATGGGCGTAACAAACACAGTATATCAATAAACATTCACCATTAAGATTCCACTTGATCTGCTTTATCTTATTTTCCATCTTTGTTTGGAATTTCAGATCTGTTTTTGTTTGGGTATTTAGACCTGTTTTTTTCTCTTTTTAAATATAGACCAAATCTGTTTTTCCATGATCTAATATTTTCTTTGATTAATTTCAATCTTGTTCCCAAAAATAAATGAATTATGTTTAATGTTTGGATCAACTAGAATTACTTGCCTTTACTGGAAAAGTAAAAACAAAAAATCTCTCATGCCAAAAATAGAGTCCCAGACTCCCAAAATACTTAAATTTAGAATTTCCTAAAATACCATTTAGAATGAGAATAATTGTAGCATTACTTCAGTAACATGCCAAACACCATCAATTTTAGTACGTGTAATCGAATGCAGTGTAATAGAACTACCTGCAGTTCAATTACCTAGGAAAAAAATGTGTGCCAAACGGACCCTAAGATGTTTGGTAACTAACTTTAGGTGTAAAAGTTCCACCACTTGCCCTACCGGTCATCATTTTATGATTTTAAAGAATACATGAAGCAAGTAGCCTTAGAAGTATTAGTATACCTAAAGTATTTACCATAGAAGTATCTTTGGCAAAACTATTTTATAACTGAAAATAACAAAATACATTAGAGAAAAGTCACTCGAGGTGACAAAAATACAACTTAAATTTTAGCACACAACAAAAGACTGTCAAGAATAGTTCACAAAAGCATCCCGATTACAGATTAATGTTGAAATAGGGAAACCATCTAAAATCTTGGTATGAATCAACTAGTTGAACATAGTGTACTTAATAACTGCAACGATAAGTTGCTTAATGGTCATACGTTGAGGCAAAATTGTTATAAGTAGAAAATTGAAGAAATTTTTTACTAACAAAAGATGCGTATTTTTTTAGGTTTCATGGTAAATTTTTTTAGGTTTCATGGTTTGACAAATTAATGCGGTTCTTTGTATCACATGCCTGATTTTCTTTTCAAGAATTTCTTTATTCTAATTCAACCGTAAAACTTTAAGAAAAAAATTGATAAAGTTAGAAGCTTTATTATTTTGAGAATTATGTACATACGTTAATCTGGAAAAAGAAAGAAAGAAAAAAAAAACATGGAATGAGAAAAATACCTTTAAGCATCCTATATGACTTGAAAGAAAATGAGGTCAATGAAAAAGTAAAATACTTCACAATACCACCTCACCAAACAAAGGCAAACCTTCCCATACCTCCAAAATATAAGAAACCAAAAACCCTAACACTAATTTGGAGTAAAAACATTTCAAGGGGTTAAATAAAAGGAATTGGACATTAATTTCAAGCTGCAATCTCTAACCTTGAACACTTGATGGAACCCATAGATATATCAATCTCAATCAAATTTTCCTCTTCATTCATCTCATTAATATCTGCAAATAGCTCCATAAGATCTTCTTGATTGAAAATTGATTCTTGAAATAATTCAGGTACATTACTCTGGTACTTGCTGAATTTGGTTTCTCCTTTAGCACCAAATTTGAAAATCGGTTCGTCTACAACTCCAAAACTGAATTGTGGCTCATCATCAAAATTTGGTTCCTCTTTTGCACCCATGTAGTGACCACCGGGTAGTTCGATTTCGATGAGGCTTTCGTCATCTGAAATAGAATCATCTGAATACATCGCAGCCTGACCCACGTAATGTCGGAACGACCAATCAACATCGGAATCGTCACTGCTCGATGAAAGATCGCCACTTTCCGTTTCCGATGATGTATCACAAGATTTACTTAATAGATACTCATGAATCTGACCTCCTCCAACTTGAGTTACTCTCTTATTTTGTTCCAAGTAAACCTCCTCGTATTCTAATACGTTTTCTTGTGTAGTGCTGCTTGTATTACTAGGTTTTTTCTTAGTGAAATTGAACAGAAGATGAGAAGATAAAATGAATGCAGAAAAAGAAAAGAGAATAGATAATATTGAAGATCTTGAAAAGCATGTAAAGGCTAGAAATAGAACAACTATTGCAACATAATAGAGCTGGCTATGTTTAAAGAAACCCATAGAGAGGAAAGAACAAGTACAACTAGAAGATGAAGAAGAGCACATTTGATTTTCAGCTGTTCCTCTCGTATTAGTGATCATAAACATTTGATTCACCTCCAGAGCGAGATGGGAGAGAATGGGATATGAAGCAAATGAGTAGGGAAGATCGAAGGGTTTATTTATTTAATACCACCTTTTTATTATCACAAGAAACAACAATAGAGAAATAAGGGCCGAGAAATAAAAGTGCTCCACTTTCACTTTACTGTTGAACTTGAAATAAAAATAAAAAGGAAAAAAGCAGGGAAAAAAAAGAAAAAGATACAGAGTTTCAATGGGTATTTGATGAAGTTTCCTAAAAGAAGCGTTTCAATTCTGACGATAATAATCAAGAGAGAGAAAAATGAAACACAAGAAACTTGATGGGTTTTGATCAAGAACTGTAACTGCAGGTAAAATCAATGAGATTTTTGAAGATTACCTGAAGATCAGAAAAAACAAAGCCTTAAGTATAATGAGAAATTACTAAAGATTAAATTTAGAATGAATATGAAACAGACCCTTATATACATACCTGATTGCAATCCAGTGGAGGCAATAATGAGCTGTTTCCTAACAAGCAATCTGAAATATTAAGTTCAGACTTCACATTTCCCTTGGCACCTAAAAAACAGGGGTTTTTGGTTTTTTTAAAATTTTCTCAAACACCAATCAATGGGGTTTTCCTCTGCTACTGATTCTCTTGATAAAATAAAAACTCTGGTTTTCTTGTATCGATTTTCAGTCACAAAGCTTGAAAAACGGAATACCCATGTGCAGGTTTCTGAGATTATCACATGCTACAACTTCATTTCCATCCAATTTCCATTAATAAACAAACCTTATTAAATCCTGATAAAAGAAACCCATTATATTAAAAGATTTAATTTTTCCTCTGCAACTTCGAGAAAACCATCATTTAAACCATGAATCTATATATCACTCCACTGATTTCTGAGCAAACCCTTTATCCAGAACCTGATATACTCTCCACTTCGACAAACTTATATACAGTTAATGTAGTCTTTGATTATGTAACTGAAACTCCTCGAAAGACTTCCTTCTCTTTCTTTCTTTTTCCCTTCAAAACCACATTTAACTGCTTTGAATCAAAACATCAAATGAATCTGAATCAGTGAATCCAAATGAGTATTGATGCTGATCGTTCTTCAAATGTTCATCTGAACCCAACACTAAAAACCATCACAATCTGTTCATTTTTCTAGTCAAAGTTGTTTAGTTGACTGGCAGTGCAATCTGTTCTTCTCCTTGAATACTAATGGAAACCCATCACTCCCATTAACAAAGATGTTTAGATTGTCAGAACGCCCGTAACTAGAATCCAGCTCGCTAAGCAACAAAGTCCAGCAAGGCATCCACTAAAATCTCTCAATATGAAAATGAAAATCTCGCAGATTCATCTTCTTGCAATGTACGATGATGACTAACCATTTAGGAGAGCCACGTAATATAGTGAGGCCTACGTTTATTAATCTGAACCGTTAGCAAATACGAATCATCCTGATCGTTAGGGCTGATTACTGCCACGTGTCATTTCCAAGTCAAAACATTAATTTAGCAGAAGAATGCTGTCAAAATTTACGTAAAAAAAGTACAAAAGTCAGGCTTGAATTTCGTGATATATAAATTGGATAATTTGAACGATAATTAGTCAAAATATCATTAGGATAAGTAGGGTTATTACCGAGTCCAACTTTGTGCACCCCTCTAAAACCGGGGTGCACATTCCGTACCCCTCTATAGAGGAGATGTAATTAGTGTTATTAGTGGTCCATTGAGTCTAATTATCTTTTTGGTTTCGGTTATTTGCTCCTCTAATGATGGCTTGCTTTAGCACTTTATCTTTTTGAGCAGAAATGGCTTCTTCGTACTCAATTAAAGAGCATCCATCCAAGACCATGGTGCTCGGTTAAATGCATGGTTTGGAAAACAGATTTCAACACGAGACAGGCATATCTATAACCGGTTCTAAAAGAAAAATGTATGTTTCTTATTTGCTCCTCTATGTTCTAGCACTTTATCTTTTTGAAAAAATATCAATTAAAGAGCATCCATCCAAGACCATGGTGCTCGGTTAAATGCATGGTTTGGAAAACAGATTTCAACACGAGACAGGCATATCTATAACCGGTTCTAAAAGAAAAATGTATGTCTGTAATGTTTCTTTCTTTTATTTTAACCTAAAAATATGCCAAATTAAAAAAGTGAAAGTATCTTTTTTCCAGAAACGGAGAGAGTATTTGTTTTTTCGGTACATGGTGAAAAAAATATATTATATAGGAAGAAATTTTAAAATTATTAATGTTAACTATGCCGGATGAAATAGTCTTATAATACGTTTCGATTTCAGAGAAACAAGTCCAAATAAAAGTAAAGATATTCTGTTTCACAAAAAGTCGAATTTTTTTACTTTCAAAAGTTGTTCAGAAATTTTACACCCAAACTAACTTTTTGCTTTGCTTCTAAATATGTATCCAAACGCGCTATTAATTTCATCGAACTTTTTTTTTTTTTTGTTGTTGTTGTTGTTAAAAAGGTTGAATTTCAATAAATCTAATGAGTTATATTTAAGAGGTCTTGTTGAATTGCCTCTTCAACCACCCACTTGGCATTACATTTAGCCAAACATTTTTACTAGTAGAAGAAAAGACATATTTAACTAATTTATGTGTTACTCCCTCCGTCCCTATTATATAGGCGGAATTTTAATTCCAAGAAGACTTTTGACATATATGCCATTATTTATGTTGTATGGGAAATTGTAGTGAGAATAAGACAAAGGGTAAAAACAGGAAAAAACATGAAAATTTATGAAAACCAAAGAATTTCTTAAATGAAGAGATTTCACCTTCTCCGCCTATATATTAGGGACGGAGGGAGTACATTATTTGCTTCACGCTCTGTAAAAGAGCATTCCATCATTTCGGATTTTCAGGGAGTTTTATACGTGGTAGGCAGATACAAGATGGAATTCTAGTTGCTTCAGAACTTATTGATGCTAGGTTATGGTTTAATGAAACAGGAGTTATTTGTAAGGTGGATTTTGAAAAGGCGTTTGATAATGTAAATTGGAATTGTGTGGACATTACCTTAGCTAAGTTTGGGTTTGGAATGAAGTGGAGAAGCGGGATCAAATGGTGTATATCTACCCCACGATTTGCAGTTCTATTGAAAGGTGAAGCTACTAATCTCCTTAGAAACCGAAAAGGTATTCGGCAGGGTGATCTGATGTCTTTGTTTCTTTTCATTCTTGTTGTTGAGGTGTTATCTTTAATGCTCAAACAAGCTGCCAACGACGGCCCGATTTCTGGTTTTAAGGTGGCTCAACAAGGTACTGAAATTTGTCATTTGCAATTCGCAGACGACCTTATTATTTTTCTGAATGATGATGAACTTCGGGTACAAAACTTAAAGAATATTCTTTTAGCTTTTGAAGTTGTGTCTGACTGAAGGTTAATTTTAGAAAAAGCACTTTGGATTAGGACAAGTGCATAATGGAGAAGTTTGTGCGGAAATATTTGGTTGTTCTTTGTCACAATTACCAATGAATTATCTGGGAATTCCATTAGGGAGCAAGTCGAAATGTAGAACAATTTGGAATGATATTGAAAAAGCGGGGGTCTAACAACCACACCCAATATTTCGCTTAGCAATCTGTATGGACTAACTCCAATATAATTTTGAGAGCATCAACTAATAAAGCGAGCTCAATCAAGAAATATATCTAAGAGTTATATCTCTGTTTCACAATGTAATAAGCAAATCAAACAGTTAGAAATCTGTGAGCCTGATTATTATGTGAAACAACTTGGACGGTATCAAAAACCAATATCCAAGTGTCAATCAATTTAATCAACAACCAAAGGTTGGATTCACAATTGATTGAACTTGCGCACAACCTGTGATATTTCAATTATATAAACAAATATAATACGGAAAAGAAACAACACAGACACCAGAAATTTTGTTAACGAGGAAACCGCAAATGCAGAAAAAACCCGGGACCTAGTCCAGATTTGAACACGACACTGTATTAAGCCGCTACAGACACTAGCCTACTACAGGTTAACTTCGGACTGGAATGTAGTTGAGCCCTAATCAATCTCACACTGATCAAGGTACAGTCGCGTTCCTTACGCCTCTTGAACCACGCCAGATTCTGCGCACTTGATTCCCTTAGCCGATCTCACCCACAACTAAGAGTTGCTACGACCCAAAGTCTAAGACTTGATAAACAAATCTGTATCACACAGAAAAGTCTATTGAATAGATAAATCTGTCTCCCATAGATATACCTACGAGTTTTGTTCCGTATTTTGATAAATCAAGGTGAACTGGAACCAATTGATAAACCGGACTTATATTCCCAAAGAACAGCCTAGTATTATCAATCACCTCACAATAATCTTAATCGATTAACAAACAAGATATTGTGGAATCACAAACGATGAGATGAAGATGTTTGTGACTACTTTTCAACCTTGCCTATCGGAGATAAATCTCGAGCAAATCTTAAAGAAGATAATACTCAATCACAATAGAAAACAACAAGATTAGAACACGCAACTACAGAGAAATAGTTGGGTCTGGCTTCACAATCCCAATGAAGTCTTCAAGTCGTTAATCTACAGGGTTTCGTGAAAAACCTAAGGTTAAAGGAGAATCGACTCTAGTCGCAACTAGTATCACACATGAGGTGTGGGGATTATGTTTCCAAGTTTCTAGAGTTTTCCTTTATATAGTCTTCAAATCAGAGTTTGCAATCAATGTTACCTTGGTAACAAAGCATTCAATATTCAGCGTTAGATGAAAGCCTGATTATATTCAAGCTAATATATTTCAACCGTTAGATCGAACTTAGCTTGTTATACACAAATGAAATGTACCGTCATTTTGATAAAGGTAACCGTACCTAAACGTGTACACTTAGTTGGTCCAAAATTACTCAATTAAATTAACCACAAGAGAACCCATGATTAATTTAATCGGAAATGCTCGACATAAGAAAACTTACGTAACCGCACAATATTTACATAAAGATGTGGATTATGAAAACCAATATTGCGGAATATTCAAAGAGTCATTCTATCTTCCATCACTATTTGCATAGAGACATATAATCGACTTAATCTTTGTAAACACAAGTTCATCCTATCTTTCATCAATATTTGCATAATGACATAATAGGCTTAACTTTTGTTTGTCAAAAGTTCATTCATTATTTTATCAATATTTTCATAATGACATATGAAAGACTTAACTTTTGACATATATGGGACAATCATAGTTCACGGACGCAAACACACATATCCCATAACAAGTTGCAATATATGAAACCATAAAGATTAATACTGCAAAATCATCTTCCAAATCAACTTTAGAATTTAAATAAATAAATCTAAAAACATTGCAAGATGAAAATCGATGGAAATAGCTATGTGTACTCACAATAATGGCTATTCCAAATCCTAGTTATCCTTCTTAAAACACAAGAATAAATTCTCATAAAAAGTTTCCTAGACATTTAGACCTTTGAAAAAAAAAATATTGTCCCTGAACTCCTTGTCGTCAACAGCCGTTGGAACATAAGGTTTATGAAGATAGGAGTCAATTTCAACGAACCTTCTTGACTGATGCCGAACCAGGGCCTTCTGAATTTCAAGAGTCCTAGTCAAAAAAGCCTTTATTTGCTGCATCTCCTTTCTTATTTCCTTCAACTCTTCAAGAACACCAGAAAACTTCTGAAGATTTGAAGGAACAACCCTTGGTTTTCTTACATTCCTCCTTTTTTCTTTTCAAATTTGAGGGTAAGGGAGACACCAATTTATCTTTTTCCTTCATGATTGACGGTTTAACAGTCATATTAACATCTTTTCCATCAGTAGTCATGATGCTTGGAGTCTCCATAAAAATGGGTTCGTGAGAGAATATCACAGAACAAGCTCTACAAGCAAACTTATGATGAAAGGAGTTTTTCTAGAGAAGGAAAAAGGAATGTAGGGTTACGGAACCTTTAAACAAACTAATGATTCACGTACGCTCAATTCTCAGCCCTAAAGAGGGTAGAATTGTCGATTTTAACCCCTTTTTTTAATTAAAAAAAGAAAAGAAAAACCATTTCAATACCAAATTGTGATATGAAAGGATCAACCAATTATTTATTGAACCCAAACAAACAAAAGAAAACAACCAAAGAAAAACAAGAATAATTTTTTTATTATTATTTTAAGACCTGAAAGTGCTTCACTCTTGTCTCTTTGAAATTAGGCACTTGAGACAAGATGCACGGCCAACACAATGAAGTTATGTTGGGGTGAACAATGATTTGTCCACCATGAACCTTTTGGAAAGAGTTCCCAACTACTTCTTCCACAGAATATTTAGACCTTGTTCTTTTTCGGAGATGTCTAATTGGTTCTTTAGAAATTAACTTTTTCGGAGAGGAAATTTGTTTACATACCTCAGTCGACTTTTGAACAAGTTTAAGCTTGTTTGCTAATTAATTTGCTCTCCGTTGAAGTTTGTTGACATATCTTACTTTATGCTTGTACTTGAAGTAATTAGAGAGTCCGTGACCCTTAAGAGTACAGTAAGAACATGTCACGGTGGAGGATGATTCAGGCACCATAGCGGAGCAAGCTGCTAGACAAATTGTGGTACCTGAAACATTAGAAGTAGAATCTCTAGTAGATAGAGAAAAAACCATTTTTATCCTCCAAGATAGTTGAAGAAATTTCTTCAGGAAAAATATCAAGATTGATTATTACTACAATTATCAAAATTAATATTTTCAGCAAGGAGTGCAACACTTGATTTTTCATCTTCATTTGAATCATAATGATCAAACATTTCATCAAGAGTTGGAGTAAGACCTTTATTCCTATTGTATTTTCTACGATTTGGATACTCATTGGCAAAATGACCAAAACCTTTACACTTGAAGCATTGTGGCATGTCCTCGTCATCAGTATCGTCAACATCCCTGTTTTTATGAGGAACACGATTATGGGGTTTAACTAATGACTTAGGTTTATCTCTAGTGAACCGTTTACTTCTCTTCAAAAGAAGATCTCTAAACTGTCTTGTGATCAACGAGACTGACTTGTCAAGATCTTCGTCTGATGAATCAGTCTTAGAAGGATCATCTTCAGAGATGCCAACACTTTTACTTTTATCAAGTAATTTAGTGTTCTTTAGTACTTTGAAGGCAATATCCTTTCCAGATTTGGATATATGCTCATGATCAAAGATCTTTAACTTCCCAACAAGAGTATTTCTAGAAAGTGCATCAAGGTTATTTCCTTCAACAATGGCATGTTTCTTAGAATCGTATCTGGCTGGCAACGATCTGAGAATTTTCATCACAATGTCCTTTTCAGGAATAGTCTTACCCAATGCAAAAGATGCATTAACAATTTCAGACACTTTGTGATTAAACTCATCAAATGAATCTTCATCAGCCATACGAAGGTTTTCCCAATCAGAATTTAGGTTTTGAAGACTAGCTTCCTTTTCAGAGGTATTCCCTTGGAATACAGTTTCTAATATATCCCAGGCATCTTTACACTTAGTGCATGTAGTTACATGGTGCTGAAGATCTGGGGTAATGGCATGGATGATTGCATTCAATCCGTCAGAATTTTGCATTGCAGCGAGAATCTCGACAACATCGTAATCACCGATATCCTTTAGAACAGTTACATCGCCTTCTGTAACAACCAGAGGATTATAGCCATTAACAACACGTACCCATGTTTGAAAATCACGAGCTTGAAAAAAAGCACGCATAACAACTTTCCACCATGAGTAATTTGAGCCATCGAAGACTGGCGGTACGTTTATAGAGATAACACCCCTGTCCATAGAGTCAGATCGCTACAAACACAGACTTATGAGGTTTTAAACGTGTTTGCCTGCTCTGATACCAATTGAAAAAGCGGGGGTCTAACAACCACACCCAATATTTCGCTTAGCAATCTGTATGGACTAACACCAATATAATTCTGAGAGCACCAACTAATAAAGAGAGATCAATCAAGAAATATATCTAAGAGTTATATCTCTGTTTCACAATGTTATCAGTAAATTAAACAGATAGAAATCAGCGAGCCTTATTATTATGTGAAACAACTTGGACGGTATCAAAAACCAATATCCAAGTGTCAATCAATTTAATCAACAACCAAAGGTTGGATTCACAATTGATTGAACTTACGCACAACCTGTGATATTTCAATTATATAAACAAATATAATGCGGAAAAGAAATAACACAGACACCAGAAATTTTGTTAACGAGGAAACCGCAAATGCAGAAAAAACCCGGGACCTAGTCCAGATTTGAACACGACACTGTATTAAGCCGCTACAGACACTAGCCTACTACAGGTTAACTTCGGGCTGGAATGTAGTTGAGCCCTAATCAATCTCACACTGATCAAGGTACAGTCGCGTTCCTTACGCCTATTGAACCACGCCAGATTCTGCGCACTTGATTCCCTTAGCCGATCTCACCCACAACTAAGAGTTGCTACGACCCAAAGTCTAAGACTTGATAAACAAATCTGTATCACACATAAAAGTCTATTGAATAGATAAATCTGTCTCCCATAGATATACCTACGAGTTTTGTTCCGTATTTTGATAAATCAAGGTGAACTGGAACCAATTGATAAACCGGACTTATATTCGAAGAATAAATCACCTCACAATAATCTTAATCGAAGAACATCCTAGTATTATCAATCACCTCACAATAATCTTAATCGATTAACAAACAAGATATTGTGGAATCACAAACGATGAGACGAAGATGTTTGTGACTACTTTTCAACCTTGCCTATCGGAGATAAATTTCGAGCAAATCTTAAAGAAGATAATAGTCAATCACAATAGAAAACAACAAGATCAGAACACGCAACTACAGAGAAATAGTTGGGTCTGGCTTCACAATCCCAATGAAGTCTTCAAGTCGTTAATCTACAGGGTTTCGTGAAAAACCTAAGGTTAAAGGAGAATCGACTCTAGTCGCAACTAGTATCACACAGGAGGTGTGGGGATTAGGTTTCCCAGTTGCTAGAGTTCTCCTTTATATAGTCTTCAAATCAGGGTTTGCAATCAATGTTACCTTGGTAACAAAGCATTCAATATTCAGCGTTAGATGAAAACCTGATTAGATTCAAGCTAATATCTTTCAACCGTTAGATCGAACTTAGCTTGTTATACACAAATGAAATGTACCGTCATTTAGATAAAGGTAACCGTACCTAAACGTGTACACTTAGTTGGTTCAACAATATTTAACCAATGGTTAGCCATATGAGCACTTTCATATCAACCTTATCCATCTTTATCATAACTAGTTCAAATGACTCAAATGAAACAAGTTAGAGAGTTATTCAATTGTTTATATTCTCATAGAAGTATACAAGACACAATTGAAGCAAAATCGATTTTGATTCACTCGAATCATTTCATGAACATTATAGCCGCGGTTTGCAAAAGAGTGCATTCCTTATTATATAAATGTATTAGTTCATGAACAAACCGATTTTAGAACATAACCTACTTAAGTAAGCAAACGGGTACACATACCTAAGTAGCCGGACAGAGTTTGGTTACGCCGGTACGCGTACGGGTGCGCATACCATTTACATTTTCAAACTCCAACAGAAATTCGCGAAACTTGAATTTCCGCCAGTACGCGTACGGGTACGCATACTTAGTTCCCAGACTTCCATCAACCAACCATTACGCATACGGGTACGCATACTTTGGTTCACGGTTTTGGACTTTACACAAATGTGAATACACACTATGTTTATATCCGAACATGGTTACATGTTCTAAACCCTCATTTCAATCATTGAAACATTCTTGGAAGACGACAACTGTCTCACACAAACTATTAGATTCAAAGCAATTTTCAAGTGATCGAATGATCAATACAAAACATTCCGAGTCTACATCAAATGACTGTCTCACACAAATCATGTAAGATGTTACAAGGCGATTTTCACATGATCATCTTTTGACTTTCGTCAAGAATAAAATATGAACTTAGTTAAAGCAAAATCTTACCAACACATATTTCGAGAAATAGATAAGCGAGATAAACTCGGCTCGAAATACCAAATGTGTATAATTGAAGTCTATATAGAAATACGAACTTTTGTCTCAAATAGGAGATAGAGTATATAGACTTTTGAGTGATAGATGAGTTCAAGTCTCCACATACCTTTTGTTGATAAAGTTCCACAAGTTCCCTTGAGTAGTTCTTCGTCTTCATTCGATGAACGCCGTGGAGTCTAAAGCTCAACTACACTTACTATCCTAATCCGAGACTTATCTATAAGTAGGCTAGAAATCAAGACTTATAGTTTTGGCAACTAAACTTGACAAACAAGCTTGAGATAGCAACGCTTGCGAGTTCGACCGAGCGGTGCTCTAACAGATATTATCCAAAGATTTAATCTTAAGCTTGCTGCTTGGAAAAAGTCTTATTTTTCGAAAGGCCAAAGACTTATTATGATACAAAGTGTATTATCTAGTCTGCCTATCTATTATCTCTTTTTGTTTCAAATGCCTATTGTTGTAGTGAAAGAATTAGAAAGAATCATGAGAAAGTTTTTATGGGGTTCTAATAATTCAGTTAAAAAGAAAAGTTGGGTAGGCTGGTCTAAGGTTGCGTTGTCGAAGTCAAGAAGGGGGATAGGAATCAAGAAGCTGCAGATTGTAAATAAGGCATTGCACTCGAAATGGATATGGAGGTATGAATCAGAGAAGCAGGCTTTGTAGAGAATAATTGTAAATCAGAAATTTGGAGGAGCACCAAAAGCTTTTTTCCCTAATCACACAAAAAGATCTGCAATAGTCTGTGGTCTGGTATCTTGAAAGCTAAAGATTTTGTTAAGGATGGTTTTGAGTTACGGGTAAGGAATGAAGAAAGTATTTATTTTTGGAATGACATTTGGACAAGTGAGTCTCTTTTAAGTTCTGTTTTTCCTGCCATTTATAAGATCTCGAAGAAAAAGAGGGTAACGATTAAAGACACGGTGTCTGCGGAGGGGGCTTATAACTTGGATTTCCATAGAAATCTGAATGAACATGAATTTTTAGAGGTGGTTCAACTCTTACAACAAATTGGAAAACCAGTTTTAGTTGCGGCAGAGGATGATAGAAAATGGAGATATGGAGACTCTTTCTCGGCAGTTAATGCTTTGTTGCGCTTTCCAGACAAGAAGTTATGGAATTTGAAAGTTCCACTAAAGTTATATTTTCATGTGTGGACTTTGTGTTACAAGGGTGTCCCACGCTCAACTACTTATATCAGGCAGGTATGGTCCAAGATGCAAACTGAGTCAGGTTGAATCTAATGAACACTTATTCTTACACTGCAATATTGCATTTAGAGTTTGGTCTTACTTTTTATATAGTTTCGGTATTAATTGGGTGTTTGCAAATGATGTGAGAAAGATCTTATGGGAATGGGGTGTTAAGAGAAGTACAACCAGGATTAACAAGATTTGGAGCTTATTACCTTTTGCAATTTGGTGAAGTTTGTGGTGGGAAAGGAGTGATAGGTTATACAATAATATTTCTAGGAGAACTAACCATATTATTATTGCTGTTAAGTGCTTGTTATTTACTCGGGCTTTGAATTCTGACATTTTTGAAGATATATCTTTATCAACTTTGATATGTAATTGGGATGTTGTGGTTCACACGTCCATGTAATCCTTTGTTCTTATCACTCCTTTGGTGACTAAGAACCATTTTTATATAAACTTTTCCCCTTTTCAGTAAAAAAAATAAAGAAGTAAAAGAGCATTCCCGACTTTCGAAACTATTATTTAGCAAACCAATTATGTCTTTTATCTAACTATTTGTCGTCCACTCTACTGCAATTCTACTAGCATTCACGACTTTTACTACCAGTTGGCAATCTCCCTCAAAGTAGATCTTTTGTGGACCTTTCTCTTTAGTCTAAGTTACTTCCTGTAGAGCAACTTCTGTCTATGCTTGTTCAACATCTATAGATGTCGTTGTCAGGATTTTGCTCCATATTATGTACATGCACAATGATGAATTATTATACCCACATCTACATTACCAGTCTCTTTTATAAACGAAGCATCAAAGTTTAATTTTGGAACATTAAAATCAGAAGGTTTCTGGTGAGCATTAATGGATTTAATATTTCTGACATTGCTATCAGAATTCCTTTGGCAAGAGTTTTTCCAATCATCATAGAACCTATTGACCCTCATATCTCTTTCATTAGGTTGAGCTTTATCGAATACTAGGGAGCATACAAATTTTCAGATATGCCATATAATGACTCCAGCTTTCTGTATAATTGGGATAATACCCTGGGACAAAAACGATTAAGGAGTTAGTTAACAAACTTTCAAACTCATCATTATCAATTATGACAGCTAGATTACTATATGCATTTCTCCAACCATTCTTAGCAGTTCACAATCAAAAAATAAATGTTGCGTAGTTTCCAAAGTATTGTTACAAAAAGGACAGTTCAAGTTTACATTATGCATATACCTACCATTTCTTACTCCAATGAGTAAACACTTACTGATGCATTTCCAAAGGAAGTGAAGAATCATGGGTAGAAAGTTGATATTAGAAAATTATATTAATTGGAATGTAAGAGTTGATATTCAGAGACTCATTTAAGATGACTCTATAGGCAGACTTGACTGTAAACTGCCCATTTCTTTCAGGTGTCTATCTAAGCATATCTTTCCTTTATTTGGGATTCTAAGTTTCTTTATCTCATCGATAGTAATAATGTCAAACAAGGTTTCCAGAGTACCAACGTTTCATTGGGTATTGCTTCTATCTACTAACTAACTGACAATGCACATACTAAAGGAGCTGAATGTAAAATTTAAGTAACCATTTATACCAAGAACCCATTTATCTTTCCACATTTAAATATATTCTCCATGATCAACCTCCCAACAAATTTTCTTTCTTACATGTTCCAACCCTTGGTTTATCCCCCTCCAAATCCAAGACCCGTTGCTCGTGGATGTCCACGTAGAGGATTAGAATTAGCAAAGTACTTACTCTTAAGAATCTGGACTCATAATTCATCACGACTTGTGAGCATTCTCTAAGCTTGGTTGACAAGTTCAGTTTTTTTAATACCCATTCCACCGAGGCATTTTGGTTGAGCAATGGCATCCCATTTTTTATTATACCCACCTCTAGCATCTTTCTTTTTATTCCACCGGAACTGCTTCGGAATGCATCAATTTGATCAGTAAGATTCTTTTGCTTGGGGAAGACAAGAAGATGGTGAGTAACATTAGAAAACAGTTTGAGTAAGAATTTTTCTTTCTGGTTGATTAAGTTTCCATGGGTGAAATTTGCTATTGAACCTGTATAACAATCCACCAAAAGTCTGCATTTTATGTCTCTGAATTAACAACGACACACCTAAATATTTATTATTAAAGGCAATCCTTTTGATCTACAAGACGTTAGCTATTTCATTTTTAACACAAGGTAGGACTTTTGGACTAAAAACCATCCTAGACTTACCAAAATTGACAAAATGATATGAAAATAAGCTGAACAACTCTATAATTTTGGCCAGCTTCTTCGGGACTAGCCTTAGTGAAAATATGGTCGTCATCTGCAAAGATAAAATGAGAAATAAAAAGGCTACATGTAATGACTTTCATATATACCACGTTTATTACCACATTATTCAGAATTTATTAAAGCTTTAGAGAACGACTCCATACTAGATAAAAAGATAAGGAGATAATGGGTTTCTTTGTCTTAGACCCCTTTGAGGTTTAAAGACATTACCAGGAGATCCATTGAGAATGATAGAAGTAAACACTATACTCAAGTATTATTCATTCACCAAACACGAATCATCATAGAATCCTAGCCTTTCAAGTGTAGATATCAGGAAGGAACACTCTATCCTATCAAAAGACTTAGACATATCTAATTTGATAGCCATCCATCCCTTTTGAGATTTGGTTTTTTCATAGTATCCACTAAATCATGAGCTATAACTATGTTATCAGATACCAGTCCGCCATCTAAAAAATATGTCCGGTAGGGAGAGATAATTTTGTTCAATAGAGTGTTAACTCTAGTATCCATAAGCTTGAATATGATTTTAGGAGCCACATTACATAGACTTATTGGTCCAAAATGGAAGCATTCTTAGGACAATTGATTTTTGGGATAAGAGCAATAAAATTGTGGTTAACTTGTTTCAGTAAATGTTTTGATTGAAAGTTATATTGAAAGATACTTACAACGTCATCTCCAATGGTGTCCCAACGTCATCTCTTATGATTTTTGGGATAAGAGCAATAAAATTGCGGTTAACTTGTTTCAGTAAATATTTTGATTGAAAGAAATATTGAACGATACTTACAACATCATCTCCGGTGTCCCACACTTCTTGTTAAAAACTTGGTGAAAAGCCATCAGGGCCAGGTGTTGTCCAAGGCTTCATGCTGAACACAATAGATTTAACCTAATCATGAGTGGGAATTTTGACAGGCATAATATTATCAGCATCAGTGACACAAGGTTTTATAGTCTCAAGAAAATCAGTGGGATTAGGAGGTCCTACTCATTTTATGAAAGTGATTTTCAAAATATCAGCAATATCATTTTTGTCATATAACCAAATACTATGCTTCAAAAAAAAAAAAAAAACAAACCAAATACTCATATGATTATGAAGAGTATCAATTTGAGTCGTTTCCCCCCTAAAATTAACATTATGATGAAAATAACTAGTGTTTCTATCACCATGTCTAAAGGGTTCATCCTTGCCTCGCTGTCTCCGATAGTCTTCCTCTGCATCATACAAAAAGTTAAGATTTTTATTAAGAGAAAGAACCACATCAGAAGACATATGACATCCATTAGCAAGCAAGTTAGAAATTTGCGCCTCTAGTCTAGCAATTTGGGTAGAAATATTACTAAAATGATAATTATAATTCTATTTCCTTAATTCGTGCTTTGTGTTTTATAAGGTTTTACAAAGTTTGAATACATCAGATTCATTAATATCATTGTTCCAACTAGATTTTACAAGTTCTTTGCGGTAAGAATCTCCAAACCAGCAACTATTGAATCTAAAGGGTTTGTGACTGGAACTCTCCTTTATAGAGGTAGTAAGGAGAACATGACAGTGATCACTACCTAGTAGAATTAAGCAATACACAATAGCTTTTGGATAGTTGGAAATCCAATCTAAGGCTGCTACCGTTCTATCTAGTCTTTAAAGAATTAACTCCTCACTTTTCCTTATATTGGCCCATGTAAAAGAGTTACCTATATAAGGAAGAGAATGCATTCTTACCCCATCAAGCATAGCAATAACATTATCAATATGAGACCGACTCATATGATTACCTCCATCCTTTTCTCCAAGTCCCCAGTAACAGTCCACGGGATTTTATAACGCTAAATTGTCGGGTGAATCATGGACCGTTGGGCCTATCTAAAACCTGGATCAAGAGATCTATAAATAAGTGACATTAAAGAGTTGTTAGTTCTGGCATCCATTTTAATTACACAATTATTAATATTGAGGTTACACTCAATAGTTTGTATATCCATCCTTTCACAACAAATATAATCCACCTGCATGACTTATCGGATCAGAGAAAACAACATTAGGAAAATTGTAGTTTGAGATATACAACCTTATTTTATTTTGGTTATTTTTTTTGTCTCTGTTAGAGAATTGCTCGGTCGAACTCACAAGTGTTGCTATCTCAAGCTTGTTGTCAAATTTAGTTGATCAAAACTATATCTTGATTTCTAGTCTATATTTAGTCAAGTCTCGGATTAGGATAGAAGTGTGTAGAGTACCAGACATCACTGCGTTCTACCGTTTGAAGGTGAAGATTAACCTAAGATTTTGGAGAACTTCATCAACAAAACGTAAGTGAAGACTGAACCACCTATTACTCAAGTTTTAAACTTTCTATCTATGAGACAATGTCGCATGACTAAATAGGACATTACATGCATAACAGAAATTTCAAGTCAAGTTTATCTTATTAATCATTCTCGAAATATGTTGGGTTAGCTTAAGAACATTTGTTTATACTTGATGAATTTGGTTAAGAAAACTTTATTGTTTATGACCTAAATTATGATTCAAGATTTAATCATTTAAAAGTAACCTGGAACAGTGATATGTGTCATTGATGTTATTCGGGAATGTTTCAAATTGATTATTAGAGAGATATAAAACTATTGTAAATCTGGATACATGACAGTATGCATACCAGTTCACATACTGGCACAACTATTATAGGTCCGAAGATGCAATATATGTAACCTGTACACGTACCGACGTAGCTATAGTTCAACATCGACTTTTTGTACGCATACCCGGTATGCACACCTTAAAAATTCTGTTGACTCGTGAACTAAGATGGTACGCATACCCAGTATGCAAACCGGAAAAGATCTGTTGACTCCTGAACCTGGATGGTACGCATACCCATTATGCAAACCGGAAAAGATCTGTTGACTCCTTAACCCGTTTTTGTCTTATGGGTATATAAACCCAATACACACACCATGACAAAAATGCTCACGAACATGAATACAGTACACGTACCGGGTACGTTAGTTACCCTGTCGAATATTTTCAGATGCATCAAAAATATTTCTATGAGATACGGCATTTGAACATCTCTCTGAAAACACTATTTAAACATATTTAATCACATTATAACCTATGGTTGCGACTCAAGATTAAAGTCTTGTTTATGGGTGAAAACTACTCCTGTTGTAGTTGGTAATTTAGGGTGTGTGGATGAGGAATGAATCTAAACCCCTAAACAAATGCATCTTGCATGAGTGCTTGTAGATTCGAAATCAATCAGTGCAAGTCCGGCCTAAACCAAGAAATGGCCGTTCCGGACTTGTTTCGGTCACAAAGTGAAGGAGATGGGGTTGATCTTAGGGAGGGAAGCGAAGAAGGTGTTGAGATTGTGAAGGTGTTGGCTTGCTTATGACTTGTAACAGAAAGCTGAACCGGCTTACAGGATGCAAGCTATCAGTTCCGGTGTTTTGTATTAACACTTGGTTTTTGTTTCTTGTCTGGACTTGCTCTTGTTTCTCCTGTTTGGAAAATAGGGAGAGAACCTATTTATACAAGTCATTGATCCTTATTCACGTCTCTTGTGGGAAGTGGAGGAAGTGGAGTGATGGAGTAGTGGAGGTGTGTGTTGGTGTTACACGACCAGTCTTTCCCACTTCTCCTGTCATCGCTAACCGTCCATAACTTCCTAACACGTTCTTGTGATGGCGCGTTGCACGCTGCACGCTATAAACCGCCAGACCAATACCCTAGTATGTATCCCCCAGTTTGTGACATGATTGATGTCTGGAATGTGTGAATCGTGGATCCACGAAAGGTAGCATGTAATGCTGAATTGAATAACTGCGTTATTCAGGAAGTTGATACTTTTGAAGTATCATGTGTATTTTATGCGAGTCTTGCATCATGGTGTGGTAAAGTGATAGGTGGTGGCGCCTCACCGACCAATTAACTCCCCGACCGGGGTTGTATAACCAAGTCGGTGAAGTTGGACGGACGAGATGATCTTTGAGACACTCATCTGCGACCGTTAATGAATTAGGGTTTTTGAAGAGGTGCGCAAGCATCACTCTTCAGCTTGGTCGAAACCAAGCATGGGAAGGTTTTTGGAAAGGACCGACCGGGCATGCGTGTAGACAACATGCCGGTGTACACGTTCATATCTCACTGTCCCATGAAGGTGCAATCTAGGCCACTCAATTTGACCGGCAAAGAGGAGTGGTGGAGATCGATTTTGTAATAGGAATTTGGTACCGCAAAAGGCTGCGCACCATGCTCACTTCCGCCACGCGTTCCAAGATGACCTAACTTGGTCGGTCTTGGCCGACCGGTCTGGCGTGTAAGTGGTAGGCTGGTGTTCACGCCTACACCTTACTATCCCATGAAAACGTGATCTGAACCACTCAAATCGTCCGACGAAGTTGAGCGGTCGAGATTAGTTTGCGGTTTGGGAGGTGTGACCACGCTAGTTTGAGCGCGCGTCTTGGAATGACCAGGCGTGATATGCCTTGGCCGATCGGGTGAGGGGATAGATGGGTCCACGGTGGTCATGCTGGTATGACCTGCTTAATCTAATCTTGGACCCTCCATTCGTGCTGGAGAAGATGGACGCTCGTGATGCTCAAAACCCTAATTTTGGGTTTCAAGGCCGTGCGTCAATGCTTCATTCGGCGTACGAATTGGGATAACCAACCATGGTTGGTCCTGACCGATTGGTCAGGTATGTAGGCGAGCCCACGGTGATTGTGTTGACATGCTCCGGGCCCTTTGAATCTACATCTACACCCTCCATCTATACCTGCGAAGATGGATGGTTAAGACTGTTTGCGACACATGTAATATGCCGCAAACCCTAATTTTAGGGTTTTCAGCCCATCTTTGCTATGGTTTGGACGTTTTGGCAAGCTAGGCCAGTGCGGAGGGAGGCCGACCATGCGGGGTCCGCGTTGGTTCGGCAGTGGATATTCCATACCGCTTGGGGGTGATGGAATTGATCTGGGTCATCCAATCATGCTTGTGGAGTTGGATGATCGTGATCATATCCGGACCGATACGGTCAGTCCGGATGCTCAATCGGGCTAGTATAACACACCGAGAGGGGCTCAATCAGGCTAGTATAACACACCGAGAGTCAGCCTGTACGGGTATTTCGTACATGGTTTCATTATAATGCTTGGAGGTTCGTGTTGCTCTGTAAGAGCAACACTCAGTCGTCATGCCACACTTATAATGAGTACATGAAATACAAGGCTGATTGCGCATTAATTAATAATGCTAGAAATTCACAGGGTATATGGGATTGTTGCTACATGCTCCAACCTGGATGAATTTCGTGTATTCACAGAATGGGATTGTTGCCACATGCTCCATTCTAGGTGAATTAAGTGAGCGAGTATCCAACACTTATCGATGGCCTTATCTTTTACAAGATGTCAGCGCATAATTTTCTGGTTTTTTACAATTTTAACCTTAAATGAAAATCCACCATCAACATTAAGTCCCCTGCCTAACACATAATGGTTACACTATTGTGGGGTAGGCATGAGATGGTGACATACATATGTGAGAAAGATAGGATAAAAGAAGTTTACCCGGAAGAGTATTGACCGACCGCTGGTCGCCCACGCCGTTGTGCTTGTATGGAATCCTTTGGTGGGACCGGTTTCCTTCTTTGGGTATTTGAATCAGAAAAGGAATCCAAAAGAGGTATCCTTGTTCTATTGGGATTCTTCTAATTTTTTGTCTATAAAAGAGACCAACCCCTTTGTTTTTTCTCACGATTTTTTTTTTTAAATTTTGCTCCCAGCGTGATCTTCTTTGCCGCTTGCTTAGACCAGCTTCTTCCGGAGCTGCCGTCGCCGGAATCTGCGCCGTCCGTCCAAGGTAAGTCTCGGTTTTTTTTTTTTGTTTTTTTAGGAAAAACCCTAATTTCTTAGGTAAAATCCTTTGATAGATACATCATGATTAGTTCCTCCACCTAAATTGATAGCAAAAACGCCCCAGGATTGCTTAGTAAAACAAACCGTGAATCCATGTTTTTTTTTTGCTTCCTTTTTCCACCGTTGCATGCAGAACTTAGCTTTTAGGTTATATCTTGAAAAACCCTTGGCTTGAATCTCGTAGGCACGATTCCCACGAATAAAGAAAAATCGTGTTATGATGTGTGCGGATGAACGCGGGCCCGTGTATGCTTGATTGAAAGTCGACTTTGTATTAGTCTTGTGCCCGGGCTTGAAACTTGAATAACACCGAACTTGAAATTTATACCGGACTTGAAATCAATACCAGATCAAACTTGTACCGGACTTGAAACCAATACCACTTGTACCGACTTGAAACCAATACTAGACTGAAACTTGTACCGACTTGAAACCAATACCCCGAAACTTGTACCGAATTGAAACCAATACCAGATCAAACTTGTCTTGGACTTGAAACCAATACTTGTACCGACTTGAAACCAATACCGACTTGACTTGAGTGATCTTTGGTGTTTGGACCCAATCCCACCTCTTGTGCATTTCAACGTGTCTTGTCGTGCGTGACTACACGCTTCATGCGTTTTTCATACAAGTTCTAACTCATGTCTTTTATTTCATTGTGGAATGAAGAAAAGAATTCTGTTGAGATGTCTTCCGAGATAATGCTTTGGTGCCAAGCCGGGAAGTGTTGACAGACTTCAAAGATATGCCGAACATCGATGATGAGTTGTTCACCTCGCCTTTTCCAAACATTAGAAGACATCCTTCTCATAAGATAGTCTCGCTTTCCGATTCGAGAAAATATGGATCTTTGATCCATTTTCTTCTTCAACACTTGTGATGAGATTTTGTCTCCTGAGAAACGAATATCCGCCTTCCCTATTGACTTCAAGATTTGCCATACTCCACCGGGTTCTTATGAAGGATGGATGAGACGCATGTTGAGTAATAAGGACATTAAAGATAATTTGACCAAAGCGCAAATCCTCAAGGCGGTCATGGCATCTCGCCGCTCTTGAAATTAAGAAAGACGCTGCGGGTTTGATTACCTTCATTTCTAGGTGGCGCATTTCTACTCATACAGCCATATCTAGATGGGGAGAGATGACTATTACTCTGGAGAGTGTAGCTGCATTAATGAACATGCATGTTGCTGGAAGTCTTTCTTACGATCTCTCTGATACGGAGCAACGTAACTATGATGCTATACTTCAAAAGGTGGCGGGATTCGACAGTCTGGACAAGGAGGAGAAAAAACATACGAGATGCTTTTACACCTGGTGGGTGTCGGAGTGGTCTCCTGCAGACCCAGAGCCGGATCAAGAGTTGGAAAATGAGCTCGGCGTGATTGCGTTCTGTCTTTATGGCTATCCAGAGATATATTCGACGACGGTTCGGAAAGAAGACCATTAGAGGTGACCTCGTTAAGATCGCTATAAAGATGGCAAAAGGTAAAGTTCTTCCCCCCGGTGCCTTGTTCCTTGGATCGATGTATTCTCATCCTGGACGCCTTAGCAATGGACATGCATGTTTCTAACGGTACAAGAAGGTGGAATCGCACGTTCACTTCGCTTTTCTTCAGGCATTCTTATGGGAACACTTCAAAAGCTATGCTCCTACTCCTGCAAATTTGCTCAGCAACTTGTATGGTGGCTCGAGAATACTTCGCTGGAATAGGAGGCGTCCCAGAACAGGCGCAAAACTCGTGGACATATTTGACAATGTGTCTTCTGTAGATTTCCGTCCATGGGGGCCGATCCACCCTTCCATTGTTCAGCCAAAGACTTTTGCTACTGCTTCTGATGGTCCTGATGCTGTGTTGCGCACCGATGTTAAGACTATGAGATTTGGGGAAATTGTTTACCTGCACACAACGCATCCCGGGATATGTCCGTCTTTATTCAACGAAGAATTTACTGTGACTCAGTACAATATTGACATGGCGGCTCGTCAAATGGGATTTGATCAGGGTGTCCCATTTATCCGTCCACCGGGGTTCCGAAAGAATTCCTCCCAACTATTCTTACCGCTGACGTGTTTTTAGAACGGGTGAGCCTTCCCTTCTGGCCTATTGGGAGAAACCCTGTGGTAACCGATAAGTACAAGGAATTTTGGAGGAGGCAAGCTGTTGATTTTTCAGAATTCTCGGAGAGTGTTGTGACAGTTCCCGTGGTGAACCATCTTCGACGTTTTGAAAAAGCATTTCCGGTTGAAGCCACTTCCCGGCCAAACGGACCGGAGCCGAGGATTGCGGTCCCCAAGCGGAGAGAGATCCAAGAGGCGGGAATGTGGTTCGGTGATCCTCAATTCCTCCAATATGCGGTATTTAAATCTCTTCCCGTTGGTTCCTTCATTTCTCCGAGTGAATCTTCCTAAGAGTGATTCTTGCTTGAAATCGGGGATTCCGAAAGAGAATGTCTTCACAAGGTTGGCGCGCATTCAAAATGAGAAGGCTGGTAATGTTGGCCTTCATCTTTGAGAAGTCATCTTGAACTTCATCTTTGAGAAGTCCGGCGGTGCGACCTTCATCTTTGAGAAGTCTGGAGAAACCGCTCCTTTTTCCGACCATGACGAGAGAGATGATGCAAGCTCGGTTGGATAAGCCGCCTCCCTGAGTGATCTTGTTGATGGGGTCGTGATGGAAATTAGCACCCAGAGTGAAGTAGATGTCGGAAGGAATATAAGAGAGGCAACATCCGCTATAGTTAAAGTTGCTCCCCTTGAAGAACGTTCTGAGCAGGTTTCAGCCAATAAAGCTGTCGTGGTGACTCCTTCTGAAAGGTCTCCTGTAACTGACAAGGTTCCTGTGGTTGGTGAAGTATCGGTGATGCAACCTGGGGCTTTGTTCGATCCTCCTTTTACTGTCCCTTATCTAGGCCACGTGTTGGTTGGCGGATTCAGCGTGCTTGGCTCAGTTTGAAGAGTTGTATACGGCGATATGGGAGAAGCACGGCCACATTGCTACCACTACAAAGCTCAAAAGCCGTCTTGCGTTGGTCAACCGCGTCCAAGAAGCTTTATTTTCTATCCATGGGATGAGCGTCACGACCGGTCGAACAGTTTCTGAGGAGATGATTGAAGACTGGAAGTGCCATCGAGACGTGTTTGCGCGAGCATGCGGCGTCAATGCTCCTTGGTTCTTCAAAGGGTTCTCCAAGATTCAGGAGCTCCAGAAATTGCAAGATGAAGTCCCTTCCGTAGACTGTGTTACTCGCCAGGAAGAAGAGGTTGAAAAGTTGTCTAAGGAGTTGAAGCTGAAGCAGGCTGTTCTCCAAAGGATGAAAGACTCTCTTGCCCAGAAGGACGAGTTGCTGCTGAAGGACTTTCCTTGAAAGGTTCTCACCACCTAATTGTCTTTTCTTTTAGATGTTTTTCTTTTGAGTGATAGTGAGGATTTCCTTTCACAATTTGACCTCCGGTTTTGAATTAATAGGTAATTGAATTGGTTTGTTTTGAGATAGTTTGTGAATAACTTTTCTGAAAGAGGTTATTTTAAATGGAATTTGCATCTTGGTCATGAATGATTGCACATGTCATATGAAATTGCAAATATCGTGTAAAAGGGAGGTATGAATGGAAGCAAACATACGTTTGATCAATGAGTCTCTTTCTCTATGTGCGGGATGCTAAGTCCCCAGTGAATTCCAAAACTATCTTTTTTGTAAATTTGCTGAATAGAACTTACTTGTTTTCGAAGTCTCACTTGTATCAAACCGAAGTAGCCTCTCCAAGGAAGTCGTCCACATTAATTTTTAGAGAATGAGAGCTATCCTTCGAACCAAGTTTCTCTGAACAATGCGCTTCAAAGCGTTGCACTCACCGGTAGGGTGGTGAAGGAACCGGTGGAAATGACAGTACCTCGGGTCCATTATTTCTTGATCGGTTGGTGGACACCATACAGGAGGTAGTTCCACCTCTCTATTTCGTACCCACATCTCCAGCAACTCCAAAATCTTTTCTATCGGGAACGGAAAGTGTAGGTATTTCGAGTCCAGCTTTTCCCGCGTTAGTGGGCGTTGTGATGTCTCTACGTGGCTTTGATGTGGAGCACGTTCCGGAGATGAAGTTGGAAGATTTGCGAGTGCCATCATATCCGCGGATCGCTTGCCCGGGTAAAGGGATGTGGAAGGTGTCGTAATATCACCTTCTTTGAGTGATCGAATTGAACGCTCCCATCCTCTGTATTCACGTATTTCTGATCGATCTCTCCTTCCTCAAGCATTTCTTCGCTTGGATGAAAGGCCGATGCGGATTGGACAGTCTCTTCCGGCTTCAACAAGAGTTTTGAGATATAAATCTTCTAACATGGCTCCATAGGCTGCAGGCTCCCTTTCTTTATCTGGTAGACGTTGTAGTACTCCGTACAAGTCCTTTCCTCTGTGGAGTTGCCTCGGTTCTTCATTGTTGACTGGACCATGTTGTTCGTCTTTCCCGAGTCTCCTGCGGTTACACGCTCTTTTTGCCTCTCCACCGGTAAAGGTGTGACTCCTGACTAAGGATTCGACATTTCTTACACCGCTTGAGTAGATGCCTGCCGACCCTTCTTGTAATTGTCTTTGCTATATCATTCAAAAGGCGAAATGTCTCGCTCGCCTTATACAGTGATACCGGCTTGATTTGCCAAGACATCCTCCAAAGATTCTAGCTACACTTCCCATGATATCTCGAACCACTGTGGTTTCCGGATACATTGCAAGATGGAAACCGAAAAATTGAGAATTCAATTTTGTGCAACCGAGAGATCAACCTCCCACTGTGGTCGCCAATTGTTTATGGGTGAAAACTACTCCTGCTGTAGTTGGTAATTTAGGGTGTGTGGATGAGGAATGAATCTAAACCCCTAAACAAATGCACTGCGCGGTGAGTGCTTGTAGATTCGGAAATCAATCTGTGCAAGTCCGGCCTAAACCAAGAAATGGCCGTTCCATACTTGTTTCGGTTACAAAGTGAAGGAGATGGGGTTGATCTTAGGGAGGGAAGCGAAGAAGGTGTTGAGATTGTGAAGGTGTTGGCTTGCTTATGACTTGTAAAAAGTTAAACCGAAACTTACAGGATGCAAGCTATCGATTCGGTGTTTTGTATTAACACTTGGTTTCTGTTTCTTGTCTGGACTTGCTCTTGTTTCTCCTGTTTGGAAAATAGGGAGGAGAACCTATTTATACAAGTCATTGAGCCTTATTCACGTCTCTCGTGGGAAATGGAGGAAGTGGAGTGATGGAGTAGTGGAGGTGTGTGTTGGTGTTACACGACCAGTCTTGCCCACTTCTCCTGTCATCGCTAACCGTCCATAACTTCCTAACACGTTCTTGTGATGGCGCGTTGCACGCTGCACGCTGTAAACCGCCAGACCAATACCCTAGTATGTATTCCCCCAGTTTGTGACATGATTGATGTCTGGAATGTGTGAATCGTGGATCCACGAAAGGTAGCATGTAATCTTTGAATTGAATAACTGCGTTATTCGGAAGTTGATACTTGTGAAGTATCATGTGTATTTTATGCAGGTACTGCATCATGGTGTGGTAAAGTGATAGGTGGTGACGCCTCACTGACCAATTAACTCCTGACAAGGGTTGTATAACCAAGCTGGTGAAGTTGGACGGACAAGATGATCTTTGAGACACTCATCTGCGACCGTTAATGAATTAGGGTTTTTGAAGAGGTGCGCAAGCATCACTCTTCAGCTTGGTCGAAACCAAGCATGGGAAGGTTTTTGGAAAGGACCGACCGGGCATGCGTGTAGACAACATGCCGGTGTACACGTCCATATCTCAATGTCCCATGAAGGTGAAATCTAGGCCACTCAATTTGACCGGCAAAGAGGAGTGGTGGAGATCGATTTTGTAATAGGAATTTGGTACCGCAAAAGGCCGCGCACCATGTTCACTCCGGCGCGCGTTCCAAGATGACCTAACTTGGTCGGTCTTGGCCGACCGGTCTGGCGTGTAAGTGGTAGGCTGGATTTCACGCCTACACCTGACTCTCCCATGAAAACATGATCCGAACCACTCAAATCGTCCGGCGAAGTTGAGCGGTCGAGATTAGTTGCGGTTTGGGAGGTGTGACCACGCTAGTTTGAGCGCGCGTCTTGGAATGACCTGGCGTGATATGCCTTGGCCGATCGTGTGAGGGGGTAGATGGGTCCACGGTGGTCATGCTGGTATGACAGGACCTGCTTAATCTAATCTTGGACCCTCCATTCGTACCGGAGAAGATGGACGCTCGTGATGCTCAAAACCCTAATTTTGGGTTTCAAGGCCGTGCGTCAATGCTTCATTCGGCGTACGATTGGGATAACCAACCATGGTTGGTCCCGACCGATTGGTCGGGTATGTAGGCGAGCCCACGGTGATTGTGTTGACATGCTCCGGCCCTTTGAATCTACATCTACACCCTCCATCTATACCTGCGAAGATGGATGGTTAAGACTGTTTTGCGACACATGTAATATGCCGCAAACCCTAATTTTAGGGTTTTCCGCCCATACTGCTATGGTTTGGACGTTTTGGCAAGCTAGGCCAATTCTGGAGGGAGTCGACCATGCGGGGTCCGCGTTGGTTCTAAGAGTGGATATTCCATACCGCTTGGGGTGATGGAATTGATCCGGGTCATCCAATCATGCTTGTGGAGTTGGATGATCACATCATATCCGGACTGATCTGGTCGGTCCGGATGCTCAATCGGCTAGTATAACACACCGAGAGGGGCTCAATCGGGCTAGTATAACACACCGAGAGTCGGCTGTGACGGGTATTTCGTACATGGTTTCATTATAATGCTTGGAGGTTCGTGTTGCTCTATAAGAGCAACACTCAGTCGTCATGCCGCACTGATAATGAGTACAGGAAATACAAGGCTGATTGCGCATTAATTAATAATGCTAGAAATTCACAGGGTATATGGGATTGTTGCTACATGCTCCAACCTGGATGAATTTCGTGTATTCCTGAGAATGGGATTGTTGCCACATGCTCCATTCTAGGTGAATTAAGTGAGGGAGTATCCAACATTTATCGATGGCCTTATCTTTTACAAGATGTCAGCGCATAATTTTCTGGTTTTTTACAATTTTAACCTTAAATGAAAATCCACCATCAACAAGTCTTTAAAGTGTTATATGAAAATGGTTAAGCATATAGTTCGTCTGGCTAGTTTCGGCTAACCTTTCATGAACAAGTCATTGTACATGGTTCGGTCACGATTCATCCTAACCAGAGTGTATATTCTGTTATGTTAATCTCAAGTCAAGTTTTTCATCTAACGGTGATTATTGATTGCTTGATTCCAAAGCTACCTTAGCTTAAATCTAAAACAACCTTGATCTTGAAAGTCTATATAAGGAGAACCTCAAGCAACTGGGATCTTTGAATCCCTGACACAATTCTTGTGTGTCCTAGTTGTAAACCAGAGTCGTCCTCTCCTTTAAACCTTTTTAGGTTTAGTGACTAAAAAGACTTCACATAAGGATTCGTGAATCCAGGTTCAACTATCTTTATCTTGATAGTACCTGTATCCTGATCTTGCTACGGATTGTTGATCCTTTAGCTCCAACAGGTGAGACAGATAGAAATCGCAAAGTTCTTCGTCTCAGACTTTGTGATTTCAGAGGTATATTCCTCTATAACGATTCTTTGTTGAAATTGAATTAGGAATTACTTGTGATGTGAATAATAATCTAGAATGCTCTTAGGGAGTCGTACGTACCAGATTTTGAGGTTTGTTAGATTTTGTCTATTGCAAACAATTTCCTATCTTACCATGATCTTTGATCAAAACGGAAATCACATATAGGCTTATCTGTGGGAGGCAGATTGGTTTAAAGTCTTTAATTAATTTGAAGCAACTCTTAGGCTATAAAGGACGTCAGCTAAGGGAATCAATTGCACAGACTCTTGCGAGATTCAAGAGGCGTAAGGATCGCGACTGTATCTGAATCGCTATGACGGTAGATTCAGTATCAACTACATTCCAGTCAGAAGTTTTGATAATAGGCCAGAGTCTGTAGCGGCTCAATACAGTTTGGTGTTCAAATATGGACAACGTCCCGGTGTTTTTCTGCATTTGCGGTTTTCTCGTTAACAAAATTTCTAGTGTCTATGTTATTTCTTTTTCCGCATTATATTGTTCATCTTTATAATTAAAATATCACAGGTTGTACGTAAATAAATCAAAGTAGATACGTCCATCGTAATTGTTGGATACGACTTGATTGATCATAGATATTGATCTTTGGAATCGTCCAAGAACTCTCATGGTATAATCAGGTTCACAGACTTGTTTCCGAATACATTTTGATTGTGAGAGTAAGAGATATAAACTCGCCATGTACTTCCTGAATGAGATTCATTAAGTTGTAACTCTCAGAATTGTATTTGAGATTAATCCATACAGGTTGCGTCGGAAAAAGTTGGTGGTGTATTTTGGTACCCCCGTATTTTCAGACTCATTTAGAAAGTTGATGTCTGGATTATTGGATCTTATGAGATCTTTAAGATTGTCTAGTTTTCTTGTTTCCAAAACAACACACATTCCATGATGAAATCTTCATGATATGTAGATTATAATTAGAAAGTTTGGAAAAAATAGTGGTTCAAATAATTCAACAGCAGCTAGCAAATAAGTTATGGTTCCAAACGTAGTTAAGTTTAGTATGACTAAAAATAAATTGATTCCCCCCTGTAGCAATTCCAGAGTTTTCTCCATATGCAAAAACTTGTTGATGACACACCAATGTTGCTTTTTGTAGTTGTTGCAAAACTCATCGTCTCATTGTCAAGGAAATGAAGAGTTAAAACGATCTGGTTACTAGCACAAACTTGTTAGTGGCATTCCTTTGTGTCTTTCCAGGTTTGGCATTCCAGTTGTTATTCTCACTTTCCTCAATAAAATTTACATCATTCCCATTTTTTTATAGCGTTGTTAACAACAATACCACTTTTAGGATGGACCACTAGTATGATTTTATTTTGCATCTTAATCCTGCCTTGGAGCTTGATTTATACTTCTCATTGAGATAATGGAGTTTCCCTTAACAGTGACAATAATTTCAAAGGGGAAAAATCTTCTTATGTGTTCATTCTCGAATTCTATCTTTATTTTTAATTTTTGTATTGGAGTTTTGAGTGTATAGTATTTTTCAAGATTCCAGGTGACCTTAATCTTCTTTTTAACTTCCTCATAGTACATTCTTCCTTCGGCGACACTTCTTCTGATTATGTAACTCTCCCAATTGTTTTCTTCTTCTTTCACGGTTGAATTAGTACGTTGGATGATTTCTCCCAACTTAGCCACTACTTTCAAGTTCGTATCTTGAAGCTTCACGGTGCTTTTAATAAACTTTTTTTAGTTCACTAGCTTTAGAATGTGATACTGTCTTCATGGATATGGTTTTACTTTTAACAGTAATCTATATAGGGTTATAAGTATATCGGCCATAAAAGATAGGTGTTTCGTAATCCGAATTTAGTTTTCGATATTTTTGGTATTTGTAATATTCCGTAGATTTCTATAAGATTTGTTGACTAAAATATCTTTTGAAAAATCCAACAAATATAGAAGAAGGGAAGTAAATTTAAATCTGGATTTGTAACTGAATTTTGGATTGTAACACATGCGGTTGACTCAAGATTGAGGATGTTGATACCTTTTGAACGATTCAAATGGGTGATTTTTTCTTAACCAGACCGATTATGTCTTCTTCCAACCAAGAATGATGATAACTATGATTTTATTATCTTCAACAAGCATCAGAACAAATACTACAAACGCAAACACCAACACTGGATAAGAAGCAGCCACCATTATGGATTGAAATCTCCAAAATACCATGGAAGAAACAAAAATGATTAGTTAGTCATAAAACTGAAAACTCAGTAAAATAATTTTAAGTTTAAAATAAAAAATGCCAGATCCAATCACAACAACAATAGGTTTAATCATGAATAATTATTTAAAAACTAAATCATAGAAAGGTGAAAGAATTTGAGATTCATGGAGAAAAGGTTTAGAAGTAACTAAATTTTGTTTGACTGAGTTGACATCGGTTTAATTGCCTGATTCGCAGATAAAGAGAGATCCCCCTAGAGAAGAAAACTAAAATTTAGTATTTTTTTCATCTAACGGAGTAAACAAGAAGACAACAGTGATAATGTAGTCAACTTTTCTTTTTCTTTTTTTACTTGGAAAGAGCTAAAACCAGCACTCTGCTTCAGATAATACATTCAGATAGTAAGGAGAGATTAAACCTTGCACCACCGATATAAATTTTTGACAACGTGTAATGATTATAATTTTGATGCCAACAGAGCCACAACAGTCTAGTACACTCGTAAGTTTATTCCATTCTATGGGATCTGCATTCCACAAGTCATCTAGCTAGAAGTAGCAAATATTTTGTTCCTTGTAATTTTTTTTCTCAATTTTTTTACTAATACATCAATGTTTGAGAAATCTTCGCATATAGAACCAGTGACAGACTCCATAATTTTTTTAAAAGATTTTAACCACATCGAAGTCATCGGAAATACAAACCCACATTTTTATTACAAACTGGTTTTCTATTGATTTATCATTGGAAAAATTGGACTTATCTTAAGAAGTAGGAATTCTGAGAGATACAAAACAAAACACTATCAGGTAGCAAACTAACTAACTAGTAGGAACAAATGAAAAAATACAGCCTAAAAAGGACCCAAAATTACATCCCAATTGTGAAGAAACATACCCAGAGAAATGTTGGTACTAGTGGACCCTTCATTTCATCAAGCAGCTGGTCATTATTTATTTGCCTTGAAACAATCTTTTTTGACCTGATTTGCTCATTACAGATTTTCCATCAAATTACGAATGTAATCAAACTCCACAACTTACTTTTCAAAGAGTTTACCTTTTTTCTATTACATTCCCAAATAGTGGACCTGACATCTTATCTAAACACCCATACTAACTTGAAACTAGCAAAGAAAAAGTTCCACAGTTTTTGTCTCACAGTACTATAGAAAAGATGTGTATTTGTCTTAGCAGCTTTCCTACGTATACAATATGAAACTATAAAAAGTAAATGGATTTATGAGAGAATCAAAAGCAAGAGTTGCATATAATATAAGGACCAACTTAAGAAAGAGACTTTCTGATGAATTCTTAGGTACCAAAATACACTTATGAAGGAATGTGAGGATACCTTCATCCTCTGAAGCATTATGACAGGATCTGACAATAGAAGAATTTCCATGAATCCTAGTCAAGAAATCATCTCTAGAATCCCCCACTATTGGTTGTTAATATAATGAAGAATTTCAGCTGCTATTTCCACCTTACCAGATTTAAGTGTTGCAAAATTAAGTTTCACCGCAGCAATTACATTAGTGTACACAATTATTTCTCTTAAGGAGTAAAATTTGTTTCTTGAGATCCTATAAGGAGAAGGAAATAGACTTAGCCAGAATATCACCCCTACCCATTTATCTTTCCAAAAGAGAACTCTGTTAACACTTTCTACATGGACTGAAGTGTCTTGTTGAATTATATGCTTGGATTTGAGGATGCCAGACCGTAAACTCTTTCCTACATACTACTTAAAATCATTTGGAAGTAAGTCATGCATATTATTACACAACTCTCAAATAAGGCAGTTGTCTTAACGTCATATCTCCAACACCATTTAGAATGAAGTGCTTTATTCCGCCTATTTTTCCTTAAGTAAGCAAAAAAAAACTCATCCAACCCAATATCTCCTCTTATTAGAATTTAGAAGATCCATATAAAAACTATCTCATGATCTGGCCCATCTTTAGTTAGGTTTATTCTTTCCAATTACTAAGTCTCTTCTGAAATTTCTTAAGTATAACAGTTTCCAAGATAAAAATTTCTAAAATCCCAAGAAAACTCAAAAGAAAACGCCATATGAAACATCCAAAAATCAAAGCATGCACAAGAGTCCCCAAGCTGAGCATCACCTAACTCCATTAGTGACTTTTCTTGGAATTCACCTTTATACCAAAAACCATCTCAAAAGCAAGAAGAATACTTTTTCAAAATCTAAATTTACTATTCACTGTCATCAATGAGAACAATCAAATCATCTGTAAACTGCAAATGGTTTATTACAACTCAATTCTCCGAAGGTTTTAATCCTTTTAATAAGATTCAAATCACCATCTCTTCTTATAATTAGAGAAAGCATTTTTACAACTATAATGAATCAAAAAGAAGAAATTGGGTCCCCTTGATCCCTTTACCACTTATAAAAATCTTGGAATATGAATCGCTGAGAGAAATAACAAATTTGACATTTGCAATACACCAATGAATCCAATTTCTCCATACAATAATAAAAGCCAAACTTTGTCATTGTATAATCTAAACAACACTAGTTGATATTATCAAAAGCTTTATACAAATCCAGTTTGATTACCAACCCAAGAGAATTCAATCTTTCACTTGAATCAATCAATTCAGAGGCAATTAGAATGCTATATGTAATTTGTCTTTCATATACAAAGTCACAAAAGCACCGTGAGAATTATATATTATGGAGGGAATTACCACTTTGAGCTTATTAGCTAGACATTTGAAAATAATTTTGTAGATGCCACTAATAAGACTAATTGGTCTAAAGTTGTACATGGAGACACCATCACATTTAAATAGTAGAATGATATTTGTACAATTTAATCTCCAATTTAGAGAGCCTGTAGTGTGGAATTCTCCAAAGACATTCATAAGTTCAGGTTAATAATATCCTGAGTTTCCTTGAAGAATTCCATAATGTACTCATCAGGGCCTGGGGATTTATTCAAGCCAAAATGATTTACGACATTTCTAATCTCCTCTTCGTGAAATGGTTGCACAACTATAATATGCGGACTTAAAAGAACAAGGTGATAAGTGCATATTTTTATACTCCCCCATCCTCATAATAAATGCGGAATTTTGGATTTTTCTTGTCCCACTTAATAGGCGGACTTTAAATTCCAAGTTACTTTTTCACATACACACCCTTATTTATGATGTATGGGTAACTGTATTAAGAATAATACGAAGGGTAAAAACCAAAGAAAAAAAAATGGATATTTATAAAAAACCAAGCATTTTTATTAATATTAGAGATTTCACATTTTCTGCCTGTATGTGAGGGACGTAGGGAGTATAATTTTAGTATCAAATTCATAGTATTAGTATTTGCTAATTATCTTGTAAATTATTATATATTACTCTTATTTCCCTTTATTTGTCTTTGATTAGGTGGAATCATCCTAAAGGAGTGAAATGAGACTTAATTGTGCAAGGAAATAAGTCACTTATAAGTGAGAAGAAATCAAAGGGCAAATTAGAACCATCAGAGTTGCCAAAATATTCAAAAATAGCAAACTACTAAAGGCATCCACAACTAGTTTTAAGGAGATTATGGAGGCACCCTCAAAAAGAATAAAGGTCACTAGAAGCAACCCTTTAGTCCTTACAATATTATCATAGGCTGTTGTGTTCCTTGAACACTTGCTAAAGGAAGTCGCGCATGTACTCAGGACTGTCATTGAATTATATTGAAAAACTACCAAATAGACCACTAATTTTAACCTGGTCAATCTTCTTCTTCTTCTAAAACGAGCTCGAGAAATTTATTTCAGTTTCCACGACCAGGTTGTCTGCAAATTGATTACAACAGGTAAACATGGTTCCGGTGGGTGTTTACGATGGGTTACGAGTTCTTTTTAAAAGATAATATGAACATTTAAAAAAATCAGAAGGTTTGTTGATTATTTAGAGATGAAATACCTTTAGGACTTGCTAAACCATCAAACTCACTTGGCAAACTAGAAAATTTGCAAGTTTACAAATCATGAAAAAGTCTCTACCAAGAGGCAAAGAATATGTAGTGCGGCATGGTCTCTGCCGCTATGTGGGGTAGTCTTTGCCCCTCGGCGATCATCAATATGCTAACGACTATTTGATACAACGATTCTTAGTCAAGCTTTTATAAATATCTCATATAAACTCATTTCAAATCACACCTCTCTACCACTCAATTCTCACACAAATTTCTTGCCTACCTCACTTCACACTAGCGTCTTATGCTTCCCAAGCTTCTCAAACTAATAATAAAGTTCAGGGTTTAAAGTTTCTTATAGAAGAAGATGAACCAAGTTGCGGAATTGAGTACATTTCACACTAGATTCTGTTAATGGCGCACAACCTCAAGGACTCGGCTTTTGGGATAATGTATCTGAGAAATTAAACGAAGAAATACTAATCCTTAAAAAATACGTGACCTTATAGGATTGTCAGGTCATTTCTATACGACCTATAAAGAAATAGCCTTATATGTTGTTGCGATCATGCAAGCTAATTGATCAAGAAAGAGTGGTCAAAGTGATTTTGATGTGGTAAGAACAATTCGAGTTTTTGTCAAGTTTTAATTTTGTAAGTAGGTAATTGTTTTTGCAAATGTTGGAACGAAAGTGTAAAGGGGATTGATATAGAAAACACGACAGAATTTCGCATGCGAAAGTACATCCTAAAGTCGTTAAACAATTATAATCCATCTTTATCGGATGATAGGCAAAAAAATGCCAGCTAAATCCCCATACCGTCGTGGTACATAAAATTCTCTGAATCTCATCCCGGTTCCAGACTCAACTGACCAATTGCATATGGCATACCTATAGGCGACCCCTTTCCAAATTCAAATTCAAATCTCGATGCTTCTAATCCGTAAAATTCAAAGATATGGGCCAACAATATGAAAAAATATTTAGAAAGATTCACGAGGAGTATCTTCAAATGATTTTAGCATGGTCGAGTTCATTCCCAACCAACTTGCAAATAAGAAACAAAGATCGGTAATTGTTTGTTTCAAATTAAGCAAAACTTCATGTTAGAGCATTGCTTGGTCGAACTCACAAGTGTTGGTATGTCAAGCTTGTCATTAATATGTTAGTTGACCAAAACTATATCTTGATTTATAGTAGTCTATCTCGGTCTCGGACTAGGATTAAAGTTAGGTAGTTGAGTATCAGTATTCACCGAATAACCCTTGAAGATTGAAGACTCAAGATCACACGGAAACATTAACGAGAACTTCATCAATAAAGATATATGACGACTGTTTTTTTTTTTTGAACTCTTATTAATTCTACCTTTCTATCTTTCGGAACAAAGTGCTCACCCTTTGGAACAATTCCTACGAGGGTAAATATATATTTATGTCTGTACACCTTAGGAGAATTGAACCTAAGACTTTAGTAACCATTGAACTTGGAAAGGTCCCTATATTATAATGATTGAATGAAAATACGAATCCGACAAGCCAAGAATCAGTCAATTCCTTAGTATAACGAAGAAGTTATCAGTGAAATACTAAAGCTGAAAAAGTGTGGCTAAAAGTTGATTCCGGGATTTGGGAGAGAGAAAGGTTCTTGAACTTTTCTTTTTTCCATATTTCCAAATTCAAAAACCACGGTTCGCGAACTAAACCTCAAAAACGTGACTTAAGTCATTTTTAGTCAAGTTTTTGATGTTTTCTCTTCCATGTCAATTCTATTGTCATATTTGTAAACCTGTGATGTTTTTAATTTGTTCCCTTCTAAGCCAAGTTCTAATTAATCTTATTTTATTAAGTGTCAATTGTATTAGAGCATTGCTCGATTGAACTCACCAAGCATTGGTATGTCAAGTTTGGTTATCATATTTTAGTTCCATTACTCGAAGCTGATTGCTTTAATAATTAGAGTCAACTTCATTAGGTTAGAATATGAACATTTAAATGTTGAGGCTCACCCTTGTGAATCATGAAGAACCTGAAGACGTATCAACATCAACGAACACATCATTCTTCGATTTGAGGTTAGTAACATCACACTTGACTTGTTCTATTTATATCTTTGTTCTTTCAAGTCAGTATTAATTGAAAACATAACATACTAAGTGTAGTTTCTTTTACTTGTCTCTAGTATCAGTGACTTGGTCATTATACTATGATCAAATTATCAAGGAAAGACATACTAATTGTTTCATAAAGTTTTGGTATATGAAGTTACACAAACATAGTTTATTTATGGACTTCGTGAATAGATATATTAGTTGGTAACTTGTTACTCCCTCCGTTCCAATTTACTTGATGTTTTAGGGTTTTTTTTTTTGTGTTCCAAAATAGATGAGGGTTTAAGTATTTTTCCCAAATTCTCACTGATTTACCCTTGCTTTGGAATCAGAACATGCCATTAATTCTCATTAGAATCAGCAGATAAATGATTATTCCAAGGATTTGGATGGAATATTTTGTTTATCCCAAGTAAAGTACAATGTGATTCGTAATTTACATTAAATTTAGATACTAAAAACTAGGTGGTTTAAAATTTTAGGAAGCTATTAATATGGGTAGATTTGGAAAAAAATTACTCTCTCTGTTGTTTCTTAATCTGCGTGAAAAACTCTATAACGTCAAGTAAATCGGAACGGAGGGAGTATTATTTAGTGTATTTGAACTTCAGAATGAATTCAACCATTTGGATTATATATAAAGCCTACTATTTGCATTAAAAAAAGAAAATATGTACAAAAATCTTGCACAAGAAGAGAAAAAGTCCAGTCCAGTTAGCTCAACAAAAAACCTGGCTAAATAATTCACGCCAGGGGCAGAGCCATCCCAATATAGGGGTTTGCACTTGTATCCCCAGTCCAGTTAGCTCTAAAGCCTAATTTGGGTTTAATTACAGATTTAAATATATTTACAAGCCACATTTACTTTTTTGTACCCCTAAAAAATATTTTGGACCTGAAAACAAGGTTTTACATCCCAACCTATAAATCTTGGCTCCATCCCTGACCATAGTACCATTCTGATCCTAAGGAAAGTTGGCTAGTTGTTCATGGATTTTGCCAACTGCGGTGCACCTAGTCACACAAGTGTTATGCACCTATTGCAGCTCCATCGACATTTTACAAACCAGCATACTAATTGCGCAGTTAGAAAAAAAAAAAAAAAAAAAAATCCTACCACTTGTTATACGTACACAAGTTACTTGCTTACCGGATACCGGTGATAAAATCATTTGGTGTCATTTTGTAATAAAAAACATATGGTTCGGTACTAGTATGCAAAAAATGTTTTCTGTTCTTCTGACCTGCAAATTTTTTCCAGGATATCATCTGCAACTCCACGATGTTAAGAAGAAAGAGGTACGTGGATTTTGGAGAGAGTTGTGGACTGAGCTTAGAGTTAGAGAGTTCTTGACTTTGCTTTTTTTATGTAAGTGGATATTTTATGGAAATTTTGGGAGATCGACTAGGATACACTTAGTTGTAATTTCCTATCGACTTGTTCAATCAAATTGCATACATTTGTCTACAATTGGAGATTAGACTTGAGAAATAAGTTAAAGTTTAACTGTCAGCAAAAGATGATATGAAGTTGTTTGTTGGGGGAAGGTTTGAAAATGGAGCAGAGAAAGAAAGTGATGTAAGGGGGTTATATTTGTTGGACTAGAAAGAGAAAGAAAGCATGAGTTTTTTTCCTTTCTTTTTTGATACCCTAAACTAGTGGTCCCTAGATTACATCCAAACTCCTTGAATTGGAGTGGAGTGGATTTTGGCAATTATAGGGTTTGAACTCCTACCTCCGCAGTGTGAGGGAGCATGCCAACCACCAGACCACTTGGTGGTTGGCAAGAAAGCATGAGTTAGCTTTAGAGATATTATTTCTCTTCTAACCCAAGTAAAGCTTGTTTAAGAAGATCAGTAGAAGTTGTTTAATGCAGTATTACCTAAGACTAAAGCACTTAAATATTTAAGATAAAGATTTAGGCAACCAACCAACACTAGATAGTCATCCCTACCTCACCTTCCAACTTGTATCGTACAAGATTCAAGAGATGGAGAAGTTATGATACACTGGTCATCCCTCAGCACAATTTATACATGTATCATGATGTCAAGTATTGCCAAAATGCCCTTGTGATAACCTATGGGTGAGGTTGCCACTTGTTGGCCAGTTGTAGATCCATTGCCAAGATCAAATTATAATGAAGGAAAAAAATGACTATTTGGTACCAAAATAGAATACAGTAAGATAAAAAGACAAAACTCATGCCACTTGTCGGCAAATTAGGCAAGTGAATGCACAAGTAGCTGTAGCTCTATGTCCCATTAAACCTTAACTGTAACTATATTTGCTGTAGATATTGAAGACAACTTGGTTTGAGAAAGGTAGAAAAAAGTAAGGTATACTTCTCTTGATCTACTACATTGGAGATGAATTGATTTTGAAATTTGAAGCCTGACGGATGATGCAGGAAAATGTAACCTGGAGTAGTATTTTGGTTGAAGTCATAGAAATAGCTAGGTAGGGGACCATATCTTTGTCTTGGGACTGTTTTTCATTTCACATTTGATTAGAAGATTAATATATCGGTTGCATTATGATTAATCATGAAGCAAATGGTAAGCATTACTTTTAGTTTTAGAATAGAGTGTGCTTCGCTTACATTCATCAAACAATTCAAAAAAAAGAAAGAAGAAAACCTCTTCATTTTTCTTTGTTTGTTGAACTCCGATTATATTTTCAATGCAAGTCGATCAATTGTTGGACTAAGTTGGTGTGCATATGGGATATGGTCGAGGTAAGATCAAGATTAAGTTTCGAGTCTCTCGTGGTGACACATGTTCAAGATTAAGTTTCGAATCCCGCATAGGTGACACATGTTCACTTGACGAAATGTGCTCAAATTCCTTAGAAAATCGTATTGAATATTACTATAGTACATGCATTATACTATATATTAACCTTTGTATCATCATCAAAGGTCGCAAAAATATTTTGGCTCTTATCCAGCAATTTGAATACTAATGGTCCCCTACGTACTTTGATCTTCAAATCATACGCTCTTCAATGTTTAGGAACTAAACACTTTCTTTAAGTGTTTTAGTTACTAAACATTTTCCTTTTATGAATTTGAGTAATAATAGTAGTAATTCTTTTCCAAAATTTACTGTAAATTGTAATGGATAGTTTTCTTTCCAAGAAGTCATATGGAGACTGTAAGCAATCTCAATGAAAAGATGTTGTGAAGTCGTTTACCTACTGTAGAAGTGGGTTAAACAAATACATAAGCAAGACATAATACATCCAAATCGGAGAACATAATAGTAGTTCACTCTACATTGACTTCCTAATCCAAACACAAGGATATTAGAGTGGGGCAAAATTGACTTCCTAATCCAAAATCAAGGATCTTATTAGTGGGTTGTGGATGACAATTTACCTACTTAAATTGCCTTATAAAACCACAACTCCAAGCTTGCCATTGTATTCAAAATACTCCAACATATTTTAACAAAAACACCAAGAAGATGAACTCCTTCCTAGTCATGCTTTCCTTGTTCTTATTGTCTGTTCAATACTCAGCTGTTGCCGGACAAGAGAACCCATTGTTTGAATCGTCCAACCACTTAGAAATGGTGCAATTAGCAGGATACGGGCACGACAAACTCTCGTCTGTTTTAGTAAGTGGTACGGTTCTTTGTAGAGCTTGTTTGCCAGGTGAAGCGGATGAAGATCGTTCATGGCCTATCGCAGGTTTGTATATACTACTGCAAGGATATAACATTCTCGTTCATTGGTTTTGAATCTTTTGATCATTTATAAAGTAGTTCTTCAAAAATATTAATATGCATCATGGTGAGAGAACTGAAAGAGATTAAACAGCATGTTAGACTAAATAATGAAGTAATTAGTGTTTTATTTTGTAATTATTGAAGTTAGAATTAATTGATATAACTACAAAGAAGTCCCCATTCATATAGGATTAAGCTTAGAAACAAAGACATCGAGCGAGTTTGGTGTACAGAGAGGTGAACTGTTTCTATCAGAACTTGTGTTTCCTCAAAGAAAACTATGATTTCACAGTTCTACCATTGTAGAGAGAGCGAGTTTATACGTTAATCATACGTTGAGATTGAAAGCTACTTCAGTATATTGACTAACTACCCTTCTAACTGAAAAAATAATAATTACCCTTCAAGTTCTAAATCGTTTGTTTTGGACTTTCGCTTAAGCAGTTGTCAAACCATCTACAGAACTAAGTTCATGCGTAGCAATTACTTCCAAAAATGTGTTAACTTTCATCGCAGAGAAGGTTGGTATGTCAGCCGGATATTAATGCCCACGAAGTCTACACCCCAGTACACCCAGAAAAAAAGATGTTTCAGTCGTCATGGTTTGACAAACCTTTGTGTGTTTGTGATTTTGCAGATGCAGCAGTAGCTGTTACATGCAAAACTGGTGGCAAGAGGAAGAAACATTGCGAGGCAAAAGGGGTCTCAGATGAGTATGGAGAGTTCATCATCGATCTTCCTTCAGAACTGCATGCTCATCCAAACTTGGACAAAGTTTGCACTGTTCGGGTTACGAGTCTGCCCAAGAACTCACCCTGCAGTCATCACCATTTTCTTCTAAGAAAGCCAAAAGCAATAAGATTAGCATCAGTCGGCAACAGCATCCGCATGTATACTACTGGAACCATGACGTTCAAGCAACCATCAAAACCATGGCGAGTGTGCTTACAGAGACGTGGAAAAACAAATGCAAAATCTTCATGGAGAGGTTTCAGATAGAGGAAAGAAATTAAAATCCAATGGATGACATCTTTTCAATCCGAAAGCATCCCAGTTCACATATTGTAAGAAGAAAAAAAAGGTGAACTGTGCCAGATGTGTAGATATACTACTATTAAATACGCCAATATGCATTGTTATACAGTGATGGTGAGTTTGTTGCAGATTGATCAACAACCCTATTTGTAAATCTTCTTATTCTTGTTCCCTCCACATATAATATGAAAAATGGGTAGAACAAATATCAGTATCACTGAACTTATCAAGATGTTTTCTATTTCCCCAACATTCACAACACCTATCATGCACAAAATAGCAAATAACTTAACAATCTCAAGATGTTTAGGAACAAAACACAAGAAGTACAATTCTGATCAGCTCAATTCTCTTTGATCTTCTTCTCAGCTGTAGATTCTATGTACTTGGCTACATCCGCACAACAATTGAGTTTATCCGCTACCTCATCGGGAATTTCAATTGAAAATTCTTGCTCAAAAGCCATAACAAGTTCTGTCCTATCTAAACTGTCAAGGCTCAAGTCTTTTTGAAAACTAGCTGTCTCTGTAACCTGTAAATAACTTTCGTGAGGTGGTTTACTGATACAAATTTTTCCAATCTCAACGTTTCAACAGAAAGTAGAGAGCATCATCTAACCAACAAATTTCATCTAATAATTAAAGAAATAAGTTCAAATAGGATAACATTTACCATGGCCGAATCAATTCCCCCAAATTTCTTAACCATCCCAATAACTCGATCCATGAGTTTATCCGAGCTGTCATGTGCAGATGATACACACATATTCCTTCCCAAGTTGTTAAGAATACCTCCATTTTCTACTCTCACATGCCTCAGAATAGTGTTCTTGATGTTTAACATGTTTGACACCAAACTGCAAATCAGTAAAGTCCATATCTAATTAGGGTGTTGCAGAGAGAACTAAACTACAGATAAAGTAAACGAAGCACTGATAGAACATTAGCCATGCTATTCATATGCAACTTGCACCATACTGTCAACCAGAAGTCCAGAACCATGCAAATGAGGGTACGAGATCTTAAGCACCTCTATACATACACACCAAATATTTCATATCAGCTCAGGCGCAAACAAGGTACAAAAAGCACTATAAATAGAACATTACGTCTCCTAGAAGACTGGTTCATTATTGATACAAGCTACTATCATAGTTAATCAAAACAAAGAACTCATAAATTGTAAACTGGGTGCCATAAGCTCATGAAACAAGTAGCCTAAATCCAACCCAAATCTCATATGGGTAAAATTAGTATAGGTCCATTTCCCATTTATGATATACCAAATAACTTGTCTAGCTAATTCAAAGATTTCTCACACTATTCATCCTCATATTACACAAAAAATTTCACCCTAATACAATTACTGAGCTGAAATCACAATAAACGTCCTATTTGAGATTTTCTCTTTTGATCTGAAAGTTATTCAGTAAGACACAAACAAGATTTATAATTAAGATGCGATGCTATATCCTTGAGCAACATTGGGGACAACTAACCAATACCTCAATAATCAAGTATGAGAAAAAATTATAAACAAAACACTGAAAAACTTGCTGTAAACATTCTTCAACAGATCAAAAAAAATTACATCAACTAATTCAATACGATTGAAAAGGGATTACGTCATAAGCGAACTAAAGAACCAAAAGACAGGACAAACCTCAAGTGAGGAAACGCTGTATTAGCAGTAAAACCCTAAACAGCAGAAGCTGCAGAACCCCGGAATTTCAAAAGAAGGGAAGACGAAGTAGTGCAGATTCGCAGAACCCCAGAAGCTGCAAAGTCGTTTACTCTAATTCAAGAGTTGGCGATGGGCCTACATATGGTCACGTCACTTGAGCCCATTACAAAATAAAATAAAAGTTGAGTCCTGATTTGAGGACGGGAGATTTGCTGGACCAACACATAACCTAATGTAGACAAATGGCGTCTAGCGCGAATTCACTGGGTGACAAAATGGGATGTTGTTCCTAATCCATGGATGTGTCCCTTAACCGTATATCTTGTATTCCTATTTTTTCCTTTCTATTGATACATGTGTTTGGGGTATTATATTTTAAATTAGTTACTATGACTCCGCTATATTAGCCAAGACTTCCATCCGTTCCTTCTCGATTTCTATCTCAAACAACAATTGTTTGGGGAGACGAATAACTGACATTCGACTACTATATTGAAATTAAGGAGATGGATGAGAGTGATCAAGATCAGTTGCAAAATTTATTTTATGTCTATAGAATCCAATATTCCGAGATGAATCATTTTTTGGATAGTAAATCTTTTTATCGTTTCTCATCTCAAGAAGAGACGAATGAAGAATCTGGACCTCGTAATGAGGTAAGTATGTTAATTAGTTGAAACTTCAAGTTTTTCATGGTCAACAACGGTGGAAACCTGATTTTCAGTCATTATTTGTAGGATCAGAAATTTGTATACTCGAATGTAATTCACAATGTTGGTTAATTGATATTCGTTTATTTGTACTTTCTTTTCCCTCCAAACTTATTTGAGACCGTTAAATGGTTCTATGTAATAGTAATGAAGTTCAACATCTCTTCTTTTGCTACATCTATTTCGCACAAATTTGATACGATCTTTATTGATTATTTCGAAAGAAAACTTCGTGAAAGGATATTTAAAATAAATGGTTATATCTAGTTCGGCATGTTTCCGTCATATATCTTCGAACTAATATGATTGGACCTTTTCGTAACATTTTAAACCGAACTCTATTATATAATATCTATTTATATGGGTGTTGATGGTGGTTTTTAGTTCAGGGCTAAGATTGTAAAACCCTGTATTAAATGCGCCGTTGTTCTGCAAAGAAGCCGAGCCATTTAAGACTGATGAGTGCCCAAGCCTCTTTACTTACATATGTATTGAGCAATTCAGTATATGTATATAAAATTTATCCAGAATGGTGCATGTAGCAACAATCCCAAATATTCTATAAATTTTATTAAAATCCTGCTTGCATTATTCACTAATGTACAGCCGGTCGAGTATTTTCCTATGCTATGTTCCCCAGCTGAACTCTTAATATTGGTATGACATGACAATTATTGTTCACTCGCAGCGGAGTAGCATGAATTTCACGAAGTGTCAGTATTAAGATCTGCATGAAAATACTCAGGAACACGCAAGTTGTACCGCTCTATGATAAAGAGATTTCTTGTGCCAACGCACAAATAGTTTATCAAAAACTGTTTAATTTTGTGTCAGCTCACGAAATTCAATTTTCTAACCTAATTTTACCTATTTACAAAAATTAGGTTTTTTGCGCCTTGTGCAAATATCTCAACCCTATTGGTCGAGGCCAAACCTAGGTAAACTAGGAAATTGATCCGCCATGGAGCTAGTAGGAGCAAAGTCCTAACATAAAACAAGAAACAAAAGAGGAATTGTGGCAAATAAGAGCAATGACAAAAGAGGCGCGGCCACGCCACATAGCAGGCCCATCCGCTCCAATAGGCGCCGCATGTGGCCGTTGGCCACGCTCCATGTTTCTCTTGCCGCCCCCTCTCCATCGACCAATCAGGTCGCTCTAAATGCGCCACATGCATTTAGAATGAGGCCGGCCCCCTTTCCATCGACCAATCAGGTCGCTCTAAATGCGCCACACGCATTTAGAATGCGGCCGGACCCATGCTGCTTGCCGGCCCCCTTTCCATCGACCAATCAGGTCGTTCTAAATGCGCCACACATATTTAGAGTAAGGCCGGCCTCATGCTGCTTGTCGACCCCCTTTCCATCGACCAATAAGGTCGTTCTAAATGCGCCACACACATTTAGAATGAGGCCAAACCGCGCCAACACCTAGTGGTAATCGCGTCAACATAGCCGCACACACTAATTAGGGCTTTGACATGCCAAACCCTAATTTGGTTAAGGCCGCTATGTCTTCCCATGTCAAATAACATCACCTAGGCATTAAGTTCGATATGGCAACTAGAGCTAATATCATTGAGCCATATTTGGATCTAATACCAATATGCCAAGATATAGTAGTCGCCACTTCGCCACTATGCCATTGTCAGGTGCCACTTTTCCGCTATGCCATTGGCAGGCGCCTCTTTGCCACCTTGCCATTGCCACTACGCCAATGGCATACGCCACTAGAAGGCGCCACTATGCCACTATGCAGGCGCCATTATGCCATTATGCCGCCTAGCTTGCGTGTGATTGGTCATAATAACTAGCTGTTGCACATTAGACCCACTCAGCAACTTGTTGCACATTTTTCCACGAAACACTTGAGACATCAAACATGTCACAAACTGGGGGATACTCATCAGGGTATTGGTCTGGCGGTTTACAGCGTGCGGCGTGCAACGCGCCCATTACAAGAAAATGTTAAGAAAGCGCGGACGGTTAAATAGCAGTAAGAGAATAGTGGATGGAAGGCTGACCAGTTTGCCCTCACAATGGGAACGTGATGGTGAACCGCTTCTACACAACCCCACTTCTCCACTACTTAACTGTCTCCACTTCCTGCGAGATCAAGGGTGCTCAATGACTTGTATAAATAGGCTTTCAACCTATTTCGACCAACAATAGAGTTTTGGTTAACAAAAACACAAGTATCCAGAAAAACACCAAGAACTGATAGCTTATATTCCGCGAGCCATTTCCAAATTCTGATACAAGTCATAAAACAACCACACCCTCAAAATCCAATATTTTGATCTCAACACCTTCTTCGCTTCTCTCCCTAAGATCAACCCTTCTCCTTCACTTTGTGACCGAAGCAAGACTGGAACGACCATTTTTTGGTTTAGGCCAAGATTGTACAGATTGATCTCTCGAATCTAAAGTACTCTCGTGCAGTGTATTTGTTTAGGGTTTAGATTCGTTTCTTAGCGGCACACCCAAATTTACCATTTCCAGCAGAATTAGTTTTTACCCCAAAACAACTGGCAACCACAGTGGGAGATTAATCTCTCGGTTGCAAAATCAGTTTCTCAGGATTCATTCCATTTTTCTCAATTTCAAAAGGGTGGATCTTAGATCCAATTTAATCATTAAACTCAATTTAGGTTCAACAACCAATTTCAATTCCGGTGTTCCGTTCGCTAAGAAGCTTCACAAAAATGTTATTTCAAGCAATGCTACTGGAAATGCCTTGGATAGCTGAGCATCAATAAATCTCCCAAAGGACCATAAAGCCGTGTGAAGACACATGAAGACGTGATTACTACTTAGGAAGACACAATGGCTTCTCTCGAGGTCCGAATGGAGCAGCCACATCTGCAACACCATAAGTGTTATATGGAGCAAGCCGGAAACGCCTCAAAGTTATCGCCGATATTAATGTCTCCAGGGTCCACAATCAGGGAGATAAAAGGAAGATTCTCATAGACGTTGTTCCAGTATGGAGATAGTCGACAACAAATCTCAACACCAGTGGAGTCCTAGAAAGGCACCTGCAGATATCACGAAAGCGAGGGTCTATCTCCATTCCACCGCTACTACCATTTTATGGTCAGGAGTATCTGCTATCACTTCATCAGCAAAATGTATAGATCTAGACCATGGCGCAATTCTGGGAATTCGTACATCTACAATAATAAAGGTGGCTTGACACATCTTCAAATAATTTATAGGGGTTCGCATATTATGCCGACCTAAGCAAGAGCAAGCCCGGGACATCTTCAGATATACTGGAGCCGACACGTCAAGAGAGCGGCCTCAAGAAGATAACGGTGCCTGCACCATCATGTCAGGAATGAATTCGCAGCCGAGATAACTTCACGCAGAAGAAGATTCGAGAAGTTACTGCAACAAAAAGATCCACATTTCCCATATTTCCTTTGCCCAGGGAAGCGGGTAATACTGAAGAGTTCTCCAAATTTCCTACCGGAAGAACCTACACCGGGATGTTCCAGCAAAATAACAGGCATCTCGATGACTACGTCAAGAGATCCAGAATTGAAGCCCTCGATTTCCAAGTATACTGCTGGTACTAACACATCAATAGATAACTCACAAAGAGAGACACCTCATCAGCAGCGTTACCCACGGACATGGCATGTGGTTTAAAAAGGTTACGGGTCGTTTTGCAAGAACTCCGTCAGAAACGTTTTTACACTGCCCTCATGAAGGATTGAAACTGGTGCTAATTGGTGAAGAATCTTGGAGTGATACATATGCCAAATGATTCGTATGGAAGTCTTCTACAACATACTAAAATGGCACATCAATCTTATGAACGAGCTATAAATAGAAGCCGAAACTCTCGACTACGTGACAGCTGAAAAACCTGCATAATTCTTCTTGGAAAGTTCTGAATTCTCGGTGTCAGGTACTATTCACCCACCAAAAGGACTCCGAATGAATAAATTATTTTTGCAAAAGTTATATTTTCCTCTTAGCAAAAGAACAAGAGGTCAATCACCTCATTCCGATATCGTACGAAGATTTTGCGGTCATTTTGGAAAGAAGACACGAATCTGAAATTTTATCAAGTCAATACACCAAGGTCGCAGGCAAGCAACAATAGGCAAGCTGCCGCACGCAGAGAATCATGGAAGAGCTACTTCACCGAAATAAGAAAAGAGAAGGATAAGAAGAAATAACCTCACGGACATGAGTTATATTAAAAGGAGGAATCCTTCTTTTGGGCCATAATGTCCGAGCAAATCCTTGCGTGTTACCAGAGTCCGTGGCCGTGGCCGCAATGCCACTCCCTCATGCCAAGGATCGTGATGTATCCACCAATCCCTCCTGCCAATGATCATACCGTAGCCGCCACTCCTTCCTGCCAAGGTTTGTGCCCGTATCCGCCACTCCTTCCTGCCAAGGTTCGTGCCCGTAGCCGCCACTCCTTCCTGCCAAGGATCGTGCCGTAGATGCCACTCCTTCGTGCCAAGGTTCGTTCCTGTAGCCGCCACTTCTTCCTACCAAGGTTCTTTCCCGAAGCCGCCACTCCTTCCTGCCAGGGTTTGTGCCATATCCGCCACTCCTTCCTGCCAAGGTTCGTGCCCGTAGCCGCCACTCCTTCCTGCCAAGGTTCGTTCCCGTAACCGCCACTCCTTCCTGCCAAGGATCGTGCCGTAGCCGCCACTCCTTCCTGCCAAGGATCGTGCCGTAACCGCCACTCCTTCCTGCCAAGGATCATGCCGTAGCCGCCACACTCCTCCCCGACAAGGATCGTGATCGCAGCCAGCCAAGGTTCGTAGTTGTGGCCACTTTTTGTCCCATCCCGCCAAAGCTCATGGTCGTGGACAGTTTTAATCGCTTACACATCTAGCCAATCCCTTTGCTTCTATGGACGCCCATGCAATTCCAGCCAACCTACTTTGTTCCCATGACAATATAGTCTCTTCTGATCACAGTTGCTTCCAAGAACCTTTGCTGCTCGTTTGTTGATACCAGCCAGAGTTTCACCATAGCAACAACCACTACAAAGGTAATCCGTACTTCTCCATATTTTAGTTTCACATGGAAGAAGTAATAGAGTCACCAGTACGGATGCAAGATGATGATATCTTTATCATGGTCAACCCACCGGCCATACAAAATAGAAACATGTAAAAAAAACTTGGGGACTGAGGCTCTACACGGAATCCCTTCACTGTCAAAGCTCAGAAGACACGGTCAACCAAAAAGTCATAGCCACGAAAAGGTCATCTACTCTTCAAAGGTGTAGCATAAGGATATCATCACCTCTCGGTCTGGAAGGCGTCTGCAATACTTTACGAGGCCGCGACGTATCCCAAGCCTACTCAGAGAAAACAACTTCAGTAACTAAATAGAAGTGCGACTGGGGGTTTCTCATCGCATTCCATCCCCGACAACAATCAAAGATTCATGATATAACTCCATAGACACGGCTGAAACATTTTTCTTGAAGAAACAGGGGGAGCCACGATTAACAACATAACTCTCTCACTTTTACCTCTTCGTTATCCATTATATTTCTTCCATGTGATGTTCCAAGCATCCCAGCATCGCATCCAGGAGAGTACAATAAGCTTGTATCAAATCCCATAGGCGTGGATTCAAGGTGATAGAATCAAAGTAGGCTACACTTGGGGACCGAAACCTCCTTCAGGTTAAGAAGTTTAAACGTAGTCACCACCTTACCAGCGAATGCAGTAGAAGCACATATTCCACGAGAAAATAGGCTCAGGATAATTACACATGGGGACTACCATCATGGGACGCATTCACTTCCCTCAACCAGGTTATTTCTGATGTCAACATCATCACTGTCGAAGCTTTACGAGCCGCAGGAATTTCTCAGCATGAAGCCGTACACGTGCATCAAAGACTCCCAAAATCACGTCGCAGAGATATTCACATATCCGTCCACACCATCGGATCTATGACCAAACATAAGTGTAATTGGGGACCGCTCATCGCATCCCATTCGATACAATAGTCCAAGATGCAGAAGATGGTTCGAAGGATGTCACTTGGAATGAAGTTCTTGAAGACTTGATAGCAGCACGTCGACAACGGAACGCCTCTCAGCTCGTCTACTTCACCCAACGGCTCCGGAAGATTTCGACCATACAAGCATCCACAACATATCATCATCGCAATCAGAAAGGCAAGAATAAGCCTTCCAGACACCGGCTCAGCAGTCCAGACACCAAATAACTTAAAGTCAAGGACGGATCAACAACGCAGCTACACTCTCCAAGATTAGCCATGACATGATCATTGCCGAACATATATTTCATCCATCCATCCAGGAGCGCAGTGGAGTTTGGGTAAATTTTGAAACCCACTGGAGAGGTTAGACACTCGTTCTTCTAGAGATAGAACCTTATTACACATTCCGCAGAAGATCGATGGTACTATTGGATACATGAGAAAAATATAAAAGAGCACCTACCTTGAGTTCTCCTAGCTCTCCTTGCTGCTGATTATAACAATTGGAGATTGCTTTATTGCCATTGCTGCTCGTTCTGCTGCTGCTAACAAAGAACGTCATTCACACCGAGCTAAATATCCAAGTTTGATCAACTACTCATGGATATGACAATAACATCTAAAATACGAGAATAAGATGTACTTACCTTGTTGCCGATAATTGGCACGCTCGTGATGGAGCTGCTGATAGTGACGAAGAGGAGTCGGCTACCGCAGACGAAAGCATGGAGCCAGACGAGCAACAAAAACGGAAAAGGTTTGATACCCCTTTTTATACGAACAGAGTTTCCAGAAGAAAGATCCCTTCTTACTCCATTAACGGGAATAGATGGCTGGGCCCATATAACTCATGCTCCATAGCCGAGCTAGCAACACGCTACTACGAAGACCACTGGCCGCGCGGTCCCGTTGCTGAAGTACGATTAGAATTTTCCTGGTAATATCTACCTTCTTTATCTTTTCAATTTTAATCTTGACTGTCACCATATAGTGCTTACCTTGCAACAATGTCGATGTTACGTGCTAAGCAGGGGACTTAATGTTGATGGTGGTTTTTAGTTCAGGGACAAGATTGTAAAACCCTATATTAAATGCGTCGTCATTCTGCAAAGAAGCCGAGCCATTTAAGACTGATGAGCGCCCAAGCCTCTTTACTTACATATGTATTGAGCAATTTAGTATATGTATATAAAATTTATTCAGAATGGTGCATGTAGCAACAATCCCAAATATTCTATAAATTTGATTAAACTCCTGCTTGCATTATTCACTAATGTACAGCCGGTCGAGTATTTTCCTATGATATGTTCCCCAGCTGAACTCTTAATATTGGTATGCCATGACAATTACTGTTCACTCGCAGCGGAGTAGCATGAATTTCCCGAAGGGTCAGTATTAAGATCTGCATGAAAATACTCAGGAACATGCAAGTTGTACCGCTCTATGATAAAGAGATTTCTTGTGCCAACGCACAAATAGTTTATCGAAAACTGTTTAATTTTGTGTCAGCTCACGAATTCAATTTTCTAACCTAATTTTACATATTTGCAAAAATTAGGTCTTTTACGCCTTGTGCAAATATCTCAACCCTATTGGTCGAGGCCAAACCTAGGTAAACTAGGAAACTGATCCGCCATGGAGCTAGTAGGAGAAAAGTCCTACCAGAAAACAAGAACACAAAAGAGGAATTGTGGCAAATAAGAGCAATGACCAAAGAGGCGCGGCCACGCCACATAGCCGGCCAATCCGCTCCAATAGGCGCCGCCTGTGGACGTTGGCCATGCTCCATGTTTCTCTTGCCGGCCCCCTCTCCCATCGACCAATCAGGTCGCTCTAAATGTGCCACACGCATTTAGAATGAGGCCGGCCCATGCTGCTTGTCGGCCCCCTTTCCATCGACCAATCAGGTCGCTCTAAATCCGCCACACGCATTTAGAATGAGGCTGGTCCCATGCTGCTTGCCGACCCCATTCCCATCGACCAATCAGGTTGCTCTAAATGCGCCACACGCATTTATAGTGAGTCCGACCTCATGCCGCTTGCCGGACCCTTTCCATCGACCAATCAGGTTGTTCTAAATGCGCCACACGTATTTGGAATGAGGACAAACCGCGCCAACACCTAGTGGTCGTCGCGTCAACATAGCCGCACACACTAATTAGGGCTTTGACATGCCAAACCCTAATTTGGTTAAGACCGCTATGTCGTCCCATGTCAAATAACATCACCTAGGCATTAAGTTCAATGTGGCAACTAGAGCTAATATCATTGAGCCATATTTGGATCTAACACCAATATGCCAAGATATAGTAGGCGCCACTTCGCCACTATGTCACTGGCAGGTGCCACTTTGCCACTTTGCCATTGTGCCACTAGAAGGCGCCACTTTGCCATTATGCCACTATGCAGGCGCCACTATGCAATTATGCCGCTTAGCTTGCGTGCGATTGGTCAGAATAACTAGGTCTTGCACATTAGACCCACTCAACAACTTGTTGCACATTTTTCCACGAAACACTCGAGACATCAAACATGTCACAAACTGGGGGATACTCATCAGGGTATTGGTCTGGCGGTTTACAGCGTGCGACGTGCAACGCGCCCATTACAAGAAAGTGTCAAGAAAGCGCGGACGGTTAAATAGCAGTAAGAGAATAATGGGTGTAAGGCTGACCAGTTTCCCCTCACAATGGGAACGTGATGGTGAACCGCTTCTACACAACCCCACTTCTCCACTACTTAACTGTCTCCACTTCGTGCGAGATCAAGGGTGCTCAATGACTTGTATAAATAGGCTTTCAACCTATTTCGACCAACAACAGAGTTTTGGTTAACAACAACACAAGTATCCAGAAAAACACCAAGAACTGATAGCTTACATTCCGCGAGCCAGTTCCAAATTCTGATACAAGTCAAAAAACAACCACACCCTCAAAATCCAATATTTTGATCTCAACACCTTCTTCGCTTCCCTCCTAAGATCAACCCTTCTCCTTCACTTTGTGACCGAAGCAAAACTGGAACAACCATTTTTTTGTTTAGGCCAAGATTGTACAAATTGATCTCTCGAATCTAAAGTACTCCCGTGCAGTGCATTTGTTTAGGGTTTAGATTCGTTTCTCGGCGGCACACCCAAATTTACCATTTCCAGCAGAATCAGTTTTTACCCCAAAACAATGGGTCTAAGTAAATTAGATCAAGTTCGACTTGTTTTTATCATTTCTCTGTTGTAACTAATATGTATGATTTGTTCAGTAATCATTATTTTGTTAGCAAACTTCGTTAAATGATAATTAAGATGATTAGTTTTTTAAAAACAAATATATGTTTATCATGCGTGTTCTGAACTAGTCTATTTCGGCCGTTAATGAATAGTTTAAAAGTGAACTAGAAGGTATATAATTGGGTCTTTGAAATGTACATATAGTTCAAAAGGTATTTGTAATACGCCTTTCGAACTATGGTCATTCGACCACTATTTTTTTTTTTTAAATGAACTCGGTTAAATAATATCAATTTAAGCCTCTACGTAATTTATATTAGATTCGGCATGTATTTGTTAATCTGTTCAACTTAATTGACTCTAATTTATCGAATCTTTTCAATTCAAGCTTTATTGATTCATTCAAAGAATGGTACCAGATCTATAGTCACTTACGTATAATAATATGTAAAACTATATATATATATATATATATGTTGTAGGTCGTTAGCGGAGTCGATGTTAATGAAGATCATGCTCCAGATGAGGGGGATCCTGATAGTTTCCAATCTCCTAACACAATTTTCCTTAACACTTCCTAACACTATCGCACCAAGCAAGCAAGTTATCAGTACGTAGTGCTTTAGACGATTATATACCTATAAATATCTCATGTTGACTTTTTTTTAACCGACTTGTAGACCATCGAAACCAGAGATGAAGCAATGAAATGGGTTTTTTGAAACTGGTAGGGGTGTGAGATACGTGATTGTTGGAAACCATCATCACAGTGTTGCAATGATGGAGTGCGAAATAAATAAAGGGTATCATCCCCTCCATAACGTTGTACTATTTACCATTAAAAATATTTGCAATGAGAATCTAGGAAAAATGTGTGCCCCTTCAAGTTAAAGGTTCAAGCAACAAAAATAAGAGATTTTACGTGCAAGTTCTGTATGGGTATCACAATCATGATGAACCAGAGAGTATAGTTGGTCACGCTCCCGCTACTAAGTGGTCTATTGATGAATTTTTCATTATGAGGATTACACCGACCAAGGTATCTAACCTAAGATCAACCTTAATCCAATTAAAGAGAAGAACCCCAAGAACGCATCTTGTTAGAGTACAATATACGTAGGAAGGAAAAAGGTAAAAGGGGAGGTCTTTGCTGGTAGGACGGTACTCCAGGACTTCATGTGGATGGCTACACAACATAATTATACCATAAAAACAAGAGAAGAAGCAGGCAATATTACCGACTCTTCCTTGCGCACCTCTTGTTTGTTGGGTTAACTCAATCCTTCTATCAGTTTCTTATTGTGAACTCGACTTATAATACGAACAAGTATAGTATGTAGTTGTTCCAATTGGTTTAACATATTTCGGCCAAACATTCGTTCACTGCGGGGCTCTGTTTTTAGTTTTCGAAAGATGAAGAAAGCTATGTTTGGACACTATAGTGTGCGCAGCTGCTTTTTTGGGGTAATGACATACCAACAGTTTGACCACAACGACCGAATTTATTATCTTCATGCATAAGGATAATATATTACATAGTAGAAAATTATCGATGTGGGTAAAACATTAATCCAATCTATTCCCATTATTTTTTCTACTACATCGCATTTGCTCAATACATTTCATATACACTATAACGTCTGACTCAATTATAGAACCATTCTTAACTCGGCTTGTGCAAAGAAGAAGCATCGATAAAAGAAAGAACAAGAGAGGGTGTTACGAAGGAGGAAAAAGAGAAGGAAAAGAAAGAGGGTCATGACAAAAGGTTGAGTTTTACAAAGGATTGGGAGGCATTGATTTGGTCATGTATGGAGAAAGTGTTTAAGGATGAATATGTCTGTTTGTGTCTTATTGTCATACACAATGGTTGGATCCGCACAAAGCTGCATGGGCTAACAAAGTAAAGCACTATAACAATTAGGCCACAAGCCTTGTAGAGGATGCTCACAGGAGAATTAAGGAACAAATGAATGGTTGTCAAGGTACATTCCCAATTCTATTGAAAGCTTTCCATATATATATTTATGTATGGAATTTTACGAGGATTATAGAAAAATTCCAATCGAATTCATAAAAGCTCTCTGCCGAGGGAAACTTTCTTATAAAAACCTAGTTGAACCAGTTTTGAAACAAACTCATTCATTTTAATCCCAAGCGAACCTTTATGGTTTAAGTAGTTTTTTTTTTTTTTTTTTTCTTGATTCTCGAGGTATATTCGTATTGTTCACAAAAAAATGATTGATCCTAATTTTTTACAATCCAAACAACAAAATGAGTAAGAAAAACTAAAACTACCTATCCAAATTATCACAACTTAATAAAGATATTATAAGAATATTAACAAATAAGGGTAACTACCCATAACATACAATCCAGTTATCTAATAACAAATGCAAGACTAATTGCATAATGTCAACAACTTCTACACAAGTAAGATTGGGCGCATATAATTTTTTAATTGTTCCATGTATCGACCATCACATGTGAAAACTCAGAAAATTATTGATAGTTTCCTTCGATTTTTTTGGTCCAGTTGATTCTTGAACTCTACCCACTACTTTAAGATCAACTATGAAAATAAAATTGCACAATGTCAACAAATTGCACATGTGCAAATTTTTAGTCGTTATATTTACTAACAATCACAGAGAAAGACGCAAGACATTCCTATAGAGTAGTTCAATCTATTCGTTTTCCTCTAGGTTGTTTATTCACTTGACTCCTCAACCGCATCCAATCTTTTAGAAACATATGGATATTCCAGTGAAAATGAAAATAATTTTTAAGTTGGGAAATTAATGCATGCAAGAACTGAAGGAATTTAAGTAACTTCCATACTTTTTCTTCGTTTTTTTGGTCTTTTGTTGGATTAAGCTTTGAGATTTCGTTGGTTGTTTTGAAGCATATTCCTCTATTATTAAGGTTGTAAGTGCTCGACGAATAGAGTTTTTTGTAGTCCCGGTCATAAATTTTGAAGAAACTATGGTAAAAATACTTGATTTACTAAATTCCAATAATTAATTTGGATAAAATTTTACTTATTTTCTGAAAAATTCTAGGATTTGGACTTTGATCAATTGCACCTCAAAATTTCTGGAGATTTTATAAAAGGAAAATGTTCTTAAGTTCGATGGTTTTAAAAGCATAGTTTTAGATACTACCTAAATAATGTGAAATGTTCGAATTTTTGTTGTAGTCTTATAATTTCAAATGTTCATGCACCTCCTTAAATTAAAATAACCTCGAGCTTAAATGGATGAACCCTTTTATTTTTTTGCGCCTTAGCCTTTTCTTTCCTTTTTATAACTTAAAGTCTCACCCTATTCAGAAGAAGGGTCTTTGTTTGCATGGCTGCAATTTTGAGAGGGTTGCAAGAGGATTATGCATGTCAGGTAACGACAACGGGTGCTTTAGTGGGTAATAAATAACTAAGTTATCCTTCCTTAGACGATCCCCAGTTATAAGAATGGTTAGGTGACACACAATAATTCTTTATATGCGAAAAACACTACAATAGTCGATTAGGTTGTTAATAAAAAGTCTAACGGATTTTGAGTAAAATTCTTCATGTATGAAAAACAACATAAGAAACTATTAGGTCTAATTCTTTGTATAAACCTAGCTGATTCCGAGTAAAATTCTTTATATGTGAAGTTTTAAATAAAAATCCTAGCTGATTTTAGGAAAAATTCTTCGTATTTGAAGAACACCATAGATTAGGCTAGTTGTTCTTGAAATTTTCAGCCAATTTTGGGTTTTTATGATATAAAAATCTACTCATTACAATCAATAATTCTAATACACTAGCACAAACTCGAATCTGTAACTTATAATCTAATATATATAACTACTAGTAACTCTTAATTAACTCAACTAAAATGATTTGTTTAACACATAATTAAGTAAGGATATTCCATTCATTATAAAACATATTTGGATAAGGAATTTTTGGTTTAACTTCGAAATAATATTGACAAAAAAAAAAATACTTCGAAATAATCATATTTCGTTTTATCCTGCAGTCTCTTCAAGATTCCTACCGCCCAAAAAATACCATTTTCTGAGAATATATTTTGGGTGCGCTTTGGATGCAAAATGTCCGATTGTGATTTAAATATGGACAAACAAGTATTTTTTTCCTTTTTATGCTTTTCCTGTGTGTACATATTTCATCATCCTCCACGTATCTATAGAGAAACACGTGGAAGGCACACCATTCAGGGCATCAAGATATGATGCCACGCGCATACAGCCAAGAAACGTAGGTCATCAAGGCAGGGCCCTCATCTAACAGATCCAATGACCAAGGATCGAGGAGTATCGAGATACAATGCCACTGCGAAGCACTGAAAAGCACCCAAAGACTCACTTTATCCCATCTCAAGAAAGATCCAAGATCGACGGCTAGGGTAAGTCCAACTGACGCGGATGTGACAGGGGCAGAGGACCTGAGTCTGGCGCGTGCAGATGACTCAACCACCCGCATTAAACACTCTGAGCAGCATACGTGTCGACCATCCTGTGGAAAATACAACCATCACTCTTCGACAATAAGCATAGAACGTTGGGGGCATCGTAGAAGATGAAGAGGTCCGCGGTATTGACACAAAACACAAGACGATAAGGTTACAACGGTCTTCAGAAGTGGACCCCACGTTGTAACCCTATAAATACCCCTCCCCACTAAGAGTAAGGGGGGGGCAGAATTAAGAGAGGAGGACAGGAGAGAGAGAATTAGGAAGAGTAAGTGATTCCCTTGATCCCGCTGCCTCAGTTCATACTTCAAAGTCATTTGACTATCTGTGTAATCAATCTATACATAGTGAAACACCAACCCCATGGATGTAGGCCTTAGTGCCGAACCACGTAAATGATTGTCTTAGTTATATTTCAGCACTTACATCCCGCACTTTATATTCTGCATTTACGTTCCGCACATTATATTCGGTACTTGGCATGATAAACTTCATACTTATGCTTCGCTCTATATTTATTCTACTACACGAACATTGTCGGTGACAATATACGACTGGACAAGGACGAGCCCGAAGGCTCTGAGTCGATGAATCGATATTATCATCCCCCTTTACGCATACAATGCATAATTTATGGTATTAAACGTATGCGAACATTGTTTGTGAACACGTGGATGCCATCGAGATTTATGTGTTCACAATATGGCGCTAGAAACAGGGACTCTGTCCCGATAAAAGATTTATCTTATCCTGTGATTTAAGCACTCTGTCTGTTCCATGCACCTCTCTCTGAAAATAACGGTGCTTGGAGCATTCTCTATTTCAGCATTCATAAAAAACGCCTGAAAATAACGTCACTCTGAGTCTATCCACGCATTATTTACTAGATCTACGTTTTTAATAAGAGTTTTCCAGCTTCGTATCTTTGAAAGTAAAACCTATGGATAGATCCACGTCTATCTCAGTAGATCTACATCTTTGAAAGCGTTTTAAATCTTTTATCTTTGAAAAGTAAAACCTATGGATAGATCCACGTCTATCTCAGTAGATCTACATCTTCGAAAATATTTTTGAGCTTTGATCTTTGAAAAATAAGACCCACGTATAGACCCATGTTCATTTCATACATTTATTAGAGGTTCCGCACCTTAGAAACGATTTTAAAGAAGTTAGTTAAACCACATCTTCGTCCACAGACTTTTTACCATGTCTACGTTTCCTTTTCAAACTACGCATGCTTGTAGTCAAACTTATAAAATAAACCTGGGGCAATCAAGAGATCCGATACCTCTGAAGAGGGGAATAATAACCGGATAATCTCTTCTCACCTTCGGGGTCTGATTTCCGTAACTCTGCTAATAGGTTCCCCGTGGACCCCACTTTCTTTGTGTACTCTCTTTCTTTTGCAGAAGATATCGGAAATGGAGAAGAACAAATATGTAGGAAAAACAAAGGTCTCATCAAAAGAGGCGCCGAGGACGACACCAGTTATGACTAGGAGTAAGCAAAAGGGTGAAAAGCTCAAAGCCGTAGACAAGACGCAGGATGTGGCGAAAGCACGAGGCCTTTAGATGCCAGCGCTATTGCATCGGAAGCTCTAAAGGCCGCGGCTGCCAAAGCTGGAGCATCAAAAGCCGGGCCATCCAGAGTGGAAGCCTCCAAAGTGACCGCTGCCACCCGGCCGCATGAACAGCGTGAAGGGGTGGCAGAGTCAGTGATGCAGCAACCCCTCTATGGGATGCCGTTCACTAATGAACAGAACATACCCCTCCAAGTCGATCGACCACTCCTAATAACAAATCAACCCACGCAGCAACCAGCGGAACATAGAAACACTCAGATGGATCCACCAGAGCCGTTGATTCAAATTGTCGACGTAGACCAGACGATAGCGGCTGGGGGACAGATACAGGTAGGAACGCCAAATCAAGGATCAAATCACTCCGCTCAGATGATGGCAGAGCTTGAAGAATTGAGAAAGAACCAAAAGACATACGCAGACGCGGTAGCTCTGCTAGCTCAGGAAAACCAACAACTCAAAGAGAGAATTATCCTTAGTGCAGAGTTGGAAAATCAGCACGAAGCTAACTCTATGGCGCCAATGCTGAATCAAGATCGAAGAATGGTGGTTGCTAACAACCCAGAGCCATTGAACCGAAGGGACGCAAGAGGAAGATCCGACCCAGATTACAATCCCGATAACTCGGACTACTTCGACAACGACACCCCCAGGCCAGGACGACCATCTATTCTAGAGGAACATCAGCGTGCAATGGAGGATCTTTATGCCGAGATGATAGCGGAGATCAAGCAGCTAAAAGCTAGGCAAGGAGGCAGCAGGTTGGAGCAAGTGATGAAGGAAGCGAACACTACTCCGCTGACACATCACTTAGCCAAAGCTCTCATTCCGCAGAAATGTCCAGTTCCGGCCTTCGAGTGTTACGATGGATCTAGCGATCCCGCTGCCCATCTTCAGTATTATAATCGAATGATGGCACGATGGAATTACGACGACGCCATATTATGCAGATACTTCCCTTCAAGTTTGAAAGGATCCGCACTGTCTTGGTTCGACAACTTACCACCAAACTCCATTGATTCTTACGACCAACTTACTGAGAAGTTCTTGGAAACTTACATGTATAATAAGGTTGTCAACACCGGTATGGATAAGCTCTTCTCGCTAGCAATCAAGTACAAGGAAACAATCAGATAATACACTGATAGATGGCACAAGATCTGTCAAGCCATAGGAAACGTGGATCCGGTGGTTAGCATCAACTGCTACAAGTGGGGGATGGACAGGATGAGCCCCCTATTTGTCGAGATCCACGACACCATCCCTGCTACTGAAGGAGATCTTCGAGTAATCATAGAAAAATATGCAAGATTAGAGGAGATCCAACGAGAGAATCCCAGAGCTCAGACTCAGCGTCCCCCACGCACAAATTTTGTAGAACAATCCAGCGGGTCAAAAAGAGGCAACTCAGATGAGCGACCAAGCGAAGACAGAAGGGAACGTAAGGACGGTCGACGAAGGGACATTCGAAAATTCGAAGACCAGGTCTACACCAAGCTAAATGCAGTTACTCGCGCATCTTGAAGGAGATCAAGGGTCGGGAGAATCTCGATTGGCCATGGTCCAAGGGAAAGCAGCCCCCAAGATCAGAAAAGTCCAAAGAGTACTGTGAATATCACTTTTTCAATGGCCACCTGACAGAGAAATGCAAGAACCTAAAGATAATGATCCAAAATCTAGTTGACGCAGGAGATCTTCAACAATATGTGCAGAGGACTAGCAACGAAGATAAGACTAAACGAAGCAAGCAGGTTCAGCTACCTGAAGGAAACCGCACCCTTAACACCATTTCCTGTTCTGAGGCCGCGGGGCCATCTCTAACGGCCCAGATAGGTAAAAGATTGACAAAGCAGTTTGAAGATTATTGTGCGATGTACAAAATCGATGGGGAAGAAGTGGACGAACACGAACAATGGATGGACGCACCCATGGTCTTCGATACTGATGACGTCAAAGAAGATATGGAGGATCACAACGACCCTCTAGTTCTCACACTGCCAGTAGCAGGGTGCAATATCAAGAAAATCCTCATCGATGGGGGAAGCTCAGTCAATGTTCTGTTCTATGATACATTCAAACGAATGGAACTCAACGATGAGCAACTGTTATCTTCGTACTATACTATCTACGGCTTCAACGGAGCAGCCACGAAGCCCTTAGGAGACATTGTCTTGCAAGTAGACGCAGGGCCAATGAAGGTCGACACCCGATTCAGTGTGGTGGAAGCCCCATCACCCTATAATGCCATAATTGGCCGAAGATGGGTTCACAAGCTCAAGGGAGTGGCGGCTACCTATCACCAATACCTTAGATTTATAACTCCCCAAGGGGTAATGGAAATAAAAGGAGACCAAGTCACTGCGCGAGAATGTCAAACCTTGCAGAACCAGCTCAACAACGAACAGGATGGGCAGCGAAAGTCCCGAAGATCCCGAAACAAGGAAGCCGCGAAAGAGAAGGCTATCGATGCTTATCTGGAAGAAATCTCCGGGAGAAGCCTTTCAAAGGGGAATATGGTTGGAAACGCAGGGCCAATACGTCAACCACAGAAGAAGGCGAGCATCCTACCAAATAGCAATCAAAGAATATTCCTCTCATAGGGGAATCAAAGCCCACGTTTAAACCCGTGGAAGCAGTAAAAGAAGTCAACATAGGGACTGAAGAACATCTTAGGATAATCAAGATCAGAACTTTGATGGATAGGGAACGAGAAGCATCCTTAATTAAGTTGCTCAGGGAGTACGCAGATATCTTCGCATGGAAGCTAGGCGACATGCCAGGAATCGACCCGAAGACAATCCACCATGAGCTTCGTATAAAGCCATGCACACCACCCTTCAGGCAAAAAGTGCGAAAAGTAGCCCGAGAATATCACAAAGCAGTCGAAATGGAGCTTCGTAAGTTACTAGAGGCCGGATTCATCAAAGAAGTCAAATACCCAACGTGGATTTCGAACATGGTCATCGTACCAAAAAAGAATGGCGGGGTTAGAATATGCATCGACTTCACCAACCTCAATAAAGCGTGCCCTAAGGATAGTTATCCGTTGCCAAGCATCGACCAATTGGTCGAAGCAGTCGAAGGGTACGAAGATATGTCATTCATGGATGGATACTCTGGGTACAACCAGTTATTTCTAGCAGAAAAAGATTAACAACATACGGCATTTTACACCCCGCATGGCCTTTACTGTTACGTAAGAATGCCCTTCGGACTTCGAAATGCAGGGGCAACGTACCAAAGAATGGTTGATGCTATCTTCAAACCATGGATTGGGAATACTTTGGAAGTTTACGTAGACGATATGCTCGTCAAGAGCAAGCTACGCAAGGATCACCACCAAGATTTGAAGGATATCTTCCAAGCAATGAGGGAACACAACATGAAAGTAAATCCAGAGAAATGTACTTTCGGCGTCACTTCAAGTAAATTCCTCGGATACCTGGTAACAAAGAGGGGCATCGAAGTGGACCCTGCCAAGATTGAGGCCATCGTAGGAATGCCATATCCAAAAAACCTAAAACAAGTCCAAAAACTCAATGGTTCACTAGCGGCACTGGGAAGAGTCATATCCAGATCATCGGACAGGTGTAAGCCTTTCTTTAACATTCTCAAAAAAGGGAGCAAGTTCGAATGGACAGCAGAGTGTGAAGAAGCTTTTCAAAAAATCAAGGAATACCTGGCTGAGATCCCCATCTTGCAAAAACCCGATCCCGACGAGGTTTTGTCCCTATACATAGCAGCAACGGAGGATGCAGTCAGCGTGGTGCTGGTCAAATCCAACACGAAGATAGAGCAGCCCATTTACTACGTCAGCAAAACTCTCAACACAGCAGAAAGAAATTATACGAAGATCGAGCAACTCATCTTGGCGTTAGTATGGGCAACCTTAAAGTTAAGGACCTACTTCCTCACCCACTACATCCGTGTCCCATGCAAATCCCCACTAGAGGCCATCCTCAAATGTGCAGGGAAATTAGGAAGAATTGCAAAGTGGAACACCCATCTCGACCAGTTCAACATCATCCATGAACTCCAGCATTCCCAAAAGTCACAAGTCCTAGCAGATTTCCTAGCAGATCTTTCGCTAGATAATGACGAAGAAATCTTCATTGATGGACTCAAAACAACGGGATTACCAGAGATCGACAAGAGCAAAGATCCCATCGACATCCTCGAATCGGCAAACCCGAGACGATGGGAAGTCTTCGTTGATGGCTCGAAGAATAGAGAAGGAGCAGGCATTGGCATCGTGATCACCACTCCCACGGGGGATAGGATCGTACATGCCTTCAGATTGGAATTCAAGGAGCATACCAACAACATAGTTGAATATGAGGCTGTTGTGCATGCTCTTCGTCTAATAATAGAAATGGGTATAACCGATGTACGCCTGACAAGTGATTCACAACTGGTCATCCGAAAAATAGGGTTGGAATACAAAATTTACGATGAAACCCTATCAACATACATGGCCTTAGTCCAGACACTGGCATCTCAGATACCAAACATTAAATTCCAACACCTAAGCAGAAAGGAACTCAGGCATGCAGATGCTTTGGCCTATGTGTCATCCATGCTGAAAAATGAGGATGTCAAGGCAATCAAGATAACTAGGGTTTACGAACCCTCAGTCTTTTCCCGAGAATTCTGCGCTGCAAACCAAAGGGGCAGCGTGGGAGAAGATGTAGCAGACGAGGATACAGGAGAATACATCGCCGATGACTTCCAGGAGGATGACATCATGACAAGAGCAGACGAATATGAAGACTTCAGCAAAGAAGAGGACTGGAGATTTGAGATCCATCTCTTTCTCAAAGAAGGGACGTTGCCCACAGACCTAAAACAGGCCAGAAAGATACAATCAAAAGCAGGAAGGTACGATTTAAGAGAAGGGATCTTATACAAGAAATCCTTCCTCGGACCTTTGGTACGCTGTCTATCTAGATCCGAAGGCCACCTGGTGATAAAAGATATTCATCGCGGGGACGCAGGAAATCACAGTGGAATTAGATCTCTAGCAGACAAAGCAAAGACCCAAGGGTATTACTGGCCGACGATGATACGAGACACTGCAAGAATGTCAAGAAGATGCGAAGAATGCCAACGTTTCGCCAAAAGAATCCACGCACCAGCAACGATGCTAAACTCGGTGGATAGTCCTTGGCCATTCTCAAAATGGGGCATATACATTGTGGGTCCTCTGATCGAAGGGTCAGGGAAAAGAAGATTCTTGATAGTTGCCACGGACTATTTTAGCAAATGGGTAGAAGCTAAGGCTCTGGCAAGGATTTGTGACTCGGATGTCTTCATATTCATTTTTCAAAACATTATCTGCAGGTTCGGCATCCCAGCAGAGATTGTCTCTGACAATGGTAAGCAGCTACAGGGCAAGAACATTGATTTTCTCTTCGATACCTTCAAAATCCGAAAGAACAAGTCAACACCGATATACCCTCAAAGCAACGGCCAAGCTGAAGCCACAAACAAGACCCTCACTCTCATTCTCAAGAAACAACTAGACGAGCATAAGGGACGATGGTGTGAGCAATTAAATAATGTTTTATGGGCATATAGAACAACCCGAAGATCATCTACAAGGGAATCTCCATTCCTGCTCACCTATGGAGCCGAAGCCGTCATCCCCACAGAGATCATCATGCCAACCACAAAGACCGAAGCATGGGAAAAGAACCTCACAGCGGACATGATGTTGGAAAGACTCGATGACCTAGAGGAAAGGAGAGAAGTAGTGTTGCAGAAAATGGAGAATTACCAAAGAAAGTTAGCAATGGAATACAATAAAAGGGTTAAGCTTAGAAATTTCGTAGAAGCACAGTATGTGCTGAGAACCATACCCCAATACCAACGAGAAAGGAAGTGGGGCAAGTTAGCACCAACATCGGGAGGACTTTTTGTCATACACGATATCGCGGGAAATGGATCCTATTACCTGCGCAACCTAAAAGGGGAAGTCCTCAGACACCCATGGAATGCAAAATATCTCAAGTTATACCATCCATAGATAGCAGCGCATCTCTGCAACTGCGTGAAGAATACCAGAAGAAGAAGACGACACACCCGATCGACATGTTTCTATCTCTGGACGAGGAACAGAAGACCTCAACTCATCAATCAAACAATCCTTTTTGCAAAAATTCTTATCTAATAAGATAACCTAAGACAATACAAGGGGCAGCGCATCCGCAGAAGGAATACTTGTAAATATGTCTGTAAATATGCTACAAAAATGCTGCGCCTACACATACAACGATTTGTCACTATTGGGGAAAGTAGATACCTACAATCTCTCAGGACTCCCCTGTCAGCGTCTATAAGTGTAAGACCATGGGGAAGACATCCGGCAGAAAGAGATCTCCAACCATTTTAAGACAGCGGGTCGACGGAATGGGGACATGTAAATATTTCAAATAAACACCCCATATCCTAGAACGTTGCATCGACCCCCACCGTCTGTGAATCCTCTGGCCAAGGATTAGCCAGCGGGGTGACAGGTCTCAAGACAATCATGAAGGTATATACCTTCGGCATCGCACTCAAACACTTCGTTCCTAAGGGAACTCTTTAATTAATTCTTTTATCTCATTTGAGTTCGTTAACTAAATAATACATTTAAAATAATCATGAAGGTAAACGAAAGATGTACATAATTAATAAACGATGATCCATTCCATGAAAGTTGATTACAAGTTTGGCAAAATAAACAGGAAAACGAAAAACACATCAACAGATGGCACGAAGCTCTATAATCAACAAAGATCAACTTGCTATAACTAGCGCAAGAATCTACTTGGATGATTCAACTCCACCGGGGTTTTTTTTTTACTGCGACGAAGGCACACACCCACCTGAAGAAAGCCCTGAAGAACTAGTCAAAGGGGTGGGCATAGGGCGACGAGGATACTCCTTGATGAGCCCATGCTCGATTTTGGTCAGAACCTTATTAGTCTCCTCAGCTAACTGAAAACGATCCTTATATGTAATGACGGTATTCCGCATCTCGGCCTCTGACAACAAAGAGGACAGACGGCTCACTTCCTTAGAGGCCACGTTCGCTACTTCATCTCGTGACGCAGCTAAACCCTTGTAGTACGTGGTCTGACCCTCTTGATGCACTAAGGTAGATTGAGCCTTCTCTAGCTCAGATTAAGCCTTTTCAAGTTTTTCAGTCGCAGCGTGAAGCTGTCTCTGGAGCTCTGAAAAGAAGAAAAGAAGAAATAGGAATGGTTAGGATGACAGATTACAAAATCACACTCGACGAAGTAAATATATACCTTCGACCCTAGCCGAAGCTATTTCATATTCGTTAACAATTGCATCTCGAGCTTCGTCAAGAAAGTCATACTCGTCGGATATTTTCTTATAATCCATTTGAAGGATTGAGAGAGCGAATTGACTAGCGTCTAACTCTACCTGCTTCATTGAATCCAAGTGACGAAGATGATTGACTTCGTTATTCATCTCTTCCAACCCTTTGTTGAGTCTGTACATGTTCATTTCAAGTTTCTCTCAGACTCAACCTGGCGGGCTACATCAGCCCGAGACGCAGCCAAGGCATTGCTAAGGGCACCGGCTTCAACCTTGGCATCGTCTCTTTCTTTGGCAAGACGTTGCATATACTCTCTTACTTCGGAAGCTTGAGAGGAACGAGCCTGTCGTAACTCTTCCTCCAGAAGATTTATTCTAGCTTCTAAAGATGAAGCATATTCTCGGGCTTCGCGAAGATTGTCACGCGTCCATAGCAGAGTTACATTAAACATACGACGATCAGTGTTATACTTATTCTGCATATCAACTATCTGAGTATGCCTCAGACGCCACACCTCGGCCTTTGCATCCCATCTTTCGGCCTCATTTTTTATCTGCTCCACTAACTCTGATACGGGTTTTCTGCCGTTGTCTCTCATTCCGAAGCCATACCAGCTCTGGGACTCCACCCGCTGAAGATAGGGTGGGGAGACTCAGACAGAACACTAATTGCTAGAAAATAGCGACGCTGAGAAAAGCGAAGAAAGAAGACGGACCTGTAAAAGATGAAGCATTTTTCCGAACCTCCTCCAACTCACTGCGGACCATGGAAAGCTCTAGACGAAGCTTTTCCTCTTCGTTGCCTAGTTGTTCCTTCCCTTTGAGATGACTCTTCAACTCACTTATCTCCTTATCCCTAGTGGAGATAACCGTCTCAGCCGCAGAAAGCTCCTCTTCTCTGTGACGAAGCTTGGCCTCTAACTTGAGAGACTTTGCCTTAAAGAACTGGTACAGGGTATGGTTGCAGTGTTCACTCCTCATCATCTACGTTCCAGGAAAGGAAGAAGTATCATATCAGAACTCTATAAAATTCCCAAATAGAGAGAAACAGGAGGAAAAGTGTAACGTACCTCTAGCATCCGCTGCTGAGGGAAACCATACTAATACCCATCAACTATGGCCATAATATCGACAATGGTGGATGGAGGATCAACCACCAGGGTAGCCTCCAAGGCCCTCAGATTTTTGTCCCACACATCCACAACCTTGTCTTCGGCAGATAATTGCATCAACCGACGAGTATAGGCGTCGGAAGTCTTCTCACCAGCAAGCACGGGGGCAGGATTTGGGACGAACATCAAATTTTTCCTTTTAAGCCAAGCAAGAATGGCGTCATCACCCTCCATCATCAAAGATTGCGGGAAATATTCCAAGGGAGACTCAGCAGAAGCTTCCTCAACATCAGCGGCCTTCCCAGCCACTGAATTCTTCCTTGCTCCCGCCTCCTGATTAGCAAGGGTTTCAGCATCATCACCCTCTAGGATATCACATGCGTCTACAACCTCTTGAACCGCGGCATTCCCCTTGCCAGAATTACCAAGCACATCCCAATCATCGTTTGGGTAAAGCAAAGAGAACTCCCCAGCAAGACCCATGGCAGTATTCATGTCGAAGGTCTCCCCCGCGGAGTAAATCCTACCAAAGGAAAATTCTTGAGACCCAACAGGAATGGGGCCACTATTACTATTGCCACCAGCAGTAATGTTTTCTTCACCACCATCGTTGCCACCAGGGGCATTCTCTTTCCCACCAGCACCGCCACCATCCTCGTGGTTGGGGGGAGAAGTATCAGTACGTTCCTCCCCATCAGACATATCCTCATCCTCAGCAAAGTCTCCGTTAGCAGGGCTGGTAACCTCCTCGTGAACCTCTGTCTCATCAACCACAACGGTAGAAGATCGGTTGAGACCAATCTTTTTCTTCTTCGTCACCTACAGAACAACAAGGGATGCCATCAAGAGATTATTTTCTCATTTACTTGAATTTTTTTTTTTTAACACAAGGAGAAAAGGGGCAAGTATAGGAAGAAGCAATACCTTGGCAGTCGCGGTACTCCTCGAAGGAAGGATAGCATCAGTACTCTCTTCCTCATCCCCATTAATAACATCGAGGGCATAAGGAAAATTCATGCCTTCAAAGTTCAAACGCCAAGGGCAGAAGTCTCCATAACGAGCAGGAGCGACCTCACGAGGTTCGCTATCAGCGGTGGGATACCATCCGTGTGGACCAGGAATCCAACCCCAAGCCCACAGACCAATAACCTCAATAACAGTAGCATGCCACTCATAGTCGTGATCGCGCTTGATCCTCTCACGAGGAGGGAAAATTTTCTTGTTAGCAGACCCTTCCGTACCAGGAACGTACTTCAGATTGGCGTCGCTCACTTCACTTAGAAGACGAATCTCACCACGAGGAGCATCAATGTTACGAAGACCAACACTCTACGGCTTACGGTTCCTACTATTAATATAATCCCCGAAGGAATTATTAAAATTCTGGGGAGTATACCATTCTCTCTCAGCAAGATCAGGGACATAGCAAGTCATCATCGTTTCTCCTTTTCTCCGAAGATAGCATTCCTTCAGTGCGCGAAGATAATTCCCAGTCAACTGTGAAACAGAACGACTATGGGTGTTTGTAGAAGAACCCTCGCGATTAGCCAGTACGTCGTAATAAAAAGGATCACCTGAGTTGTATAGAGGAAACATAAGGCCCGCCTCGAAGGCCCCTACGGTTGTCAGCAGATGAAACTCATCGAACTGATACTTCGAGATAAGCTCATAAGTGATGTCATCATCGGGAGCATAGAAGCGGACGTCAAAGGCTTGAAGTTCATGTTTCTCCTTAAACGCCTCCAGGTCAATATGCTTGAATGTGACCTTTTTCTTACCAACTGACACGCTTCGTATTACCGGGGCAGCGTCTTCCTCATCGGCGGGATCTAGTGTGGAATCCTTCGGAGGACTCATGTCTGAGGCCTTTCTCTTAGAAGGAACATTTTTTGGCGGATCAGTCTTCGAGGAGGTACCCTTAGTAGACTTTCCCTTAGAGGGGATCGCTGGAGGTGGAGGCAGAGGATTTTGTTGGGGCATCGGAGGAGCCATAGAACGAAGAGGTGGAACGTCCAACGCTTCACTACGAGGAGGAGCCTGCGTGCTTCTAGAATCATCACGCGGACGAGAAGAAGCGCGGCTAACAGCATACCTAGAACCATGAGGTCCCTTCGGCGGATCTCCTTTCTTGGTAGACGAAGATCTCTGACCAGAGGAAGACGAGACTCTTTGGGTACGAAGATCAGCTTGCGAAGACCTAGATGAACCTCCTCTTGGTGGAGATATATCAGGGTCTCTACGTGGAGGAGATCTACGAGGACTAGATGGCGGAGTCTGATAAGGAACCCGCTGACGATCAGCCATATCTACGAGATATACAAACAAGTTATAGGTTTCCGCAGAATGACGAATAAGGATCAAAAAGCTAAATTTTGGCCAGTTCACCATAGTATCCAACAGAAGAAAATAAGAAAAACCCTAACTCAGTCAAAACCCTAAAGAAAATCTTCAAACACAAGTTTATACGCTTTGTAATGAAGAAGGGGCAAGCATACATGCTTCGGTATACGTGCTCTTCATCACAAAGCTAAAGAATACAGTAGCAGAAGATGAACCAAGTGATCAAGATCAAAATCAAAGAGAAATATCTTACCTGTGTATGAGAAATTTCGAACAAGGCGAGTGCAATCAAGGAGACAACGAACTACAGCAGCATATGAGCTCAGAAGAAGACAAGAGAAGGTCGTATTCAATACGAGGATAGTAGCAGTTAATGGCTAAAGAACAAGAAGGAAGAACAACAACTACAGAAGAAAAGAAAAAGAATGAAAGACTGACAGGGAGGGAATGAAATTTATTTCTAAATTTTCACATTCTCTTTCCTATTTATAAGCCTTGGAGGAAATACAAACCGTCCCTTTACCCAAGGAGCAGTTATTGCCAGGAGTGGGATTTATTAAGAGAGAGATGAGGAATATGTGACGTTTTTCTTCTAACTTCGACTGACGCCCAAGTCAGAAGAAAAGGGGCAAATTGTGTGTACATATTTCATCATCCTCCACGTATCTATAGAGAAACACGTGGAAGGCACACCATTCAGGGCATCAAGATATGATGCCACGCGCATACAGCCAAGAGACGTGGGTCATCAAGGCAGGGCCCTCATCTAACAGATCCAATGACTAAGGATCGAGGAGTATCGAGATACAATGCCACTGCGAAGCACTGAAAAGCATCCAAAGACTCACTTTATCCCATCTCAAGAAAGATCCAAGATCGACGGCTAGGGTAAGTCCAACTGACGCGGATGTGACAGGGGCAGAGGACCTGTGTCTGGCGCGTGCAGACGACTCAACCACCCGCATTAAACACTCTGAGCAGCATACGTGTCGACCATCCTGTGGAAGATACAACCATCACTCTTCGACAATAAGCATAGAACGCTGGGGGCATCATAGAAGATGAAGAGGTCCGCGGTATTGACACAAAACACAAGACGATAAGGTTACAACGGTCTTCAGAAGTGGACCCCACGTTGTAACCCTATAAATACCCCTCCCCACTAAGAGTAAGGGGGGGGGGGCAGAATTAAGAGAGGAGGACAGGAGAGAGAGAATTAGGAAGAGTAAGTGATTCCCTTGATCCCGCTGCCTCAGTTCATACTTCAAAGTCATTTGACTATCTGTGTAATCAATCTATACATAGTGAAACACCAACCCCGTGGATGTAGGCCTTAGTGCCGAACCACGTAAATGATTGTCTCAGTTATATTTCAGCACTTACATCCCGCACTTTATATTCTACATTTACGTTCCGCACATTATATTCGGTACTTGGCATGATAAACTTCATACTTATGCTTCGCTCTATATTTATTCTACTACACGAGCATTGTCGGTGACAATATACGACTAGACAAGGACGAGCCCGAAGGCTCTGAGTCGATGAATCGATATTATCATCCCCTTTACGCATACATCGCATAATTTATGGTATTAAACGTATGTGAACACTGTTTGTGAACACGTGGATGCCATCGAGATTTATGTGTTCACATTTCCAAAGCCCAAAATGCCATGCGGAAGAACTAGTGTTTGAATTAAGATCTCCGGGCGGAGAAACCAACTTTGAATGAATAAAATTAACATTTATAATTAAGATTTCCAGGAACAATAATCTTTAGTTCTTCACAAACATTTGCAATAAGTAAAGGGCCAAAAAGAGAAAAAGATAATGCATGTTTATGTCATTGGTGATTGGTCACGATTCATAAGATACCCATATATCATTTGTTAAGAGATCTATACATGAATTATTATTTCTTTGAATAATTAAAGGATGATAGCCTAGCTACCGAACAATGTGTAGGATGGTGGCTACACATTATCATATTGATTAGTGTGACCACCAATTTCCTCAATTCAATTAAACATTTTTGGTAATTTACAATATTTTTGGGAATAACTAATTAAAACTAGACACCTTTGGAAATTTCCTCAATTGGAGTACTTAGTCATATATACATATATGGCTAGTTTTTAAAAACTTAAAACTAAACCAGAGTACACTGTTTCAATAAAAAATAAAAAAAAAACAACAAAAAACCAGAGTATACCATATTACTATAAACAAATTCTAATACAGAGCAACACCAGAGAGAAAAATCGTAATTCTATGTTACAGCGTGCACGTGGCTCTCGGATATTGTGTGGCTTTAGCCGATCAGTGATCAATCGTAATTCTAGACACCAGCTTGCATTGAGGGGTATTTTGAAGCCGAGACCCTAAAGCCTAAACTGTCTAAGTACTCTTTTTTAGCTAAACTGTCTAAACACGTAAATGATATAATAGTATTTAGAGCTGATGTAAAATGATCATGTAATGTTTCTCCTCATTAACAAAAGGGCCATTTACAAAATGGTCATAGTTTTTGTAATTCGGTTACAAAATGATCATACTTTTACAATTTGGTTACAAAATGATCACACTTTGGCCGACATAACGGTTTGGGAAAAAAACGTCGTTAATCTTCTCGAAAATACCCTCCATTCTAACTCAAGCAGCTTAACCACAGTTAACCAAACATATATGCCATCATGTAGACCCTGAATCTAGAGTAGTGAACCTTAGGATCCAGCGATGGGTCATGTTCTTAATGCCATGAACAAGTACAGCCAGCGTCAACCATTTAGTTCACCACCTCCATCAACATCCTCTCAAAACCACCACATTAGCTAGCTACTTGGTCCATTTCCACCTCCATCAACAACTTCAAAAGCAGCAGCAACATCTAATTAAAACCACCACAACCATTTGGGCCTTAACCACTTCCATTAATATCTTCAGAGCCACCACAGCAGCAGCAACAGAAGCTAACAGCTTGGTCCATTTCCACCTCCATCAACATCTTCAAAACTACCATATGGAATCAGGAAAACAAACCCAAAAATACAAAAATCATTATCAACCCATATAGCATTCCATCACCACCACCAGCAAGAATAGTGAAACAAAATCAAACAACCATCTATTAACATTGTAAATCATGAAGTTCATATATGATAAGAAAAAAAATATTAAAGGATACCCTAAGTATCATGCAAAACATTTCAACACAAAAAAAAAACTAACTATCATATTAAACATCATTTCACACAAATCAAATTTTCCCTATCAAAAAATTAGGGTTACTGAGAAATCCCCAAATTTAAGTTAGGTTTTAGTAAAACCCCAAATTAAAATTACGGTTTATGAAAAAACACCCACATTAAAAATGATTCAAACTGCTTGAGAGGGTGAAAGAACAGTCACCTGTTTACGTTTCCTGACATTTTTGCGTCTCTAATCTTCTGTTCCAACAACAACTTCTTCTTAACAACCAGATCCATCAGACTCGTACCTACTTCTTCAATGTTCTTCCCAATTTCAAATTCATGGCAATTACACAATCAATTAGTAACACAACAATCAACCGCACAGATAAAATCCCCAATTTGGTTTATAAAAAAATCTCTAAAATCGTTAAATTAGGGTTTCTGAAAATAATATGAAATTCACAATATTGGTTTGTGATTGCCAACTTAATTATGTTTGCGAACATTCTGTCTTCTTCTTGTAAGAAAATTACCGGATTTCAACAACCAGTTACTGGTTTAAGCTTGTTAATCTTCACAAAAACACCACTATAGTTAAATCAAACAATATACACAAACTATGTAATCTTATACGAATATGTTTGCGATGAAACTCACTGGAGATCTCTCATTCTTCAGTCATTCACCATTTTCGCAGAGCATACCTATTAGAAACAGAGAGAGAAACGGCTGCAAATAATGAAAGGGAAGTGAAAACGCTAACTTTTATAGAATGGTGTTTACTCCAGATTTATCATCTCCGTCTAAATTATCATAGAGATTAATATTTATAAGATCTATGGTTACAGATCCAATGTAGTTAGGTTAAGGACAAAAAGGGAAATTTACTACCCGATTTAACTCTGATGTGGTGGGGCCTACCGACTTAACCTTTAAGTAACGGAAGTGTGACTGATTTGTTAATAGTTTGTAACTGTATGACTATTTTGCAAATCGGGTCCTAATTGTAGGACTGTTTTATACATTTCCCTTAACAAAATATATATGATGTTTCTTCTCCATGAATAAACTTGTACAACCGGTACCCATACTGCCTCTTCGTTTTATTCTAGGGTCATTTAGCACGTATTGAGCAACATCATCTTGTAATTGGTTCCCATAAACTTTGGGAGTTAAGATGATGACTAGATTTTGTGCCCGGGCAGTTTCGCAAACTTGGTTCACCAATTCAATCTACAACTACAGATAGAATGGCATAGTTATGCACCAACTACAGATAGAATGCATCAGTGCCTCTTTCTTTGAACCATATTTTTGATTTGGTAAAGCTCAGCTTCGCCTCGCCTCGCCCCGTTCCTATTCGATTTGGTAAAGCTCGGCTTCGCCTCGCCCCGTCCCGATTTGATCCCGATGCATTTTTTGATTTCGTGTCGCCAAGTTTCTGCATAAAATTGGGTTTCGCTAACAGTCATCGTTACAATAAGCCATCCGACTCATATCCTTAGTTCACTAAACAAAACAACATAATGTTCCAAGCATGAAAACATGTAGGTGCTTATTTGAAAACTTAGGTAACTACCTTAATTACTTTTCAAAATTTAGATTATTATTATTAACTTAATTGCATTATTTTCTTTGTTTAGCCAATTCATATGAAATGGATTTGAAGTTCAGCTACATATTAGTCCTTTTACACACTAATATATAAACAACAAAGAGCTAAGATTTATTTTCCTTTGCAGCAGCACCGGCATGTCGAAGTCGTGCAATTTTTTAAGTAGACGCACCACCAGTCTGTCTACGAATACATTTAATTTTCTAAATAGGCGATAGAAGGTCTTTGGTGATAGCAATTAGGTTTCGAGCTTCCCACGGATTTCAAGCTAGTATAGCAATTCCTTCATGAACTGCAGCATATAGGTGTCAGTACTAAATGATCTACCAAGAACACTTAGTTTACTGAGCCATAGATTCATAATTAATCAAAGTTAATGAGAAAGGACTTCAAATTAACTTACCTTGCCATGTCCACCTATTCCACGACATCCCAAGGGAACACCCGTACCATAGGAATTGGCCCATTCGCTAAGGCTTTCCTTGCCCATGATCAATGCTCCAGATTTTAACAACTTTCTAACCACCCATGCGTCACATGGTACAAACGACTTCAGTAGTGCAAATGCAAACCATCCATCCCTAGTGTTAAATTTGTCTTTGGTTGGTTGCTATATCATCCTTAAATAGAATTGGTATTCCACTATTATAAACCCACTATTCTTCCTCTCATAGTCAGTCTTATCAACCTGGTTTAGCACGTTTAGGCTCACCCCAATAACTGTATCGAGATGTAGAAGTCAATGAGTTGCCTAGATGTCATAGTGTTACTTTTAAATGCTAGTTGGATATGATTGATAATGGCTTCTTTTATAGTAAATAAACGACTAATCTCTAGAGCATAAAATAGTGAAACTTCATGTAATACTAATGCAAGCTCCAAACAGAAAAGCTACAGTTAGATTCTCAGGCCGATGGAACATTCAATGGGTTAGATTTGTTGCACTACATAGATTCCCAAAACCTAAAACAAACAAAAATACAACCCACAAAAGTGACTGATACGATATAGAGAGGAATATGCAAATTTAAGAAAATCTAATTGATTAATTTTATTGCTCATTAAATGAAAGATAATATAGAACAAGGAGAGAAACAAACTAATTAAACCCATTGGCATACCTGTAGGAGCTGAAAGTTGTGCCGACATTAGTATTATAATAACTGAAAAGAAGCACAAAAATGCAAGTGGCATATGATTAATAATGGCTGACAAAACTTGGATGTTTCAAGATAAACAAAGCAAGATATTTAACAGACAAAATGTGGGAAAACTACGCCTCACTGGTTCATTCCCTGTAACTGCAATTCCATATTCAATCATTAAGCATTGCAGCACTCTCTTGCAACTGCATCATTCCACCTCAGGCTCAGTTTCATCTCCACTGCAGCTGCAAAAACAACCTGGTGACCTCAAAATCTATTCCTGAATAAATCAATCCAGAGACAAAACGCATACTTCATGAACTAAAAAAATATTATAGTTGAGTTTATTTACCTTCATATTGTAACCATTGTCATTGATGTAGTACTTAAGATACATCTTTATCTTCTTTAAGTGATTGATTCTATAAAACCTGCAAAATCCCTATGATTTTCAGCCTTTGATCATATACCAAAAACTGAATTAAAAACTCGAATTAAGAAGCATAAAAATCTTACCTGGATTACATTGATAAGACCATAGGATTTCAAGAAAAAAAAATAGCAAATACCTGGTGTATAAAGAAAATTAAAAAGAGATAGGACTTAACTGGGAGTAGATAATAATATATAACTTACCAATAATTAGGGGAAAAAAATCCTAATAGTAACTTGTGCAAGAAGCCAAAAATGAGTAATAGTTTGAGACCAACACCGATCTGGAGTAATAGTTTGAGCAAGAAGCCAAAAATGAGTAAGCCTTTTCATTGAGTTAATTTAGTAATCAAAAGTGCACTACAGAGCGGAACACAACAAATTCATTCTTCACTACCAAGTATAAAGCAAATTAATTACATATAACAGAGGCTGTGAAGACATTTATAACACGTACATACCTACTCCCTCAATAGTTTTTATGCATCCAAAAGACAGAGCCAATATCTGTACAGGTAACAGTTCAAATTACCAATGCGGCGACAAAATAGCGATTCTCTCCATCATCAGAACTGCGCAGAAATGCATAATTATGATGAAAGTTATTTCAATGTAACTCGGGGAGATGATTGCAATCACCCTAAATTAAGAAACATGTAGAAACAGAACTACATTAAGACCAATAACTATGGAATCAAAGTTAACTTTCAAATGCGATCCTAGCAGACTTTTCATTCTTTAGAATGCAAGAAACATAAGCAAAAATAATAAAAAGACATCAATTCTTTCTTAATATATACACACAATTAAGCATACCAATCCGAAAACAACAATTGTAAATGCATCAATTCTAATTCCCTTACTACATAGTACTTCAACAATAAAATGCATTATGATCCAAAGGGGTTCCTTACCACCGCGAACTACATTTTGGAGAGGCACCTGAGTCGAGCTCAACCAATGAAACAAAAAACCCGATTAGTAAACCTGCGGAGAGCCAAGACAATCAATTTATCAATGTGAGTTTTTCTAGCTATTTTGATCTGATCCAATCAATAATCCGTTAAAAGCCAAAAACTTTAAGAAAATTTGGGAAGACATGTATATATCCGGTAGGAAGATAATCAACATCTTTAATACGCATCTTCATCATGCTACCATCTTCAGAAGAAAGGGTAGAATGCATCTCAACATTCATATGATTAGGATAAGAAAATAAACAGAAAGAAAGATTAGGGTTTTGTTATTCTTACCATGGTTGTTGCGGCGAGTTGGAGAAGACGAAAGGTTAAGTCTTGTTTAATTTTTTTTTAATCTGATTGTACTATTTCATCAAAGATCACAACATCAAAGAAACAAAATACAATCATTCTAATCAATTCTATCAACTTGAACCTGAATATGCTTAAAAAGAAAAAACTTTTTTAGGGTGATCGAATAGATTAGGATGAGACAGATGTGTATACAATGGAGAATAATGTAGAGGCGGAGCTAGATCGAATAATGGAAGATAGGTTTTGTTTTAGGTTTTCGAACTGCTTTTCTTTTGGTTTCGAAAACAAAAAAAAACTTTTTTTTTTATTTTTGTTTATCCATTGACCAATGGCGTATCGCCAAGTGTCCTCTTCACGTTTATGGTGAAAACTCTTCTCTCATCCCTCGTGAAAACTCTTCTCTCAGCCCTTGTGAAAACTCTTTTCTAAGCGATTGTGGCCCTTTTGAAAACTCTCTTCCTAGCGATTGTGGCACTCTTCTCTCGTTGAACGGTGCCGCTCACCATTCAACGTGGAGCCTCATATGAGTTAGGATTTTAAAGGAGTTAGATTATTCCTTATATAGGCCCATACAATTGACCCGTACCCTTGAATACATTCCTTCATCACGGACAAAGAATAGCCTTCCCTACGTTTCAATAATTTGGACGATTAAATCTCCGTCGAATAACTGAATCTTATTTCTTAGATGTGATCTTCTACCATTCACCCGCAGCTAAAATCCAGAAGCTGGGTTTAACCACCGATCAAAACTTACTTTTGAAAATCACTATGGGAGTGTATGTGTTGGACGTTTCCGATGTCATGTTGCCTTTCACTGTGTAAGATGTCTTGTTGTTTCTTTTTCGGAAACCAAATAAAATGTCGACTGCAAGCGGCTTTTATAATTTTTTCATTTGAAAAATAACATACGAGAAGAAAGATGTTTGCTAAAGGGAAAATATTAAGGGAAAATTGGACATATGTCCCGTTTCCATTAATCTGTTTGGGGATCTATCCCATGACAGAAAATATTGAGGGATCTATCCTAGTGAGAAAAAAAAAAACGTTAAATCCTTGGTACCCACATGCGTGGAATCACACGTTTGTTTAAGTTACAATTTGGCCCCCGATATGTAAACGAGTTTAGTTCTTCTCTGAACCATGTTCATCATCATTCCAGCATCCATGGAAAGAAACTAAATCACTGGGTGTTCATATTACCAGGAAAAATCAGTTTTATTTAGAACTTTATTGTGAAAAATCTAATCCTACATGATTAATTAGTACCAATCCATCGATGTCATAAGAAATCAACCATTCAAATATGCAATATTCTTGAACTGAATCAGTAATTCAAAGAACTGCCCACAGCTACAAACTACTACCATATCTTCAGTAATTCAAAGCATATGATCGACGGTGGTGTTTGATGTTTTAGAGAGGATCCATAGATTTCTTTTTCCATAGGGTTACAATTTATGAATTAACCCCATTAATTAATTCATCTTCTGCCTCTTCTTCAGAGCAATTGTTTCTTTCTCCAATTAAATACTCCCACTACTTAATTCTTTCTCTAGAGACTTAGAGTTCAGTCATTTATCGGTTGAAAGTATTTAGTTTCTGCCATGGATTCTCTATGTACACGATACAGAGAAGAGATTTTTTTTTTTGATTAAGATACAGAGAACAGATATTAAGGGTAAAATTGTGACATAACGACATGTGTAAGCCACAGCTGTGAAATATGATGGATTTAGCGCCTCCTTTCTCTTTCTAGGATAGATCCCTTAATATTTTCCGTCATAGGATAGATTCCCAAATAGATTAGTGAAAAAGGGATATATTCCCAATTTGCTAAATAACAAGAAATTTTAAATCCGGAATGAATTTTGAATCTATGACATACAATTAAGTGGCGGCCCTCTTTTATTTTTTTTTTGATGAGTAAAGGTTGAAATATAGTTATTGGGGAAGGATCAGATGAGATGGTTAGAATGACACTACCATGACATGGTGACATCGTGTTTTCTACAAAATCAAAACGGCGATGAAATGAAAGCCTATTCTTTTGATGTTATGTTTCTGTTAGAGCATAGCTCGGTTGAACCCACCAAGCGTTGGTATGTCAAGTTTGGTTGTCATATTTTAGTGAACCAAAACTCACTTAAAGAGTCGCTTGATTATGTACTAGAGTCAACTTCGTATAGGTTAGCTTGAAAGTATTAGGATATGAGACATTACAAGTATTACGAAGACTTGAAAAAGTGAAGAAGTAAGGAGCTACAACGACAACATCATCCTTCCACTTGAGGTTAGTGATATTTGACTTGAACTGTTTCATTCCCTAACATATCTTTCAAGTCGTGCATATTAAAAACATAACTGCGAAGCATGAATGATTACACCCTAGTTAGACGTAGTATTAAAGAATACAATACGAGGTTTATTGCTTAACCATTAAACTTTGTATATAAGACATCGACATAATCATATGAATGCAATTGTGATTATGTATGGGTATGAGGTGAAGATTTCATCCTAGGAAACAATGTTTTACATTCGTTTAAAGGAAGTAAATTCATGAACTTGTTTTGTGAATCGAAAGGGAAATCGTTAGGCTTATTGGTATTGTTATTCATTGCATATCTTTTGAACTACCAATATGTGTGATTAGTATGACCGCTCATGACTTGTTTATGTTCTTGGTAAAACTATTCACAAGGCCTGAATTTTGTATTGGTATGACTTTTATTAGTGAAACCGATCTTAAGTAATCAGCTGAGATGGTATGATCGATTTAGTGTTATTGGTATGACCAACTCTAGGCAAAGGGGAACCGATCCTAGTAAGAGGTGCAACCGATCACAAGAGGGGAATCTATCCTTGTAAGAGGTGCAACACGTTTATAGATATTGGGAACCGATCCTATGAACATGTGCAACACGTTCTTAGACATTGGGAACCGATCCTATGGAAATGTGCAACAAATACAAGTTAGATACCACATATATGTGGGAACCGATCCTAGTACCTAGTCAACCGAATTTTTGGAAAGCTAGTGTGACTAAATCCAGTACTCACGTGGAGGTAGAACCGAAACTTGTTTTGGTAGAACCGTGAAACCCATGATTGGTGATTGAGTGTTCTTGATCAATCACATAGTTCTTGGAAGTCAGATGAACCAATTCTAAACTTGTTTGGAAGTGTGGCAAATCGATTCCAAGATAGTAAATATGAAAGATAATTTACTAAGTTAAGATTTCGACATACTTTGAACATGTGCAGTAACGCCTATCTTTTATTGTTCAAAGATATTCCTTAATAGCTAAAGGAAAAAATCCCGGATCGAAAAAATAAGTTGAGAATCTTTTAATTATGGTTTTTAATTTTATTTTTGGAAAATGAAAATTAGTAATGTGCATTTATTAGTTGGAGATTTTCTAAGAGATTTTCGGTCAATGTTTGGACAAAGCATTTCCAGGAATTATGGAAACCGAATTTGGAATATATTGCATATCTTGAGAATATTTTCGGTTTTGGAAATTCCTTGGTGTCCAAACTTCCTTGGTCTATAAATATCAAAGTTTGCATTTCGAGCAAACTAATCCTCAGAGCCATCAAAACTACCTAGTTGTGTTGTTACTGGTGGAGCCGCCTATTCATAGAGGAAAGTAACCTAATTAGTCGAAATCTCTTACGGCCGCTCGGTTTAAATACTTCTTTGGGATTGAGAAGCTCTATTAGTACCGTTGGTGGGAAACTAGATAATTGCGGTTTATTATTAGTTTTCGATTGATTTGATTGGTTAACGGTTGTTGAACTTTGATTGCACCTAGTTTTTTTATTCTTGAGAATCTTCTCTTCTGATATAAGATTCACTCAAACTAGATCGAAGTTTCGACGGGGATCTTTAGACTGTTTGTAGATCTAAAGACGTCTTGTGATAATCCATTGTTAACAGACTCGTTCTGTGCGTGATTGATCACAAGAGATTCAAGTTGATTGTGTGCAGGTGTTTATTGAAGATCTAAGAAGATTTGAAGACGAAGAAGATTTCTGATTTGGGTACCCTCGTCTTTTCAGTTTCTCCTATAAAGCCCTACACTCCAATCAAAAATGTGCGAATTTAAAGACATGTAAGATTACTGTGACAAACCAGAGAGTCGGAGCTTGCCAAGCGGGTCGTAACCCGACCCGTTGGAAGCAAAAATTCTCTAGTATGTCACAGTAACTTTTCTTAGTATCTTACTCGATCTATAAAACTTTAGTAGTATGGAAAGGTATCATGGTCTATTGGATTAAAACTGACTGAGTTGCTTTTGAGCATAGTATTTATGTAGTAGAGACTATTCAGTATGATGTCGACGCAATTATGATTTTTGGTTCAGATGTATTAGTTGTTGTCCTAAATGTGGATTGTGTACACTTATCTATTATCCGATTCCCTTGTATCATTTCCATTTATTTCTACGTGTCGGCTCTCTACATATTGTAACCGTGGTGGCATGGCTTTTGTATTCTTTTAAATTGTGGACTGATTTTGAAATTTTGAATGTGTTGTTTGGCCACCGTTTCTCCCATGCAAACCCAACAGTAACGTAACTTGAGTTTCACGACCCGGTCCCATTCTCGTGTTGCTACATTACAACCAATTTCGATGCAAGGAGGAACACGGATTTTATGTACGAGATTGATAGGGTTTTGATAATGTTTGAGCACGACAAAATCAACAGAGAATGTGGTTGCTTTCGTTGGTGATGATCGGTGATCTTGATTGATCACAATAGAAATGAGGGGTGCCGCTATCGGTGATGATCATGGCTCACTTCAGTAGCTGTTGGGAGTTAAGATGAGAAACATGGAAGCGAATGGTTACGGTGTTGATAATGAACTGTGAAGAGATGCTCGAGATGAGAACAGAGATGATGAAGTTGGCAGTGATGATGTCACTGATATCGATAGAACTAAATGGAAGAAGAACTCGAGTTTGATGGCAGCCGCTAATACCATTGATGGTGCGCTCGAGAACAAAACAGGAAAGCCATGGCTGTCATTTGTTGGATGCTCGATGGCGTGAACGATAGTGGTAGCCGAGAATCGTAGTGATGATATATCGGCCATGAAGTTAATGGTGATGGCTGCCGGTGTCATCGATCGATGGTAGCCGAAGTTTCCGCCGCACGAAAGATGTTTGGTACAAGTTGGCTACGAGAATTGATGTGAATTCGAGTAGCGCATGCAGAGACCGGCAGCTGAGCTTGTGTTCGATTAATGAAGCCGCAATGGTGATGATGATGGCAGGGACGAGTGAGAGATGGAGTTAGAAGATGTCATGGTGATCGACAGAAGATAAAGAGAAGTGGGAAGGATGGCTCGACTTTGGGTTTAGATTGAATGTGGTATTACAGTGTCGAGTCTTGGCAAAAGTGCTAACGAACGGGTTTTGTTGGTTCGAACCGAAGCTCGATGGAACTACGTATGACTTAACGAATGGAGTACGAGAAGGCCGAGTCCGAGAATGGAGAGAAAAGTGAGTCGCGGTTCTTTGCCATACCATCGTTGGATGTGACTGAGTGAGATGCAATGGAAGCACTTGGGTGATGAAATCTCGAGTTTGGTGGATCACAAGCGGGGAGATGATGAGATCATGCCGTTGTCACGGCAATGAACCGGTGGCTGCTCTTTGCCATGAGAAGATGGACTTAAGGACTGGTGGTTTGTGGTGACGAGTCGAAGGTCGAGTCCGAGAAGAAGATGATATGTAGTTGTATGGGTTTGATCTACTTGGACGAACTTGCTTGTCACAAGCCGTGACGCCGATGACGGGTACAACCTGTTGGACTCGAATAACGTTGGTTTGAGTCTTCCTCCGAGAAATCAGTCGAGAAAATATGGAGTGGCTAGCCTAAAACTCAAGTCCTGCCATGGAAGATATGAAGGCGGTTGGATGACGAGCTCGTGTTGAACTTGGGTTGATGGCACTCACAATGTGTTGAAGTGAGTTAAATGGGTCGTGTTCTATCCAGTGACGCAAGCCCATATTCATGCCTTGGCGACTTGCGTACACACCAACTTGTCGTGGCTCACTTTGAGCATACCTTGGCCGTGACTTGGGAATTTGGCCGAGTTTGGCAAGTTACTTCGTCCGGGATTTGATGCACGGGACACAATTTTAAGGAGTGCACTTTCCTAATTTTACTAGGTTTCCTAGTTTTCTTAAAGAGGAGGTTACAAAACTCTATATATAGGGAAGCCTAGGCAAAAAATAATCTATTTTTTTTATCTATTCTTTTTGCCTCTTCTTTGTTCTAGGGTTTAGAAACATGAAGTCTCTTCTCTTTCTTCTTGTTATGAACTCCATGAATATGAGCTAGAGTTTTATTATTGGTTATGGAATAAGTTGGATTTCCAAACATGGGTTTTAATTCAATAAATTAGTTTTCTCTCATATTATCGTTTATGATTCACCATGAATATTGTTACATGATTTGAATGCTTGTTTAGTCGAGTCGCGAATCGATTGAGTTTGCTTTCATCTCTATTGCTAGATTAGGGTTATTATACGCAAAAGTGATAATTCCGGATTGCAAGTAGCATAAATATGATTATAGTTTGTAGTGATATATTCTTATGATCATAAGTGAACCATAACCTTTGTTAAATCGGATTAGTGCGCTTTCCACGTTCGATTGCTTTGATTGGCCTGATTTCATAGAACTTAATGCATCTAGGGAATTAAACTTGATTAGTGCTTTTACACGTTAGGTTGTTCCTTTAGGTAGAATTCATATTCGCATCTTTTAATGTGTTTGTTGATGACATGAGGAGATTTTATGGATATTCTTGTGATCAAGGTATTCTAGGGTCTTTGATAAAAGTTGAGATTAAAATATCAATTCTAATTATTGTGTTGAAAACATGTTTGTGATTGAAAACGAAATCCATGACCAACACTTTCTTATCCTTGATTTGATTTGTTTGCTTATTTCTTTATTTGCTTTTATTTAGTTTAATATAATCACAAAACCCCGGTGTTATTTATAGGAAACCGAAACAATTTGACAACCTAGACCTCTCTGTGGGATCGATCCTTTCTTGCCCTTGCTATATTTATATTTTGAGTAGTAAGAAAGTGTAAATTATTTTTGACGCTTACGACCGTGGTCAAATTTTGGCGCCGTTGCCGGGGAGGCAGCGGTTGTCAATTGTTTTTGGTTTCTTATTTTTGTATTTAGTTTTTGTTTTATTTTTATTTTTTTTCTTATTTTCTGGGTTTTAACCTTGGTTTGAGAATTATTTCAGGTGCTTATTTCTATGGAAGGAGCATATTGGAACGATGGATACGGTTTTCAACAACCTCAACAATATGATAACTACCAATTCCATGGGTATAATCAAAACCAATTCATTGGTTATGACCAATATTCCATGGAACCTTGTGGTTTTCCTCAACAACCTTATGGCGGGTATGTGTGTGAACAACCACAAGGATGGGAGGATTCTTATGCTTGTGAACAAAAAGTCTCTAACTTTATAGACAAAGTTTCCAACTTTTTACAAGAGGAATTTCAAAAAGCAAAAGAGACTACAAACGAGCAACTCCAAGAACTTCGTGAAGGTATGGCTAGCTTGCGAAGAGGCATTGATCAATATAAGGAAGATATGGATAATTCTAATGTGCATATGGTTTGTGATGAATATTTGATTGATGCTAATGTTGAAAAAGCCGAATCCTTGGGCACTTTCGTGGATAATTGTGTAGTTAACTCAACTCTTGATCGTAATAATGATCATTCACCTATTCAAAAGGATGATTTAGAGATTAACAACACTAAATTCAGCGAGGACCCATCTTATGTTGACTATGATAGTGACGGTGATTATGATATATTGCTTGAAACAACTCATGGTGACATCTCCGAGGAGTCTTTTTGGGATCAAGATGAAGACGAAGAGGAATATGTCGACACTTGTGTAGATTACTCAAGCATTGATCTTAATAATGATCAAGAGCCTATTCAAAGGGTGGAGCTTGAGGATGATGCATTTTCGAGTGTTCTAGAAAAGTTTCTTATGATAAAATTTGGATCCGCAAAAGCGTATGTGCCTTACAACAAGGAGGAATATGTTGAGAATGAGACCGGTTTGAGGAAGACCCAATTGAGCTTGCAAAGGATTGTAATGATGATGTTTATGTCGAGACTTTGGTTAAGGCAGAAACGGACGAAGAATGGTTGCAAGGTTTGATAGAGGACCATGATATAAAAGATGTGACTAACTCACTTGAGTTTTTCAAGGATGAAGAGGATTCCGTGATACAAGAGATTGTGCAAGGTTTATCTAACCCTTTGCCTATTGTTTCTTCTCCTTTACCTCTTATTGGTTTGAATGTATGTGCTTCGAGAATATTGTTGAATGACTTTGTTTCTCGTTTTCCTCCATTAGAGAAACTTGATTCTCATAATATGCAGGTTTTGGAACAAGAAACCGTGGACGTACCCGACTTCTATATTCTTTATACACTTCCATGTGTGGACAAGAATAAGTGTGGGGGAAGCTTTTATCGGTTCATAGCTTCACTTTTGATTTATGTTACTAATATTTGTGTGAAGCTAGTGTTTGCAAAACAGGTTCTATGGAAGGATCCTCAACTTTTTAGGTTATTGGTATATGGGGAATGAATCTTGCAAGGATATAGTCGGGCCGTCGACTTTAAAACAAGCGCTAAGTGGGAGGCAACCCACCGGTTTTGTATCTCTTATCCTTTGCATTTTATTTTTGTTTCGTTTATTTATTTTTTACTGTTTTCATATCATATTTGCATCCCTATGTTTAATTTCATTGAGTCCGTAATCTATCTTAGAAGAGAATTATGACGAATACCTTTCGTCAGAAAATTTCAGACTGCGCGTAGTTCAGTCCAGAGACCATAACTGTCAGACAGTTTATCAAAACACTGTGAAATTTTGACACTGTGTAGAAAACACGTAGATGAACAACTTTTGTGAAATGGAGTTTTTCCAAATTCCTTACCAATTTGTACAGTTTTTGCGTTTTATCTGCTGTTACGTCAGAATTCAGAACTTTCGGTTTTACACATTGAGGACAATGTGAAGTTTAAGTGTGGGGGAGCATTTATATGTTTGTATAGTTTATTTATGCCTTTTAAAACAAAAAAATGAGAAAAATAGAAAAACCAAGAAAAAATTTATGCTTTTTGAACTCCGAAATCTAGAATTTGTGCCTTTAGGATGACACCATTAGTGGATGGAACCATTTTGAATGCAGGAGTTGAGGAACCAATTAACTAAAAGGGAAGAATATAGCTCAGAAATCACAAATTAACATGATAGTTGTTACCATATCTCGGAATATCACCATATCACATTTTATTTTTATTTTTCCATATTTATCTATTGTTCTCTAAGTGCTTTGGTGGGTCACTAAACATCGACGTGTTATTACTGCTAGGATGAAATAGAGTGATTGAGTTACAAAAAAAAATGATGAAGAAAATATACATAAAAAAAAAAAAAAAAAGAGACCGACCAATTAGACCAAAACGGAATAAAAAGACACTTGGGAATAGCAAGATGTGAAACGTAGTCCCCGTCAACGTCGCCTAAACAAGCGTGGAATGCAGGATCCAAGGCAACTATCATATACGTGTTGACAAGGAAGCATGCGCTTGGATCCAAAAGATCTAATCATGCCGTCTAAAAAAAAAGAAGAGAAATTGGATCCAGTTTGATCCAATTATATAAAAAAAAAAGAGAAGAAATTATTATTGTGTTGAATAAAGTCACTCTTGGTTCCCTTGTATATGCCAATTTATTTGATGTAGCATTCAGCACCAAGTAGCTCAATCCAATAGGATTAGGTTCATCTTAGCAGTGACCTTCAGACAGATATGGGAAACATCGAACACTTGTGAATATTCGCCAACATCTACATCTATATCCATCTTCTTAATCTTTTCATTGTGATTGTGGTTTGTTAGTTTCCGAGTATTGTGGCTTGTTCGACTATCTAATTAGAGTTTATTTACTAATATATGAATTGAATTTGCAAGGTACCTCCTCCCGTAGTCAATTTGGATTCGCTCATTGATTTGTCACAAATAGACGGAGTTTGAAATATAGGTTTTGTAGGTATATCTCTAGTAAACCTTCACGAGACTATAACTCGTCCACTAGGGACACCTAGGGGTTTAAAGGCTTGTTATTTATGCTAAAATTAACCGTAGCCTCGACGACACGGAGTTGTATGTATGTTTTAGAATTGTTTTGTTTGATTTGCTCGAGGACTAGCAAAGTCTAAGTGTGGGGGAATCGATAGGTGTAGAATACACCGTATTTAATATCTAGTATTTATGCTTTCTTTTAAGTAGTTTTCTTGTAAATTATGTATCTTATGTGTGCTTTTGAGTTTATTAGGTGCAATGGAGTCATTTGGAGCAAAAAGACCAATTGGAACTTGTTCAAATGGGGGATTTCTTGTCATCATTGTGTAGAGGACGAGAAGATGAAGACGATAGCGAAAAAACGGAGTCATTCTGAGTTCATGTGAAGAAGTTATGAGCAAAACAAGAACTCATAAGCAAAGGGCAAGATGGTCATTTTATCGGGAAGTACTATTGGCACCCCGCTGTACGTTAAGGGGTAGTCATTTTGATAAGGGGTGAACTGTTCCAAAGCGATCAGTAAAGGAGTCCGGTCTTTTTACTTGGGGAAGCCAGAATTCAAAACATGTTAAAGACACCCGACCTATTTACTCAGTACCACCGTCTTCTCCCATGCAAACCCAAATGTAACGTAACTTGAGTTTCACGACCAGCCCCATTCTCGTGTTGCTACATTACAACCAATTTCGATGCAAGGAGGAACACGGATTTTATGTACGAGATTGATAGGGTTTTGGATAATGTTTGAGCACGACAAAATCAACAGAGAATGTGGTTGCTTTCGTTGGGATGATCGGTGATCTTGATTGATCACAATAGAAATGAGGGCTGCTGCTATCGGTGATGATCATGGCTCAGCGGTAGCTGTTGGGAGTTAAGATGAGAAACATGGAAGCGAATGGTTACGGTGTTGATAATGAACTGTGAAGAGATGCTCGAGATGAGAACATGAGATGATGAAGTTGGCAGTGATGATGCTGCCAATATCGATAGAACTAAATGGAAGAAGAACTCGAGTTTGATGGCAGCTGCTAATACCATTGATGGTGCGCTTGAGAACAAAACAGGGAAAGCCATGGCTGTCATTTGTTGGATGCCGATGGCGAGAACGATAGTGGTAGATGAGAATCGTAGTGATGATATATCGCCATGAAGTTAATGGTGATGGTCACGGTGCCGTCGATCGATGGTAGGCGAAGTTTCGCCAGCTCTCGAAAGATGTCGGTACAAGTTGGCTACTGAGAATTGATGTGAATTCGAGTAGCAGACAGAGAGACTGGAAGTTGAGCTTGTGTTCGATTAATGAAGCTGCAGTCGGTGATGATGATGGCAGGGACGAGTGAGAGATGGAGTTAGAAGATGTCATGGTGATCGATAGAAGATAAAGAGAAGTGGGAAGGATGGCTCGACTTTGGGTTTAGATTGAATGTGGTATTACTGGTCGAGTCTTGGCAGGCAGTTAACGAACGGGTTTTGTTGGTTCGAATCGAAGCTCGATGGAACTACGGACGGAAGGACTTAACGAATGGAGTACGAGAAGGCCGAGTCCGAGAATGGAGAGAAAAGTGAGTCGCTGATTGCTTTGCCATACCATCGTTGGATGTGACCGGAGTGAGATGCGCTTAAGCACTTGGGTGATGAAAGCTCGAGTTTGGTGGATCAAAGTTGGCGTGGAGATGATGAGACCGTTGCCGTTGTCACGGCAATGAACCGGTGGCTGTTGCTGCCATAAGAAGATGGACTTAAGGACTGGTGGTTTGTGGTGACGAGTCGAAGGTCGAGTCCGAGAAGAAGATGATATGTAGTTGTATGGGTTTGATCTACTGGACGAACTTGCTTGCCGTTAGTCATGACGCCGATGACGGGTACAACTGTTGGACTCGAATAACGTTGGTTTGAGTCTTCCGACCGAGAAATCAGTCGAGAAAATATGGAGTGGCTAGCCTAAAACTCAAGTCCGCCATGGAAGATATGAAGGCGCTGATGACGAGCTCGTGTTGAACTTGGGTTGATGGCAACACAATGTGTTGAAGTGAGTTAAATGGGATGTGTTCTATCCAACTGACGCAAGCCCATATTCATGCCTTGGCGACTTGCGTACACACCAACTTGTCGTGGCTCACTTTGAGCATACCTTGGCCGTGACTTGGGAATTTGGCCGAGTTTGGCAAGTTACTTCGTCCGGGATTTGATGCACGGGACACAATTTTAAGGAGTGCACTTTCCTAATTTTACTAGGTTTCCTAGTTTTCTTAAAGAGGAGGTTACAAAACTCTATATATAGGGAAGCCTAGGCAAAAAATAATCTATTTTTTTATCTATTCTTTTATCTATTCTTTTTGCCTCTTCTTTGTTCAAGGGTTTAGAAACATGAAGTCTCTTCTCTTTCTTCTTGTTATGAACTCCATGAATATGAGCTAGAGTTTTATTATTGGTTATGGAATAAGTTGGATTTCCAAACATGGGTTTTAATTCAATAAATTAGTTTTCTCTCATATTATCGTTTATGATTCACCATGAATATTGTTACATGATTTGAATGCTTGTTTAGTCGAGTCGCGAATCGATTGAGTTTGCTTTCATCTCTATTGCTAGATTAGGGTTATTATACGCAAAAGTGATATTTCCGGATTGCAAGTAGCATAAATATGATTATAGTTTGTAGTGATATATTCTTATGATCATAAGTGAACCATAACCTTTGTTAAATCGGATTAGTGCGCTTTCCACGTTCGATTGCTTTGATTGGCTCTGATTTCATAGAACTTAATGCATATAGGGAATTAAACTTGATTAGTGCTTTTACACGTTAGGTTGTTCCTTTAGGTAGAATTCATATTCTCATCTTTTAATGTGTTTGTTGATGACATGAGGAGATTTGCGGGATATTCTTGCGATCAAGGTATTCTAGGGTCTTTGATAAAAGTTGAGATTAAAATATCAATTCTAATTATTGTGTTGAAAACATGTTTGTGATTGAAAACGAAATCCATAACCAATACTTTCTTATCCTTGATTTGATTTGTTTGCTTATTTCTTTATTTGCTTTTATTTAGTTTAATATAATCACAAACCCCTGTGTTATTTATAGGGAACCAAACAATTTGACAACCTAGACCTCCCTGTGGGATCGATCCTTTCTTGCCCTTGCTATATTTATATTTTGAGTAGTAAGAAAGTGTAAATTATTTTTGACGCTTACGACCGCGGTCAGTTGTTCACTTTATGATACCTTGAGTCTAACATAATGGTATTTATTCGTACTCGCCAAAGTTGTTCAAAATGATAATGATGGTAAAGTGGTAAGTCAGAGATAGTTGCTGCTACACAGTTCTTACTATCCGTCATAAGAGATAATTGATACCACCAAGGGTAGTTCATATTATCTAAATAAAGAGTTGACGAACTACGGTCGTGCTTGATACCTTCGAGCAACGGAGAGGGTACGTAGGCTGCCGCTATGCGGTTCAGCACAACTATACAAGGTTGTTCGTATCATCTGGAAGTCTTGGTTATCGCTTTTGCGTTTTATACCATCTATTCAGAGATGATTGCAACCCTAGTAGTTTATAAAATGTTTTGGGAAGAGGTAGTTGCAGTACTGGATATTCATACTACCTAATAGTGAGATGACTGTTGCCTCTTCGAGATAATGCATACCATTTGATAACCATACAGCCAGTGAGACAAGAGATGATTATTACCGTTTGAGTTAATTCATATCATCTGCCTCGGCCAGTGAGTTAGGAAATGGTTATTATCGTGCGAAATAACTAATATCATCTGAAAGGGATGGTTGTTGTCGTTTTAAGACAATTCATACCATCTAACGAGGAATGGTTACTGCAAGGCAGTTCATACCATCTACTAGGCCATAATTGGCACGCACACTACATCTTTATGAACCGTATGATACGGTGAGATTGTCAGGCCCACTGGGGCACCCCACCTATGGGTGGCTACCCGGAAGATCGTTGCGGCAACGATGGTTGGTAACCAGAACTACCCTGACATTGGCACTGGCCATTCCTCACCCGTATGATACGGAGTGTGTTGTTAGGCCCACCGGGGCACCCCACCACCTCTGGCTACCCTAAGACCATTGGCACCGGCCGATGGTGGCTGGTATCCATAACTACTCGACAATCCCGACATTTACATGACCCTTGATCGAGGTTTCTCGTCAGCCAGAATCTCGGTCAGGAACCCTAGTGTTCGCTGAGATGATCATAAGGTGATTCATTTCATTTGCTCGGTAAAACTGAATTGGTCCGAAAAATTTGAAAGTCTAGTTCCTTGAATGACATATCAGAGAGTCGGATCTTTCCAAGCGGGTCGTAACCCGACCCGTTGGAAGCAAAAATTCTCTGGTCTGTCCCAATTACCATCTACTGTTTTGAATACCAGCAGTTGAATATTACCGGTTGAAATTAAAATATGTGATAATATATTTTTGTATTTCAGAATACTCTCATTTTTCCGTAGGAATATAAAGTTTTATTTTCGAAATACTCTCATCGTTGTTTTGGTTTTGTAAAAAATATAGCATCACCATGTCATGATAATGTCGTTCCAACCATGTCATCAGAACCTTCCCCATACTTAAAAATTAAAAACGAGAATTGACTACAACTTAAACAACAAAGTTTGAATGTTACAAAATGTATCTAGATTAGTGCACCACGATAAAAAGAAGTTCATCCCTCTTGTTGTTTCTTTCTACAAAAACTATACAATTTCAATCCTTCCAAATTATCCAACAAAAAGTAAAATTTGGGTATTCTAAACATTATTATTCCCCCCTTTACAGGGAGTAGTCAAATGAGATTTCAAAAAACTTCCGAAGAGTTTCCAAATCTACCGTTAGTCCATAGAGATTTTTGGAGAGTCTCTTAATGTCTCTTGTTATTGAACAGATTTTTTTTTTGAAGTCATTTAAATTTAAATTCTCTGAAACTCCATGTTATATGATTAAGATTTTATAAGAGTCACTCCAACACTCTTGTTATTCAGAGGAGAATTGAAAGTCATTGATTTGTTGTTTTTAGAAATATTGAGAGACTTTTTTAAGAAAATTGGCATGGTAGAAATCTCTCCCCATGAGGTGATATTTTGGGAGACTTGGAAATTTGGGGAATATTTGTTTTTTTGAAGTATAACCAATTTATTTTGCTCCTTTTTTGTTTGACATGATGACCAAGAAACGGTCCATTTGCGCAGTGATCTAGACGACTAAATATATTCGATATCTCCTCTCTCCCTTCTTCTTACCAGTAACGAGATAGCGTATCAAATAAAATGTGGTATGAGTGGTAAAATAAGATAATGAAAACTTAGGCAAAGGATAACAGTATGATTTATTTTGACTATGAACGCATATTTTACTAGGTATGAGATTTATTTTGACAATGAACACCTGATTTTCTAGGTAATCATGGTATTTTTATTAACATTGAAGATGCATATGTCGCGTCAGTAGAAACTTCGTATACGTACCTACACAAAGTTATGATCTGATGATTCGTCTACTTGATCACCAATCCTGATCAATTACGGTGCTCTTACTGGTGATTATCTCGATTCAAACTAGTTACAGTGGATTATGGTTATCTTCTTTGTTAGTCAGATTTTCAGTCCGGAAAGTATCAAGAGAGAGAATCACTAAAAAGTATTACTTATTGATCAGTAAAAGTTATATACATTGTACTTGATTTACAAGCATTCCTTTCTCGATATTTATACTAGCGTAGCTATCACACAGGAAGCATGTCTAGTTGGAAACCGCCTCAATCTAGCTATATATGATGTCATTATCCACTCAAAAATCACTTCCTTCTCGAATGATCTCCTCGACCTAGGTAGCACTCCTTGTCACGAGACTCTTACTCGAGGTCGACCTAGGTTCTCTCTCATCACTCTAGCTCGTAGGACCTGTACAACTATCAGTATTGAGAAGATGTTATATTTTTTTATTTACATATTTTCCCCCAGTTACTTAAAGTTTACTCTTTGAGTGTACTTTATGTAAACTTCGATTATTGTTTTTTGCTTTGGCAGCAGTTCAAATCGTTTTTTACAGCTTAAGGAGATGTGACTTTTATTTTTGTATAAATATTGTATTTACAGCTCAGGTCGGATAAGAGATAAAAATTAGTTTTATTTGGGCGGTATTGCCTATATTTTGGGATCTTGAAGATCTCTTTTTGATCTGGTATGCTTCTCTCTCTCCCCTCAGAAAGGGGAGTATCTTTTTGTAAAGATATTGGTTAGTCAATAGCTGTAAAAGTTGCATTTACTGCACCTGTGAAGGTTGTTTGACACGCATCCATTTTTAGGCATTTACTTAATTCCCTTGGGGAATATTAACCGCGAATTTTTGGTGATTTCAAGAGTTATTGCTGCTTCATAATGAGCATGGTATTTTCTCTGTTATCATTATTAATGTAACCTTTCTAAAAGTTAACAGAGGTGTACTTAAATTTTTTCGAAAACCGAAGAGTTTAATGTGGGTATTTTTAACCCTTTTGAGATCATGGTAGTTATAACTTGAGATGGTGGGTTTTATTCCACGTGTCGTAATCCTGATGAATTTTAGTGGGAAAGATATACCGGTTGAGGCAGTTACCTTTTTCTTTTCTCTTTTAGTTTTCTCCCTTATAAGGAAATCAGATCTGTAATTTCTTTTTACAGTATCTTCTTCTTCCAGAGTTTTTCTACAGATTTTAAATTTAGAGCTCTGAAACCTTTAAGTTGTTGAATCAATCATTGTACTTTACAACGAAGATGGCTGAATATCAGTCTACTAATGCTTCATCAAACATGATCCCTTCTCCTCCGAAAAACCATTTTGGATTCTTATGAGATTCCAAAAGACATTGGGATTACAATTTGTCAGCCTAATCCATATATGGTTGTTTCCAAGATTCAAAACTATGGTAAAGGGGAGCTCCTTATTCCAGAGTTCCATCTTCAGTGTAGACTTAGACTTCCCATTTCTCTTTTCATCCATGAATATCTTCGGCCGATTGATTATGCTCATTTTGAGCTAGAGTCTAGATTTTTTGACTATATGCGGCAAATCGCCGATCGGAATAGTTATCTTTCTGATGAGGAAAAGATAACTCCTAGTAGACTTCATGAAACTTATGTTGTTGAGGTTGTTTAGAATTCTCATCTTAAAAATATTCCCCAAAAGTCAAGAGTTGTTATTAAATCCGATATGTGATGGGCATGTCATGTTCAAAGGTTTCGATGAGACTTTGTTTTATGAAAAGTGTCCACTCATATTTGTTGGTCTATGGGAGCATGGTTCCTTTCCTTTAGACGATGTTCCTCGGATAAAGGCTCACATTTCATCAAGTAAGCATGTTTCACACTTTATTTGTGTTTCATGCTTTGCTTACTGCTGATTTCTCGATCTTTTAATTTGTTATTCCTATATTAGATAAGAGAAAAGTTATACGCTCTTGTTCTTCTTCGTGATCTTCTAAGAGGCCTCGTGTTTCGAGTTCTAGTAATCTCTCTTTGGAAATTGTTGTACTTGTTGGTACTCATGATCCTGTTTTTTTCTTTCAAGAATCATTGTAAACGCATAACGTCAATGACTAAGATTGGCCTTTACACGCCGGAGTTTTTGCTTAATGCCTGTCGACCTTAGTCATCTTGCTCATGTTTCTCTTTCGGAGGCAGAAGCTAGATATGATTCAGTGGTGTCTGGAGTAGGTCGTCTTGCTACACCTTCCTTATTTTATTTTATTTTATTTTATTTTTTTAGTATTATTATTATTATTGTTACATAGCCTCAGGGCTTTTATTGGATATCAAAGAAGAAGTGTTTACATTGGGATGGTTGGTGACCTTAGGGATTTTATTATTATTAATATTTTTTTTTTATATTTTTTTTTTTAAAAAGATGCCACCGAAGGCTTATATTAATAAAATATAATCTACATAGAAATGATTGGAAGCCGGGCAACAAATTGTGCCCCGACGCCTTTCTGGATAGCCAACCATATCCTATGAAAGAGAAAACTACCCACTTTGCTATTTGCATCATAACTAGCAAAGCAGTGCTTCAATCTCAACAATAAGGAAATCATATCATCTCCAAGTTCTCCTAACGTTGTAAAAGCCAAACCACCGAATCCATAACCATGAGTTGTACATTTCTCTAAGTATTTGTTGTATTTACGGGTGGCAGCTGCGGAAAGAGCATGACCTGGTATAAAGCTACGAATCCCTCCTCCTGTAAAAGGTGAGACACCCGTGACATCGAACCACACATCCCGGCCATTCTCCCAGTTGTAGACAAGTAGATCAGCGGGTCTCAAAGGTGCGTTCGTGTCTGACAAGAAGGCCATTGGTACTTCTTTTCTTGCAGCGACTCCGGCCTTAAAGAAATATTATTATTTTTATTTTTATTATTGGATAAAGAGTATTACATTAACTAGGTGGAAGCCTAACAAGCTAAGCTCCAACGACATACTACTACATTAATTGAACAGGTTGCCGTGCTAATCTACCAGCGAGCCTCATGGGTAACCTAGCCAAAGGAGTCGAAGCGGATGGGGGGGCTGAGATTGTGTCACAAGGGGGGCAAGCGAACACTACCTTCCATGTTAATTCCTGCAATATTACGCCATTGGGGGCTCGAACCTGGGACCTCCTGGAGCGCATGAAACTTTGGGAAACGTGGATGACCAGCTGAGCTAGGTGCCCGTTTGTTATTATTATTATTATTATTATTATTATAACTTATTATTTTTATTTAATAGATAACGATTATTACATTAACTAGTTGGAAGCCTAACAAGCTAAGCTCCAACGACATACTACTACATTAATTGAACAAAGTTGCTGTGCTAGCCTACCAACGGGCCTTATGGGAAACCTTGCCAAGGGGGAGCCGAAACGGCGGGGGGGGGGGCGAGATTGTGTCACAAGGGGGGCAAACAAACACTACCTTCCATGTTAATTCCTGCAATATCACGCCATTGGGGACTCGAACCCGACCTCACGGAGCGCATTAAACTTTTGGGGAACGGGGATGACCAGCTGAGCTAGGGGCCCGTTCTTATTATTATTATTATTATTATTAATTATTGGATAACGATTATTACATGAAACTAGTTGGAAGCCTAACAAGCTAAGCTCCAACGACATACTAATACATTAATTGAACAGGTTGATGTGCTAGCCTACCAAATGGGCCTCATGGGTAACCTAGTCAAAGGAGCCGAAGCGGATGGGGGGGGGGGCTGAGATTGTGTCACAAGGGGGGAAAACTAACTTTATCTTCCATGTTTATTATTATTATTATATGAGACAAATATTTACATGGGAATGGTTGGTAATCGGGCAACAAATTGTGCACCGACACCTTTATGGATAGCCAAGCCTACCCTATGAAAAAGTAAACTTCCTACTTTGTTATTTGCATCATAATTGGCTAAGCAATTTTTCAATCTCTTCAAAAAAACAATAAAGTCATCTCCAAGCTCTCCTAAAGTGGTAAAGGCTAAGGCATAGAAGCTGTATCCATGAGTAGTGCACTTGTCTAAATATTTGTTGCGCTTACGACTAAGTGCCATAGAGATAGCACGCCCTGGTGTAAAATTGTGAATTCCTCCACCAGAAAAAGGAGAAACCCTAGTGACGTCGAAACAGGTGTCTCGACCATTGTCCTAATTGTAAACGAGGATATCGGCAGGCTTAAGGGCACTGTTATCTTATGATAGGAAGCCTAAAGGAGCCTCCTTCCTAGCTGCAACACCTACTCGGTAACAAATGTCCATAACAACATCTCTTACAAAATCATGACGAAACTTAATGCCAACCTCACTCGCACAATGAAGAGCATGATCTCTGTAAGCATCCATCTCTCGGCCACATCATGAGCAAACATGAACATCAGGGAATAAAGGAATACCTAACCGGTATTGGGAAACTGCTCGGAATTGTCTCGGACCAAGTGTTTGATTAAGTCCAGGGATGGGAATGGTCTTCAAGAAGTTCATTGCGTGCACAATCTGATTACTCTTCCACAATACTGCGTCTCTAGCTGTCATTGTAAACTTAGATGGTAATTCTCTCTTAACAACGTCGAAAAATTGTACTGCCAATGCTTTCATAGGATGGGGGGCAGTAGAACTGATATTGAAGGAAGAGAGGCCACAAGCTTGCATATATTTGCTGAGGGCAAGTTGGTAGTTGTGACTCGGTATTGATGTGTCAACATAACTCAACATGGTGGACTGCAGGTGTTGTGTATGAATATGAGATGCCAGATAACAATAATGACTTGTATCAGCCACTGTATAAATACCAAAGCCACCATAGCTAATAGGCAAGGTAACCATTCTTTGTTGAAGAGGCCCAAAGCCAGCTCGTCTCCTGTGATCAGATGTCGAAGATATTGTATCAAGTGTTGATCATAATGATCCATGGCTGGTTGCAGAACTTGGGGAAAGGTAGTGCAAAGTGTGAAATATAATCTTGACACCCCTGTACAATTGCGCAAGAGCAATAGTTCTCTCTGTGGATCCTGCAATTTCTTAACCGAGTTCATGAGGTGAATAGTTTTGTCAACTCTGAGCATTACCATATCACTGCTGTACTGATTGTCAAGACTGACAGGACCACCAAACACTTTTACAACCTTCACAGGCCTGCCTATGGTGGATGGAAAAAACCCCTCTGCATGGCTTCTAGGATCTGTAGAAGGCCAGAATATCTCTGTCTTTTGGATGTTTAAGTGCAGGCATCTTGATCCACCTTCCTGGAGTATAATATCAAGGGATTTGGCGACCTCCAGCGTGTCTCCAATGATAGTCCCATCGTCGAGATACCAGGCATGCATATCTAACTTACATTGAGAAGAAATATTGCAGGTGAGAGGATGCAGAACTAATGCAAACAAAAGGGGTCCAAGGGGGTCACCTTGTTGCACCCCTTGAGCCGATGATATAACATGCTCATTATAGTATAATTTAGCGGGTTGAGCATAACAAAACTCAACCCACTTGGAAATACTAGGACATCGAGCCCTGACTTCCCTAATTAGAGTTGTCCTATCAACCAAATTGAATGCATTTGAAAAATCCACAAGCATCATTGTAAGATTGGTTTGTTTACCTTTCAATTTCAACATTCTATTAGCTGCACGTAGGGTACTCTCAGCCCCACAGGGAATCCCCATACCAAACTGATAGTTCCCCAAGTATTTATCCATTTCCTTTCCAACTGACATTGTGGCGATTTTAGAACACAGCCTCCTTCCATTATCCCAATAACGGCCAAGACCTTCATCATCGCTTGAGCAGGTGGCGTAAGCGGAGCGATGGCGATATACGCAAAGAGCAAAAGCATGGTAGCTACCAGATAGCCATAAATTTACAACACCCGCCATTGAGGTAAGCAAATCTTCGAAAATGCACCGGCCGCCACTTAAGACATCCAATAAGTGCTAAGCCTTAAGGCCGTCCCGACCGCAGGCTGTCCCTTTGGGGAAACTCCTAATTGCGTCTAGCACTGCTTTACTATTTACTGAAATAGGCTCATCCGTAATAACATCTAAGGGTATAACATGCTGGGGTGCAGGAGGATGTTTTTGTTGCATACCATGTAAAGTGTCAGAGTTAAAAGGCGCTACACCATTGGATGATAAGATTCGAATAACAGCGTTGTATTGTCTATAACTTAACTTTTTCCCCGCACGCTTCTACATTAGAATTATGCTTCCTTGTATAGGCATGCTTTCTACCTTGTTGATTCTACTTTGCACCTGAAGAATCGATGAACTAAAGTAACGGATCGGTTTGGTTCTCTCAATTTTGCCGGCGCATTATTAATCGAGGTCGTTTGTAGTCTCTTCCCTGCTACAGAGACCTCTCTTATGTGAAGCTTTTAGGAAAGTAGAGATTTAGAGTGAACACAGGCAAGAGAAGCAACTGCAACCAAATAGATAAATCATTAGGACTGGCTAGAACCTTATCTAAAGCTGCTTTTAGGGTTCTAGAAAAATTGAGCCGGCACTGTGGAGGAATGCTAGAGACTGTTGGTATCTGCTTCTGATAAACCAGATTAAGCATCTCCACGGACAATCCTAGAGAGTCTTCCCCATGCGCTGAGATAATTGGCTGAGAAGAATCTTCTTGCCCTGGTAAGTTAGAGACATGAGGTATGGGTTTGTCGACACCATATAACAAAAAATCTGCACCACAACCATTGAAAGGTCCTTGTAAAGTGCCACCTTCATGGTTTCAACATGGCCTTTTCCATGATAACCATTGCAAACAAGGGAAGCATAACCACATTTATACGTGCTTCAACAATTTTTCCCATGCCTTGTAAACTCGAAGTTCGTTGCGAATCTACATCCTGAGATAGATGTGCCATTAACAATAGACAAGTGCCTGTCTTGTATATGCTTGAAAATAGAGATTTCGCATATCCTATACCATTCACACCATCTTGGCAGTCTTCAAAATGTTTGTACGGACAATGACAGGCTGTATCATCACCTGAATCGCTGTCATCACACACAGTTTGCTGTGAAGAATTCACAGGGAGGTCTGCATTATGAACCATGGTATTATCATATTCTGAAACAACAGATGGTGATATTCTGGACTGCGTGGATGAATAAGAAGATCTAGACCGTGTGCCTGGCATGGCTTCCTGAAAACGTCGTAACTATCCCAGGTAATGAAGAGAAAGCAGTAAAGGTTGGAATCAAACCTCAAGAATAAAAATTAGAGTTTAGTGTATGGGAATTTAAGGTTTTAATACCAATGAAAACTCAAAGTACCATACAACAAAACACTAATTGAACCTTCACTGGAGATGGTAAACATCAAAAAAAAAAACAACTCATATTCAATCACTCAGAAACACCACTTCAAAGTCCAAAATTCAATTTTTCTTTGTCAATCACATACAAAAGAAAAAACCCACTTCAGGAACCTGGTTTACAACCACTGATTTGCTTCTTTAATCTCACACAAAAGAAAAACCCAGAACTTGAAAACAATCACAGAAACCCCTGTAGCAAAATTGAATTGTGAGAGTTAAGAACAAGATGATTAAACGTCTCCCTTGCAATCAAAACGTTGAATTCAAATTCAAACACAAAGTTTGAAAAACAATTGGAGGTGCGACTCCTCAAAAACACACAACCCCTGTAACAAAATGGAGTTGTGAGAGTTAAGAACAAGATGATTAAAAGTCTCTCTTGCAATCAAAACACAATACTCATCACTAATTCAAACTCAATTTCACAAAACTGTCAATCCGAACAAAGAAACTCCTCTTTCACAGAAACACCTCTTCCAAAAAAAAACAAACCCTAACCAATACAGCTTCGAGATTCAACTAACTCACTCTCTACAAACTGAGTAAATCGATTCTTCAAAAACCCAAATTGAATCTTCAAAGAAGAAGAACAGATAAAAACATTCAAAATAACTACAAAAATGGATTTCTACAAAAAAAAAATCCTAACGAACAATCACAAAACACAATGAGAGTTGAGAACAAGATGATTAAACGTCTCCCTTGTTAACAAAACACAATACCCAACACTAATTCAACATCAAATTCATACACCTGTCAATCAGAACAAAGAAACCCCACTTTCACAGAAACACCTCTTCCAAAAAAAACAAACAAACCCTAACCAATACAACTCCTTGATTCAATTAGCTCACTCTCTTCAAATTGAGTAATTCGATTCTTCAAAGACCCTAATTGAATCTTCAAAGAAGAATTACAATTGAATCATCAAACTGTTGGATTCAACGAGAAAGAAAAAAACGAGAGAAAGAAAAAAAAACGCCGATGATTCAATTATTATTATTATTTATTATTCGATAACGATTATTACATGAAACTAGTTGGAAGCATAACAAGCTAAGCTCCAACGACATACTATTACATTAATTAAACAGGTTGTTGTGCTAGCCTTCCAGCGAGCCTCATAGGTATAAAGGGGGGGAAACTAACTCTACCTTCCATATTAATTTTTGCAATATTAGTCCATTGGGGGCTCGAACCTGGGACCTCCTGGAACACATAAAACTTTGGGGAACGGGGATGACCAGCTGAGCTAGGTACCCGTTTTATTATTTTTGATATACCTTACTTATTTTCTTTTATTATTATTTCTACCCTGGGTGAGCTTAGTGAAGATACTTTATGTTTTTTAAGAGATTGGAGAATTGTCTGGTCAAAAATGATGCTAGTAGTGGTGTAGGAAAATTTCTTTTTTTATAGACTAGGTGTAGCCATTCAAAAAGGTGTTGGTGCCCATCTTGTTGCTAGGTTACCTACCTACCAAAGTTTTGTACGATTCTCTTGAATAATTTTCATAGTTTTATTATTATTCTAAAGAGCCTTATGATGTCTTAATTTACTTGACAACCTCCTTTTATTTTTTTAGATGATGGACGAATTCACCAGCGGTGTACATTTATTGTCTCAGTTGGAAACATTGAGGTCGAGTGTGGATCCTTTGAAGGCCCAATTTTTCTTTTTTTAAAGCCTAAGTTGGCAGCTGACTGGGAGACCAATAAAAATCTTACTGAGCTTATTATGAGGTATAAGTCCGACCTGGAAGCTGCTACTTCTGAGTGTCATAGCTTAAGGGTTAGAAAATTTCTTCTGAGCAATCAGGTTGAGATTCTCAATATTAATTTAGAGAATGCTCAGAAGAAACTTTTGTTGTCTGAGGATTTTTCCTTATTTTCCGCGGGCACTTCTCAACAGGCTCCACCTCAAATGGCACCTCCTATTATTTATACAAGCTCTTCACAGGATTTTGCTGAGAATTTACCCTTGTCTTCTGCTGGCGCTGATAGGTGTTGTAAAACACCTAATTTTATATCTAGTATTTATGCTTTCTTTGCGAGTTTTCGTGTAAATTATGTATCTTATGTTTGCTTTTGAGTGTTATTAGGTGTTTTGGAGTCATTGGAGCAAAAAGAAGTGGAACTCGCTCAAGTCCAGGATTTCTTCTCGTCATCTTGCAGAGAGCGAAAGGCAAAGCTATCGGCGAAAGAACGAGGCCATTCCGGTTCCGTATGAGAAGGTTACGAGCAAAATCAACATTTAAGCTTGTCGGTTCCCAAGGACTGACAGTACAAAAAGAGTACTTGGTGGCCTGTATCATATGTTGGGCGCCTATAGTAATAACAACTATTACCTAGCCCTGGAATTTAGAGAGAAGTTATTTCTTCTCATTATTGTCGACACCCGAATATCACAGAAAAATAGAGAAGAAAGAAAGGAGGCTGTTGTTGCTATGTCCGAAGAGAAGAAATCGAGAAATGAAACTGAAATCGAATTCTCGAGATAATCACAGGGTCTCCGTTAGGATGGAAGACTGAGGAGAAATTGATGATTAATTGAGAGTTGTAGAAGTTAGGGTTTGAGAAGAAACAAAGGAGATTTGCAGCCTGCTTCCATGGTTCTCTGAAGATCGAGACGATGGATTGATATCTCGGTAAATTGATCGAAGAATAGGGATGAATTGATGGAGGATTGAATGGGTCTGAAGAATTCAGGGAAGAAGAACTTAGAGTTTGCTTTGTGCTCTGAGGTCGAATGAGAAGATTGGAAGAAAGGGTATGACTCAGATTTAGGTTTTGTGCTGGAAGTATGAATCTGTGGATGTGTTGTTGCTATGAATGAATTGAACTGCAGGAGATCGAGCTCATGGTGTTGTCGCAAGTCAATTGAGGTGGTGGTCTGTGAACTGCAGTGGCTATGGTTGCAGGTGGTGTTTCAGGTGGAGTAAAGAATGGAGCTGAGAAGAAATGGATCAACTACTGAGCTGTTAATGGAAGTGGATGTTGTTGTAAAGCAAAGTATGGGTTCAGGTCAAGTGTTGGTCTGGTGCCATTGTGGTTTAATTTGCAGGTAGAATGAAGGGTTGGACAGAATTATTGGTGGTTGCACTGGTTTGCTGGAATGGCCTTGATGTTGCAGGTTAAACTGAAGAAAAGAGGAAGCCGAGATGAAGGCAGGCTATGGAATTGCAGGTGATGTTGATGGATTTAATGCAGCTGAGACAAAAAGTGCAAGTAGCTAGAATGATGTGCTGGTGGTACTGAAGCATCAAGAAGAAATGGTGTCAGCTGTTGTAAATGGTGAATAAATTAGACGGAATGGAATTGAGGTAGTGGAGCGGTGTGTTGCGTGTAATAAATGTATGTCTAGGTTGAGAAGGTGCAATTGCAGGGAACTAAATGGGAAGTTTTATTGAAGCACAAGGAGATAGCTTGAGCTGCTGGAAGAGACTGAGGCTGTGATGGCTAAGAGCTGCAGCTGAAATTGCAAGAGTTGGTTTTGAGACTTGGCTGGTTTATTTGGTAGTGGTGTTGAGCTTATATTGCAGGTGGGAATAAAGTTCTGCTGTTGATTGCGAGGCTGCGACTCAAGAGTATGCAAGAATGCGAAAGAAGAGCTGAACAGGATAGTAGTGATGTTGTTGTCTGAGTTGAGGGTGAATTGAATTTGGTAATGGCAAGACTGCAGGAATGGAAGGTAGAGACTCATGTGCTGTGTCGCATAAGGATATGAATTGCAGTAATGGATGAATGGCTTGAGCTTATACTGCAAATGGGAAATGAAGCAGAAACTGAGTTGGAGCTACAGCAAATGATTGAGTTGTATGCAAGATGGCTGAGTTGCAGGTGGTGTCAAGTGGGTTGTGCCATGTTGGTTACAACGAGTTATGGGATGAGTCGAGAAGACTGCATTACAAGAAAGAAGCGGAGAAGTTGCAGCTGGTAGTAATGAATGACAGGTAGAGTAAGTGATGAATTGAGTTACAGGGAAGCTGAGATTGCAGGTGCAGTTTTGTTGCTGCTTTAAAGGGAAAGATGGAGCTAAGTAGATGGTAAGTGGTAATGCGACTTGTGATGGAAGATTGCGGAGTGGAAGTAATGATTTTTATGGGCTCATGGTGTTGAGTCTCAGTGTAATGCCATAGCTGGGATTGAAAGAATGGATTTAATGATGGTTTTGTGAGTGGTGCAGTATGAGCAGCCATCATGGCTGGATAGGCAGTTGTGAAGCACAAGGATGGTGCATCACAAAATCATGCCAGTGCAATGGCATAGGCCAGTTTAATCGTCTCTGATTCACACCCTGACTCGGTCGGTTTGACCCGAGCTGACCCGGCTGACTCTCCTGACCGATTTGGCTCGTTTGACCGGTGACCGGGCGGACTTTGCCGGTCACCTGAGCTATTTTCCGGTGACTCTTCCGGCCAATTTCCGGCCATAATACCAGATTTCCGGCGACCTCTTTTGGGTCATATTTTCACATGGGTTTTTCTCACACATGGGCTTGGAGGACTTCTATCTAGTGGACTTTTGAAGATTAGACCTAATTTTGGAAACAAGAGAGATATTTAAAGGAAAGACTTTTAGAACTATGGGATATCTCATATCTTTGCCTCTACTTTTGTTCTAGGGTTTAGAACTATGAAAGTTTTTCTCTTTCTTCTTGTGATGAACTCCTTTAATATGAGCTAGAATTTTATTATTGGTTATGGGATAAAGTTGATTTCTTAATATGTTATATGATTCAATCAATTAGTTTTGTCTCAATATTTTATTGTTTGTGATTCACAATTAATAGTGTTATATGATTTGATAGTTTGTTTGGTTGAGTCCGGAATCAATCCGATTTACATTCATCTCTAGAGCTATATTAGGGTTTTCAATACGAAAAAGTTGTTTATCCCTGATTCTAAGTAGCATAATTGTGGGTAGTGCTTGTAGTGATATATCCTACTAGTCACAAGTGAATCATAACTTTTGTTAAAACGATTAGTGCTTTTACACATTCGTTTGCATTGATTAGTCTTATTCCATAGAACTTATTGCTTTTAGGAGTTAAATCTAATTGTGCTTTTACACTTTAGGTTGATTTCTAGGAAGAATTCACATATGCATATTTTAATGTGGTTGTGATGAAAACATGGAATTAGCGGGATATACTCGCGATCAAGGTATCCTAGGACTATTAGTAAATGAGAGATTAAATTATCAATTCTAATCATTGATGAAAATACATGTTTGTGAATGATACTATCCCGTGACCAATATCTTCTCCTTATTGATTATTCCAATTATTTGCTTTGCTTTATTTTATTTTATTACTTTGTTAAAACAACAAAAATCCCCCCTTGGTTACCTTAGAAACTGAAAATCGCATAACAACAATTGCCTCTCTATGGATACGAACTCTTCCTTACCTTGTACTTCATTTATATTTAGTGAGTAAGAAAGTGAAATTATTTTTGACGCTTACGACAGCGATCAGGCGCCTCTCAACAGATTCCTCCTTAGGTGGTGCCTTCAACCGAGAATTTACCCTTGTCTTTTGAGACCATGTTTATGATCTGAATATGATAGTAAGATCGAGTTGGTTTTTGATCTAGATTTTTTTTTTTGATATGGATTCTTCCAAGCTTTTAGACATGTTATGTTTTATGACCCTCAAAGGGTCGTGAACTTTTAAACTTTAGTCTTCCGAGAACTTAGTTTTTATTTTGATTCTTAACTCATGTTTTATCGTTCTGGTTTTTTACAGGTCGATTTTAAATTGAGTTTATGTTGATCTTTTGTAGCCATGTGATATGTCATTTCTGTAGCGGATTAATACAGTATGGTATTCAAATCTGGACGAGGTCCCGGGGTTTTTATGATATTGTGATGGGATTTTTAAGTTGTTTGTAAAGTGGTAGTAAAAGTTCGTTCAAAGACTTGTAAAGATTTGATTTCAGACTTGAAAATAAAATACACTAAAAACAAAGAAAATATATTCACAAGTTGTCACGAATATCGAGATAAACTGGGACTTCGGATTCCACCAAACTCATAACACAAGGTTCAAATATTAATTCTTTTAACAATTATAGCTCAATAAATAAAGACATGGACTCTTATTTTTGCCAAGGTTGATTCTCAAAATATTAGTTGTAAGTCTTAAGCATGGGACATCAAAACATCTAAGCAAGCATGACCCATCAAATGATATGCCAACTAATTAATCAAAATCCTAATTCAATTTTAATTAGTGCAAAAGTCATAAAAGAATTAAATATAATTACCACATGCATGAAATATGGCTTCCTCCGTCATCCAAGTGTTGGGGTTTAGCTCCTCATATTATTCACGTTCTCAAAATAGGTGTTTTATAGCTCAAAAGTGTGAAAAACAAGAGAAAACTAATAAAGCAGACAGTTTGCAACGCTAGAGAGGCGTTACAAACAGACTGTTATAATGGGTGTTGAACTGTTACAGGGAAAAGATGACAAGCTTGTGATAATTGAGATCTGTTGAACATCGATACTTCTGTTGTGTTGTTTGAATACGACAGCCTCTGCGACTTTCCTCGTCTGTCCAATGTTCTTCACCTTCGTCTTCTTCCCTGAAAGTGCAGAACTCGTCTGCAACTTTCTTTCTTCGCTCTGCAACCTCCCTTTAGGCCCTCAAAACTCTCGAATCCTTCCCTTGTCTTTCAGAAGTCTATAAATATACCACAGCCCCAAGCAAAACCCGATTAAATCCCCCTTTCTTTCACCACAAACCTCGGGATTTCTATCCTCCTCCAACCCTCATATGCGTCTTCTATCTGTACAAACTCTTCAAAACATGGAAACAAATCCATAGGGAATATATTCTCCCTTAATCCTCCACGTAACTTCCATAGGTTTAAACAAAGACCCGTAAATACATCTCCCTGGCTGGAGATAATTAAAAAGAGACTTCCCATTTTTACGTGCACCAACCATTTAGCCTCCCTGTTTTATCGAGACAGGTTCGTAGCAATCCAAATCACTGAAAAACTCCGACTAAATCTCTTTGAAACTTTCCCATAAAAGCCGAGAATATTCCTCCACCCCTGTTTGCCGTGAACCGAATATCCATCCAAATGTACTCGATCCAAACACATGTACCAACCCTGTTTGGTCAACTTGAGTCCATCCCAACACAAATCCGAGATTGAATCTCGTGAGAACTCTGCCAAATTCGAACCCTAAATTATGCCCGTGAACTGTGAACTTTTCCCGCCAAATTCTGGATTTGAAATGTTGAAGAAGACCTCCCCCTATCCAGTTCGGGTCTGCCAATAGTAGTTGCCCTGGAAATGGATGCCCCTTATCCATCATAGGGGTGCCTTTAGTAATTCCTCTTGGGGTGCAAATATGACTTTTTTGGGGTGCCTCCAATGTATTCCCGGGGTGCCTTTAACACATCTTATGGGTTCACTATTTGAGCCAATTTTGCCGCATAATCCTATTTCTCCAAAAACACCTACAAAAACATAAAATAATCAAATAACTACAAAATCGAGCACTAACAATATATACAATTGAGATTATATCAGACACAAAAATGTGTCTATCATATTGCGGTTTTCTCGTTAACAAAATTTCTGGTGTCTTGTGTTTTTCCTTTCCCGCATTATATATAACTGGATTTACACAAGTTTATAGGTATTTGATATAAGTAGATACGTCCACTTAATTTTAATCGATTACGAGACTTGTTTTTTGTAGAATTCAAATCTTGGAAGATAGATAACAAGTTTAATCACTTGGCATAATTTCGATTGGATTATTTGGATAAGACTAGATTGGTCTTGGATATTGATTTTTAAGATCGTCCAAGTACTCTGCTTAACAATCAGGTTCATGTACCATGTGTCTATACACATACTGATTGAGTAGAGGTTGAGATATAAACTCTTTATTGTCAAGGATCATTCAGATGGTCTTCTTGCTATTGTATTAAGTTTTGTCAATATAGGTTGTCGAACGAAAAAGTTGGGTGTATTTGGTATCCCCTGTGTTTTCAGCTACCTCAATGAAGTGGCCTCGACTATTAGTAAGGATTTTCAGTAAACGGAAAACTGCTCTCGATATTGGCTCTAAAAACTAGGCTTGTTTTTATGGCAACTGGTGTTGGAAAGGCTCCCAACTATTGATAATCCTCACATAAAGAATATATTTTTAGTCTCCATTATTGGCAATCCCGTATCTAATATCTGTCATCTTTGTATCAGATAGTCGAATCCAGAAGGTATCTATTTTGAGATTGTACATTCTCACCAGATATGGGTAAATTTTTTTAACTAAAAAAAGTGCTCTATTGTCTTCCAAAAGGTTAGAGTTAATACACTTTCACTTATGGTGAGAAAAATATAAAAACGTTCCTGGCGTGGACCTTTAATAGTTAAAAATAAATAATTTAAGATGTTATAATTGTTGACTCGAAAGTTAGTGCATTATATTTGGCTGCTTGAATATGCGTATTTCATGTCCAGGAAATAGAGGAATCATATACTTAACTACAAAATGATGTTTGACGGTGATTAACTGGGTAGATTACAAATTATGATCAATTACAGTTCTTAGTTGGTGATTATCTTGTTCAATAACAGTTAGGGTTTGATGTTTATCTTTTAGTTCGATTATGGCTAATAGTACAAAAAGATAATTGAGGAGAGAGAATCACTGAAAAGTATAACTTCATTGCATAAGAGTAAGTTGGCTTGGTTTTGCAAGATTAGCCTCTTTGGCTATTTATACTTGCGTAGCTATTATGCATGAAGCATGTTTGATGAGAAACCGCCTTAGTTTAGTTTGAGATGAAGCTTCAAATTTTCATGCCTTAGTTTTTACCAGTGATTTGGTTTTAGACTTGGATGAATTCAGAGATTGGTCAAGTTTAGAGGTTTTTGACCTGCCTTTTGATTTCAAGATCTTATTTTTGATTCGAGACAAGTTATTGGGTTAAGTTAATCTTTTTATAAAATCCTTTGTATAGTTGTAATCTTCGATCTTGATTTTTTAAGTCTCAATTTTTGACTTTAGCCTTTTTCTTCACATGGACCTAGTCTTATTTTAACTTTGACTATTATTGATGGTGGATTTTTGAAAAAGGCTATATTCGTAAAATCACATCGGAAATTTTGTATATCTGGTCAGCATCAGAATCATAAGAAATTCATATCTTCACCTTCTGTAAGAGAATTGAATTGCATTTCTGTAACCTCATCAAATGTAATAATATATGATGGTAATATTATGGCTTCCGAATTAGGACCTTCAATATTTCCATATATTTTAAAGTTAAGCTGAAATACTTGGCATTTCTTATTTGAAGTTGAAATTCATCCCTGGTGTCTAAACTTCCCCAGAATAATATTCAAAACTAATATGATGACTGTCGACTCATACCTGAATCAATTAAATGATCCTAAATAGATCTTCTGCTAGTATATATCGACTAATTAATTAAACCTTGTGCAGTATTCATCGGTTAAATTCCTAGAAAAATACACTAATTAAATCCTAATATTCACTTACTCAAATTCATGACTTTTCTCAGCTGAATTCCATGGAATAGTAATAGATATTCACCTTTCGGACATAAGGAGCACCCCTAAGTAAGCCCTGAGTAAAAGGCACATGTGTATATATAAGTAATGCTCAAAGGAACATCCAAAAATATGGATGAACAAGGATATGAAAGTTGTATCAAAACAGGATAAAGAAGAAAGATAAAATAATTAAAACCATGAGGGTGGGACCACACGGCCGGATGGCCATCGCCGGTTTTGGCCGCCGCACCCCCCACCCCCCTTTTCCCTCTTTTCCCTTTATTTAATTATTATTATTATTATAGGGTTTCTGTTTTAAGGACTTCCTCTTTTGATCAAAAATCCTGATTTTCTTATTTTGTCAAATATTGGTTCATGGACCATATGGCTAGCAAAGCAAGTGGTCTCGCAACCATTATGATTTTCTACCATAAAAGTATAAAAATAATATTATTTTAATATTTCCAATGGTAGGTATTTCAAGCAAAATTAGGAGTTTCAGTCAAACTCGAATTCTTCATAAAAGGATGAAATAATGCTTGATGGACCATCAGAAAATACCAAAATTCTCAGGATTAGTCCACGAACAACATAGTGACACGAGTATGCCACCATGGCCGGCTTCTTGCTTGTCGAAAGTCGGTCCAACCTCCATCATTGATTAATAACTTGATTAATCTTCTGGAGTTCATATTCGGTTCAAACTCTCTCCAACAACTTGGAAGATGATCCATTCACCAACATATGGTCCCACGACCACCAAGGGCCGGTCCTCCTCCTTTCATAACTAGGTTTTACTACCTAATGCTCAGTAAAGCACTATTTTAATTATGATTAAAAAATAACTAATAATCCTTTCACAAACTGCTCTGCAACTGACATTGGTAAATGCTTAACCGAGCATCTGGACGCCACATGGTCGATCCATCACCACTATGTCCGGTCCCTCTCATTTATGGTTGATCCTCACTCCATCATTGGTGGATCATCCATCGATCAGAATTAGGATTTTGAGCCTAATGATCTGCAGAGCATAATTCTGAACAGGTTCAAACACTAATAATTTTTATGTTGATCCATTAATCAACATTTTAATTAAAAATATAATATTCGGTCAGCTACTAATATTTTATTGATGCAACTGTCAATTGCTCTGCAAAGCAATATTGATTCAACTATTAAAATCTGAGTAATATTTCAGATTGATCCATCTATGAATATTTTGTTGGTTCATCGGCCAACATTCAATTGGTTCGTCAGTAAACCAATATTTTGATATTATAATCTTTACTTCGTCATTCGACTTGCTCATGACATATGGATCACAAATGAACCTTCTATGATCATTCAACAGTGAAAACTTTCATACGACTTCCTGTTAAGTGTTTGACGCATCAACATAATGGTTTATGATCAATCCAAAAATATCATTAACCTATGCTCATCAATCCAAGTCATTCAACTATCATTACTGCTCTGCTAGCATAATGATATGTCACAGTCACTAGTGACCTAATTCAACATTCATGGTTCACAAAGTATATTACTGTCTCATTAGTCACTTTATGCTTCTTCTATCATAATCATGAATTACGAACTTTGCCCAATTCATCAGTTAAGACTCATAATCTAACTAGGTCAAAGATTGACCACACATAAAAATATGAACGCAAAGCAGACTTTCACGTAAGACATCAATTCATGTCACGTGGGGGATATTCAATAGGGTTTTGGTCTGGCGACCTATAATACGTGCGATGTGCAATACATCCACGATGAGAAATGTGAGTAAGTCGTGCTGACAGTTGAAGGACTAAGTGGAATAGTGGATGGTCAATCAACCAAGTATTCCCTGCAAAGTGAAAGTGGTTTATGCACATTTCCCCCTTCCCCATTCTTCTACTCTCTTCACTATCACCACTTTCAACGAAACGATATGCTGCAATAAATAGGTTTATCAACCTATGATTTGATAACTAAGACAACTGAACTGAGTAAGACTCAACACACAGTCAATTATCAATCACTTACGGAGAATTTCTCTCGTCTATACAGAGAAATCATATTCAAATCCTTTCAACACATCACATCATCGATTTATCAATCTCCATTGATCTCCACACATTATCAGTTCCCTCCCTATAGAACGACCCTTCTCATTACCTGTGACCGAATTGAATCTGAAACGACCATTGTCTTGGTTTATGCAAGAGTCTTACAGATTAGTCTCTCGAACTCAAAGTACTATGTTTAAAGGTTTAGACGATTTTCTTCATCGAGCACTTGCCTCCTCCACCACTTTTCACCAGAAAACCAGCAAACTATTTTTTCCCGCAACAACCATTATTCTTTCGAATGAGTCATATTTTTAGATCCAGTTGTGCTTTCGGCCTTAATGTTCTGACCTTTATTTGCAAATATTTACTTTCGACATGTATCCTGGTCTTTTTCGACTTGGGATGTGTCTTTATTTCCATTTAATGTTATGGACTTTCCATCGATCTAAATTATTTATTCTGGTCATTCTCTAGACCTTTTGGATTTTTAATATTTTTCGACCAGTGTCATTTTCTCATTAATCTTTTCTTTTTCTTAGACTTAGAATTTTTATCGACCTAAGTTATATTATTTGGTCGAGCTGTATCTTTGGTCCTTTTGACCTTTAATATTTTTCAAATCTAGTGCACGAACTCAGTTGTGTTGAAGTTTATAGATCTCGTATTTTGTTTCGATGTGCTAGAATTTTAATTTAAATGTTCAAACTAATGGCTTATCTTATATTTTCTCTCTCATTGCTATTGAGATAGTGGGCAATTTTTCCTGACCACTAGTGATGACAGCCACATCAAACTATAACGAAGATAACGAAGATGAACAATTCTTATTTCGAGATTCCTGGCCAAGGTACCATTCTGTGTTGCCAGCTATTGGTTTAGAGTCAACCGTTGGTCTTATAGTCGTCTGCTCTCTCACCAAGATGGATCCTTTTGCATCTTTAGCTTTCTATAGTGTGTCGTTTTCAATATACATACGACTCGCGACCAAATAATGCCATTTTGAGTTGTTGATCAACATTTCGAGATATAAACTTTTGAACATCATAAAAATGTTTTATCTTATATGGGATTTGGTACCCTCCACTAACCTGACATCCCATGCCATAGTTATTTTGTAGCCTTGTTTTTTATCTAACACCTTTAAGGTTCGATCGGTTCACCATGGACTTCACATTTAGGCCAAGCATTATGGGAGGGGTTATCCCTACCCTATCCCCTATTAGTAGGGAAAAAATATAAAAACCAAGTCATATGGTTTCCCATATCCCTTCCCTACATTTCAAAGTGGATCACATTTGATCCCTCTTGTAGAAAGGGAAATGAGTTTCCGTGTAACATATTGTTTTACGGGTACTCAGTATCCGTGACTTTTTACACCGATTTAAGTTTTACCCTAAAACTTTCCCTTTTTACTTTTTTTTTACTCTAAAATGTCTTTTTTTACCTATACAAATATATTCCTAACAAAACAAAAATTTGGGAAGAAAAATCAGATACTCAGTTTCCATTTGATACTATTTACACGGAAACTCAGTTTTCGTGCACTGTAGAGAAGAGATAAAAACACATCAAAGTGAGGTTGTCTTGCGACCCATATCCCTTCCCTACATTTATGGGATAGGGAAGGGATATCCCCTATTATAACCGGCTATTGGCAAGTGATGCGTAAAGGTTGCGCGTTACAGTATTGCAGGCTAAGTCAGTGTGCATCCAGGAAGGCGCGACACTGCGTAGACTGTCAATTGCTGAGATAGCGAAACCCTGCAAGGCCAGTGACGCGCAAAGGTAGCGCTACACTATAAATACAATTGGCTAAGTAATGAAGCTTATTGGCCGACACAATGAAGCTTCATCGAGGGAAAGAGAAGGCAAGGCCAAAGTGACAGATGTAACATGCGATGTTGGCATACCCATGGAATTGAGTTGGCCCAAATTCAAGGATGATGAAAGAAAGTAGAATATGCCAAGAGTTGGTCTATGCATTAGTTTAAGGTTGGATAAAGCTTAAGTAATGCAAACAAGCTAGTAATGCAAGAGTGACATTACTATTGTCGATAAAATTGGCTAAGTGAAGCATATGACGCATATATAACTAGAATGAGCTAATGAAGTGGCCGAGATATTTGTAGCGCAACAGTTATGCAATATGAAGGCTAAGTAAAGCGCAACAGTTGTGCAATATGGCTCAAGTGACGATTATGAGTTGGTTATTAGCTTCACAAGCATGCCAAAGACGCGCGCAAGACAGGGTAGAACGGTTATAAATCCAATTTATTAGCGTGGGAGAGTGTTCATAAATTCTAGGGAACATGTGTTGGATGATGGCACCATTTTAAAGAGAAACTGGTTAAGTTGGCACAATTATAAGAGGTTATGGAACTGCTTTATGAGACATATGGCTGTCCCATGCGTGTGCAACAATTATGCATGATTTTTGGCCAGTAAAGTTGCTGTAGAAATAGTCCTAATGCATGGGAAAATCAGTAGGCTTACATAAGAGAGTGTGAGACTCAAATTGAGAGATTTTTTGTAAGTCTAAGGCTTGGTTCAAGAGGAACAAGTCTGCGTAATTCCCTACATGGGAAAGTATTGTATTTTTTTCCCTTTGATGCAATAAAATGAGTTGATTGTGTCATGTTCTAAGTGTTCTTGGTTGAATGATTGTTGTTGGCATTGTATGGAAATGTTTGAGTGCTTTATGGTAAGCATTTGAGAAGTTAAGAGAAGTGAAAGAAGGCTAAAGACTTCTGCTGTAGAACTAAAGAGTTGGTTGTTTGCATTGGTGCAAACTTATAAGGCTGAAGTGCAGGTGGGTGAAACTTGATTAACTAAACCACTGTGCTGTCGGGTTACACTTTCGCAGAAATTTGCAAAAGGTATTTGAAGGTGTGACAGTTTGGGTAACAGAGCTTTGTTTAGTACACAATTCAAGTGTATTTGTTGGATAATACGCTAGTACTTCTTTCTCTCTTAAGTTATTTTCCTGTGAGCAAGTAAGTGGTGCATTGAATTCAGATAAATTGCATTAGAAATGGGTTTTAATGGCACTATGATCGACGAAGAAGGTTGATCAATTAGAGGAGTAAGGTGATCTTGGCAATCTGACCATAAATAAGGGTTGTGATGGCCTAGACATAACTCAGTGAATCAATCATGTTATCGTTTATAAAGTCTTGCCTCTTTATTTACAATGTAAAGCTAGTTCATGGGGAAGTGCTGCAATAGCATACTTAGCCTAACATATGCAATAGTGAGACATGGTGAAGGATAATAAGCAAAGCATAGGACAAGGGTCCTAGTTGATACGAAAGTGATATTGTTGTTTGGGGATTGTGATATGGTACGACGGAAGATGTTCAACGACAGTGCAAGCAACACAACAAAATAGAAATCATTCCATCAGCGAGCATGAGGTGGGTAGAACTCAAGGCCTAAATAAAGACACACACTTTCCAGACAATGCAGTTCAAAGAAATAGTTGGAGACATGTTGGCTTTGAAGGCATGGCATATGGACAGCTAAAAGGTTAGCTATCTTATGTCCAGAAGATATTTAGTCACAGTTGTGTAGAAGGGATGTGTAACTTAATTGTTTTGATTTAGCGAGTTAGGCAAAGCAAACTTGCAAATTATTGTTTGGGTATGCAAAATGGCCTCATTCAAAGAAATGAGTTCTTGAATGATTTTTGCATGGTTAGGATTCAGCGAGGCATGGAGTGTAGAATTTGGGTGTCTTATGCAAAGGAAACCCCTATGCACTTTGTGACATGCTTAACGGAGGGCATGGAGGAAAACAGTCCAAGGAAAGTTCCAGCAAAATTGGTTGAAATTAAAGGCTAAGTCATTTATAAGTCCTTGCATGTTGATTTAGATGCAAAAGGCAAAGTCGGGAGGCGAAAGGCTATGTCAATGATCGTAGTGATCAGTTGGAGAAGAATCATTCGGTGCGTACACTTAGGCTTAAATGATTCAAGTGGAATTCAGGCCTAATTTTGAGGAATTGGCTAAGAATTTCAAGCTTGCATTTGGGTATTGATGCATGATTTGAGTAGCAGTTGAAGCGTAGTGCACAACGCTAAGGCGTGGCTCAAGTAGATGAGATCAATGGAAAAGCAGTAAAGCTAAGTGGGGCTGATGCTAAAGCATGAAATTTGGCCAAGGGGATATTACGAAAGCCAGCAATGATTGCTGAATTTCAGAGGTTCTGAAAGTGCATGCTGGAAAGTTAAACAAGTATAGTGTTTATACTGGGTCGCGTTCAACGAGGGTGTTGAACGAATTAGGTTGGGGAGGTCTATAACCGACCAGGCAAGTGATGCACAAAGGTTGCGCGTTACAGTATTGCAGGCCAAGTCAGTGCGCAGAAGGATGGCGCGACCCCGGTAGACTGTCAAGTGCTGAGATAACAAGATCCTGCAGGGCTAGTGACGCGCAAAGGTAGCGCTACACTGTAAAGACATTTGGCTAAGTAATGAAGCTTATTGGCCGACATAATGAATCTTCATTGAGGGAAAGGAAAGGCAAGGCCAAAATGACAGATGCAACATGCGATGTTGGCATTAAGGCATATCCATGGAATTGAGTTGGTCCAAACTCAAGGATGATGTAAGAAGGTAGAATAGGCCAAGAGTTGGTCTATGCATTAGTTCAAAGCTGGCTAAAGCTTGAGTAATGCAAACAAGCTAGTAATCCAGGAGTGACATTGCTATTGTCGAGCAAATTGGCTAAGTGAAGCATATGGCGCATATATAACCAGAATGAGCTAAGGAAGTGGTCGTGATAATTGTAGCGCATCAGTTTTGCAATATGAAGGCTAAGTAAAGCGCAACAGTTGTGCAATACGGAGGCCAAGATTCAGTGAAGCGCAACAGTTGTGCAATAAGGCTCAAGTGACGGTTAGGATTTGGTTATTAGCTTCACAAGCATTCCAAAGACGCGAGACAAGGTAGAACGGTTATAAAGCAAGTTTATAAGCGTGGGAGAGTGTTCATAACTGCTAGGAAACATGTGTTGGATGATGGCGACAATTTAAATAGAAACTGGTTAAGTTGGCACATATATAGGAGGTTATGGAACTGCTTTATGGGACAGATGGATGTCCCATGTGTGTGCAACAATTGTGCACGGTTTTTGGCCAGTAAAGTTGCTGTATAAATAGTCCCGAGGCATGGGAAAATCAGTATGCTTACATAGGAGAGTGTGAGACTCAAATTGAGAGAGTTTTTGTAAGGCTAAGGCTTGGTTCAAGGGGAACAAGTTCGTGTAAGTCCCTAAGTGGGCAAGTATTGTATTTCTTCCCTTTGATGCAATAAAATGAGTTGATTGTGTCATGTTCTAAGTGTTCTTGGTTGACTGATTGTTGTTGGCATTGTATGGCAATGTTTGAGTGCTTTATGGTAAGCATTTGAGAAGTTAATAGAAGTGAAAAAAGGCTAAAGACTTCCGCTGTAGAACTAAAGAGTTGGTTGTTTGCATTGGTGCAAATTTATAAGACTGAAATGCAGGTGGGTGAAGTTTGGTTCACGAAACCACTATGCTGCCAGATTACACTTTTGCAGAAATTTACAGGAAGCAATTGAAAGTGTACACCTACCATAATGTTTTTTTAAAGTTAAAAAAAAAAAAAAACAACAACTACCATAATGCTTGGCCTTACAAACTTATGTAGGTCATACTTTTCGTATGCGCCTAAAAAGTAATCGGCGCAGATTATTTTCTTCCCGGGTCACAAAAAAGGAAGTTCAAGCTTTGCCTAAAAAAATGGGTACTCAATTTCCGTTTGATACCATTTACACGGAAACTCAATTTCCGTGCAGTGTAAAAAAGGGAAAAAAACACACCATAATGAAGTTGTTTTGTTAGCCGTACCCCTTCCCTGTATTTAGGGGATAAAGAAGAGATATCCCGACCATAGTGCTTGACCTTACAAACTTTTGTAGGTCAAACTTTTTGTGTGCGCCTTAAAAGTAATCGGGGCAGATCATCTTCTTCCCCGGCCACACCAAAGCTACCCATGGCTCACAAGTTAAATAGTGAGTGACATGCAACATACAAGTGCTCAATGTCATTGTTAGGAATTGATTGCGCAAGAATTAAATTGGGGTTTGATTTTACATCAACACAACTGTCCTTCAGCAACACCTACCTCTTACATTGCCTTCAAATGTGGACCCTCTTTTCTTTTCGAAAGGTACATCAACGGATTCTCTGCTTGATTATGCCCCTCGTCTCGTCCTTTGATCCCGACATCTAACCACCAAACAAACCAATGTACCAAGAAAAACAGCTTTTGTTATACTAATTAATTACTGTGGCTGATAATTAATGACATATCAAAATGGTAGCAAGTAGTAACTGATTTTGAATTATCCCATTATTTCTCTGTATTATTCTAAAAGTGTTTCTGTTCTTTCACATCTGCTTTTATGTGAAATTGATATCATCAAGGATAAAAATAAAATTGTTGTGGAACTTAAATCATTTGGAGTTACATAAAATTTCACTGTATATTTTATACCCAAAGCTGAATTATAGCGCATTTGGATACAATTTTGCTTCTGACTTCTGCATCTGGAACTTAAATCACTTGGAGTTACATAAAATTTCACTGTATATTTTATACCCAAAGCTGAATTATAGCGCGTTTGGATACAATTAAACTTATGACATAACGCTTCCGTAGCGAAATCGAAGTCCGAATATTTTCTTTCACAAAAAGTCGACTTTTCTGCTTTTAGAAGTCGTTCAAAAAACTACTTCTGGGTGTGTATCCAAACGCGCTATTAGTGTTTTCCTTTGATCGGATTCTTGTGAGTAAAGTGTAAAGCTGAAATATGATACGCAGATGCTCCCAATAATTATTGTCCCCACCAATCAAATGACATAAAACTTAAAAGGGCGGAATTGCTTGCCTTAAGATTTGCCCACTTTTGGTTCTCTTGTTTCGTTAAAATTGAAGGACAATGAAATTCGAGAAAAAGGATTCCCACTTTCATACTGCTATCATTCTCTCCGGTGGTACCACACACCTTTTCCTTGTACTATTTCTTCTATTTTTTCAAAATTTAAGCATACGAATGACTTTTTTATTAAAATTTGTCAGAAAATTTGATATCACCAACATTGTACTAGTAAATTAATGAATTGCACTCTTATGTACTTATTGTATGAGAGTAGCGAGGAGGATCTTAATGGAACTTTTTCTACTTTTATTATCACATTATCTCACACGCGTTGGGCGTTATTTTTGTGAAGAAAACAAAACCATATAAACTTTTTAGCTCGGGAATTTAAATTAATCGGGAGAACCCAAATGATTTAAAGTTAATATTTTGGGGATATGTTCATTCTTTGTACCAAGTTCTACATACCTAAAAAAAAAAAAAAAAAAAAGATGAGCGTATTGAAGGACATATAACACCATCATCTACTACTTTGAAAATGAGTTTGAAAATCAACGGATTTCCTGGCCGCAAAGGGTTTCATATTTTGGGAATGTGCGAAATTAAGACCGGTAGATTGTGAGGTTTCATATTTCGAATGTGCTCATTTTTGTAGGCATATAATCCGAAAACTGTAAGAAGAACATATCCCCAAAATATTAACTTCAAATCCTTTACGATTTGGTTTTTATTCGCGAAATGACGCCCAACGTGTGAGATAGTGTGATAATAAAAGTGTGAGGGATCCTCCCTCGTACTTATTTTGCATAACAAAAATTAGATTTAGTAGTCTATACATAAACAAATAACACCTACTAACACTTAGTAGATTCACTGCCCAAACCTTATATTATGACGATGAGATGTTAATTAAAACCAAAGCGAACAATAAAAATAAGTAGAAGTCTCAAAAAACAATTTTAATGATGTTTCTTTATTATAAAAAAATCAGATGATTAATAATAAAGAAAGCAGAGAATATATTAATAGGGTCACTGATGTAACCCTTGGGGGCATTTTTCATCATTGTAAGTCATTTTCATAATTAAAGTTTCATCAACCTTTTATTATTGGTTATTAGTGTTCATTGTCTTTGTACTACTACCAGTTAATGCTACATAATTACCGCTCTAATGTTGGGGAAGTGCAAAAAATTTATTGGTCGGTTGAGGTCGATAGGTCCATTAACCACTAGCGTTACAAAAAATTTACCAAATCCTGGCGCTTGGACTGTTCCTGTACAAACAAACAAAAGAATTGATGCACTCTAGAAAAGAAAGAAAAAGCAACGATTAAATACAGAAACACTACGTTAGAAAAGACAACAGTATAACTTCAACCAAACTTTTAACGTAAGATCAGTGTAGCATAAGATTGTGTTTGGTTGAGGTTACTCTTTAAGACTGAGATTTATGCCTCCCACACTCTTCATTAATCAGCAACAGCAAGCAACTGTCTTAACCACCGATCTCGGATTCTTAGTTCTCTTATTGAATTTGAGCAATGTAGTCGATATCGAATATCGGTGAATATCTGTAGGGACCGAAACATGATTTTTGGTGAATATCGGTAAAATATGGTCAGTATCAGCATCTCAGATAAACACCGAAACTGGCTGTATGTTAGCGGAGATTAACTGCATTGAATTTGAGTACATTTTATCAAGAAAAAAAAAGACAGCCTTGAATGATGGCTTGAACTTTAATATGTTACCTTAACCATGTTTGAATCTAAAGTGTACCCGAGGCTAGTAGGAACTTTGGAAACATGATTTCTATAGAAATCTCAAAAACTCTAGGCCCTAAAACATTAGATTCTACGAGGTGATGTAAGCTTGTATAGACTTTATAGGGAGTACCACCAAAGAGCTAGTAATTATTACTTGTATAAAAATGGGTACCAATAATGGTAATCCAGTTTTTAATATACCACTAATTTATGGCAAAGGTGAAACCAAACCCTAGGAAAACTGTATGGTGAAATGGTGACTAGGCGAAAATACGCCTTACTGAACCCTTAAAAAATTGTCATTATGGGATCTTCCAAACAAATTGGAGAATATAAACAACACTTTATTTTTACATAAGTGGTGTTGCTTTTAAACAACAAAAAGCAAAAAAAGAATAAAGTTAGAGAGGGGGGAAGAAAAAGACAAAATAAAAAGCTCTCTTTTTCTTCTTCTACACCAAAACTGCAAAAAATTGTTACCTACTCTTTAAGTTATGTTTGTGTTTTCTCAGTTTTAGTTTTCTGCAACTTGTACAAACTATCATGAGTTTGTGAACAATATCAAAGTTGGGGTAGTTTTTTTTTTTTTGGACAGTAGGGTTTGGTTTTGAGAAATGGGTTTGTTTTGTTTTTTCATTAGAATCATTATTATTCATCCAGAAACAATTAGTACAAAAATCAGTCTTTTATAAATGATGATGATGGGTTTAAGAAACAAATTCAGGATTTTGTGATTATTTTTTTTGGGGTATTCAGTTTTCAATTTTTGGTTTCCTTTTTTTTTTTTTTTTTTTTTGGTTCATCCTCTGTGATGGGTAATGCTAGTGGGAAAGAAGAGGTGGGTAACAACAACAATCCAACTGATGAACATGGGTTTGATTTTCATGGTGAGGATGCGCAGGATATGGAAGAAGCTGATAACTGTGCGCAAGTTAACTACCATGCACTTGGTGGGTCTTCCCATTCTGAACTCATGGGCCAGCCTCCTCCTCCCTTTAACCCCACAGCAACTCAGTCTCCTTTGTTGTTCACGCCTCAGGTAAATTTTCTCTCTTTTTTTCTTCCATTTTTGGTGTGTTTTTCAGCTAATTCAATTCAAAATGGTGTTTCAATTATCTGTTTGATTTTTTTTTTTCTTTTGGGTGGGCATATTAGTATGTAGTAATTTTATTTTAGAAGTGGGTAACTATACTTTGAGTTCTTTATTTTTAAAATTGGTTTGATTTATGAGTTCCCTTCATAGGTAATTCGGATGAGTTTGTGTATTTAGTGTTTCAGGTTTGTTATTTTGTGAAGTTTTTGAATTTGGGTTTGTACTTGTGTTTTGCATTAGAAAAATTTGAAGCCTCTGAATATGCTCCCTAGTTTGTGCTTATTGGTTGTTTATTTGGTGAATCACTGTGACTAAATTATCTTAAAAATGAAGGGGTTGCAAGTGTTTTAGCATTGTTTCATGTGTTTTACAAGTAAAGTTTCTGTGTACAATGCCTCTGGTAGATTTATAAGTATGAGATGTGATCTTTTACTAGGTTTGTTGAGTTAAATTACACCACTTGCAGGAAGGGGTTTTGCTGATTTGCTTTTTTTTTTTTTTTGTTCGATTTACAGTTAATGGGTATCTTTCTTGCGCGAGTGGAGTTTTTGTTTCCATAATTTCATAAATTTTCTTTCCATTTTCTTAAATGTGGTGTATGATTCATTTATGGTTTTTTTCTTACTTTCTTTTGATTTGTGGACACATTAAGTTCTTCCACAGAGAGTGAGAGACCAACTTGAAAGCAGCTCATCTTATTCCACAATTTGTGTTACTTAACACTTGATCATGCATAATGTGGCATGAGCATCTAGTACAATGCTGAAAAATTGCTTTATGCTGTATGAGCATCAAGAAACTTGTGTAAATTATCATAGTTGCTCAATGGCCGATACATAAATAGTAGGCTAAAAGTTTGTTGTATTTTGGTTTTGTTTCTCAGTCTCCCGTGGTTCCATTAAGGAGACCAGGTGAAATTGTCATTCCTAGTAGGCATGCCTGGCCCCAGAATGATACCGTGCCTGATGTCTGGTATGAGGATGGGATACCAACCATGATAACTTGGAGCTATGGAGGAAAGCAGGTCGCTTTGGAAGGGTCATGGGATAATTGGAAGACAAGGTACCAAGAGAAATCTTTTTCAAGTTTGGGCATCTTTTTCAGTTTGAGTAAAATTTATGGCAAAAGCTGTTAGGTATCCAATCTTTAATCCTACTCATGAAAAACTTCTCTCATATATGAAATTTCAACCATTTTTGCAGAATGACATTGCAGAGATCAGGCAAAGACTTCATCATTATGAAGGTGCTCCCGTCGGGAGTATATCAGTACAGGTTTCTTGTAGATGGACAATGGACATATGCTCCTGACTTGCCATGGGCCCAAGATGACATGGGTAATGCTTACAACGTTTTGGACTTGCAGGTATCTTCTACAATCTGCTCATTCTCAGATTTTTTTTTTTTTTTTTTTGACATTTCATACGGAAGGCATGTCCCCATTTTACTATTATGTTGACGCATTTGATGGACATGATGATAAAAGACCATAGGACTAGGAGTCATCTAGAAGCAAATGAATGCTTCATGCTGTAAGTCATATGGTCTCATTATGTTGTAAAGTCTTTATTCCCTCTGTCTTGAAAGTAGTTTTGTTAGGCAAATGAAAAAGATAAAGTTTACTCTTCATACAAAAATTTTACACAGATACTTCCACGTTAAACTGGTTATAACGGGAGTAAGATCCAATGTAGAGTAGAAGTATCTAAAATCGTGATAAATACATAAACCATCTAGTCTATGAATTGAGAGTTCATCATTGACATAGTTTTGTTTTGATACACATGTTTAGTTCTTCCCGTTTGTAGGTCGCTAATAGAATTATCATTATCATAATTCAAGAAGGTATACACTGCTAGGAATTGAGACTCTGAAACTTGATGCAGGATTACGTGCCGGATGACCTAGATAGCATTGCTGGCTTCGAACCTCCTCAGTCTCCAGATTCCAGCTACGATAATTCAAACCTCACTTCAGAAGATTATGAGAAGGAGCCACCATTTGTGCCACCTCACCTACAAATGACACAACTCAATGTGCCAGCATCATCCTCAGCCGTCATGGGGAACCATTCGTCTTTGTCAAGACCTCCACACGTGGTACTTAACCATTTATATGTACAAGAGGCGAAGAGGGGTCAGTCCGTGGTTGCACTCGGTTCCACAAATCGTTTCAAGTCCAAGTATGTGACCGTGGTGCTTTACAAGTCGTTGCAGAGGTAGACAGAAAACATCCCTTGCGTCCTAAGTATTTTCTTAGACGATATAAAGGAATATATAATTTACTACAGTCTATGTCAAAGACGAGGTGGATAAGACACCCCTCATAGAATGACTTTGTAGACACTTCCTCAATGGCTTATTAAGCAATCCCATCAGATACTTCTAGTTTTCCATTTCTTTTTCTTCCTCTTTTTCCTTTTTCGTATTTTAGATTTAAAGATATGGCATTTCTTTTTTGCACTTGAACTAACTCAACCCTAGCTAGTATTACCTGACCAGTTCACCCTGGCACAACTTGTTTAATGAAAAAGGTTGGAGAAAGACTGGGTTGTGCAGCTTGTGCCACCACCAGGGCAGCAAGTACTAGAAGAATTTTGGATTAATGCGGTTCTTTTCTCACAAGTATATTAACAAGTTGGCAAATGTTATCCTATGCATAGGTGCAAAGGATAAATGCATTAAATGTTCTTGAACTTTTAAGACATTTTATTGGAACTATAATAGTCTAATATTTATTAAATATCTCTTTAATTTAAAAAATTAAAAGGGCATAATTTACATATTTACCCTTAAGCTTCATCATTTCCGACATGTTCTTCATCACTTCCGGCGTGGTCTTCATCCTAAATAACCATGCCGGAACTCACTTCCGGCGTGGTCTTCATCCTAAATAACCATGCCGGAACATGATGAAAAGTATCCAGAAAATTGATTTTTTTTTCACTTAACTACCGGCATTGATAGATTTATATCGAGCATGCCGGCATTTAGTTCCGGCATTAAATTACATCAATTCCGGCATGGTCTTCATCACTTCCGGCGTGACCTTCATCATTTCCGACATGTTCTTCATCACTTCCGACATGGTCTTCATCACTTCCGGCGTGGTCTTCATCATTTCCGGCATGTTCTTTATCATTTCCGACATGTTCTTTATCACTTCCGGCAGAGAAGGAGAAGAGAATTTGAAAGGAAATATGGAAAATTTAGAATTTGAAAGAGAATGGGGAACATTTGGGTTTCAAAGTTTTAACCCTAAAAAGATTAATAAGAAGTGGAGATGGAAATGGGGAATATGATTTTGTTTTTTGATTTTAAGTTTTTTGTTTTTTATTTTGAGGGAAGGGTGTTTTAGTATTTTCGCCCCCAAAAATCACCCCTTAGCACAAACCATAGGTTGGGGGAAGTAATTCATATCCCCCAATTAGTTTCTATATCCCCAATTGCGTGTTCTTTATAAACTGCTAATTTTCCTGTAAGAAAACAATAAACATTAATATAGGCAAACCCCAATTCTAACAGATAATCAATGTCCATTATAAAGACTCTGCTGCTCCACTTCACTGACCTATTCTTACTAGTATTTAATTCTCAAATTCAAATTTAAAGCCAAAATAAAGCTCTCAACTGATCATCCAAATTATTTAAAGGCTACCAATTGTTCACAGTGATGCGCCAGTATTGCTAACCTATTTACTAAAATACTGGGCACCCTTTAACCACAATGCCAGGTTCAGTTGGGCAAGTAGCTAAGGGACAGTGATCAAGATCGGTCCCCCACCACTTTAGAGTCAGTTTCTGATTTTGTAGGGCGAAGAACAATAGCACACCCATGAAGGCTGTCCCAGCATCCAATGCAGCCGACAAAACGTAATTGTATTTCTGCCACCACCCTTTCCTGTATTTGAACACAAAGTAGTTAAAAATCATTCCTGTGATAAGCCAACTTGCAATATTTGTAGGCGTTGCTGGAGGCATGCCGGCGAAGCCATACGAGATAACCGGTATATTGATCAATGGAATCCATTTTTTCTCGGGGAAGATTTTGCTCATCACCCAAATTGGTACTGGCAAAACAGCTCCAACGAGGAACAACCACACCAAGTTTCGGTACAATCCACCTGGTCCAAATAATCTCCTTGGTCCAATTAGTCCCCATATAACAGAAGCATCGAAGGTGACTTTGTATTTTGGACAAGTCCATGGACTATCTGGATGCAGAGCATCAACGTCACATATGTTTTCAATACTCCCAAGCATCCACCATGCAACTCCAAGGTTGACAATACCAGCTATGATTGTTCCAGCAAGCTTCATAGAAAGACATCTTTAGTAAGTGAACCTTTTATAGTATTATGCACACAGTACTGCATTATTTCTGAGGTGTTTTGAGTTCCATACCTGCGCGGTGTACATACACTTAGGCGGGATTTTCATGTAGTGGCCAAGTTTTAAATCGGATAAAAACGAGAGTGCATGAACAGTACTGATACGGCCATATATTTTGAAAAGAAGATTGGCAATGGGTTTTCCTGGTAGCATGTAGCCAAATATAAATTGTGCTATTATGTCATATCCGGGTTGCTGCAACAAAACCACAAAAATATCCAATAGTTAAAGACTTGATCTTACTGATGCCTTATTTTTGCACTGGAAATCAAATGGAAGAAAGGAAAATCTTAAAGAGATTGGAAGTGAATACTTGGTTAGTAGTTGCTTGGATGACTCCAATGGGTAAGGTAACGATAAAAGCCAATGCGAACGCGAAAAGCATTCCCCACCAACGAAGCTGAACATCTTTTTGCCAAACGAAAGACATTAAGAGAGACAAACCAACGCTTCCTCCCAAAAGAATGAGATACCACCACTGAGGAACTTCTTCGTAAGCCTTCATTAGTTTTGCATGTACGTCCAATTTCACATTTTTCGCTGCTGATTTACTCTGTTTCCAAATGTCACTGCAAGATTCGAGGTCAGCCAAGACTAAATACCAACAATTAATTTGATGCGAAGTTTTCTAACTTTAGTAGAATATTGGGTAATGCTTATGTTGAACTATTCTCAAGAAAACATAGTATGGCACTCTGCTTAGCGTAATTCAAAAATCAAAACCTTTGCGAAAATATGTACTATTCTCGGTTATGAAAGGAACATTAAAGATTCTGATTCTCTGAATATGATTAAAAAGAAACTATGTAAAAATATACCTGCCATGAAAGAGTGCAACATGGGTGAGAGTAGCTGTAAATCTTGCAAATCCAGACCCAATTGAAAGAGCGAATAATGGACTGAGATATAACTTCCCATAATTATCATAAGCCGCAATATTAAGATCATACTGTGGTGTCAGGATCTTGTCAGTGTTGTAAATTTGACCAGTAGAAGTGAAAAGTTTATTTGAAAACATAGGAAATTTTCTTGCATCAAAAGTGTTATATTTCCAATAACAGATAGGAATGATTATGTAAACGAACATAATGAATCCAACTGCAACATTGAGAATCGACACCCATGGTGTCACAAGTGGACTTCCATGGTAAGCTGAAATTCCTGCCCAATCGAGAGTGAAAGCACCTACACCAAGTCCATGATAACCAGATCCAATCTGTTGAGCAGTAATGCTATGGGGCCATGCCCAACATACCCAAGAAAAGAATGTTAACATTGGGAATAGATAACCAGGTAATGTGTAGTAAAGGAAACTAGCCCCCATGAAAATGAGGAAGAATTGCATTCTTGTTAGGCTCCTGGATTTTGGATCCTTCTCATGCAGAGCTCTGTGAATTAGTAATAATTACTGTCAGTAACTTTTAAGTGTGATCAGATATTTAGACAATGTTCTTCAAAATAATATGAAAGGAAAATCGCTGTTTCAGATTCTGAGTACAAGATCATTCCCAAACAAAAATGATTTGGAAAATAAGTGAACAACAATGGGTCCATAGCTCAGTGGTAGAGCATTTGACTGCAGATCAAGAGGTCACCGGTTGGGCCCTTTTTTATTTTATTTTTCTTTCTGTCTTGAACCTTACATTTAACAACCCGGTTAGACCCTTTTTGCACCTTGCATTTCTAATCTTTATTCTTCCCTTTTAAGCAAAGCAGTCGTCTTTCTAAACCTTACATATCTAATCTTTTATCTCTTAAACCTTGATTGGACTTAAAATTTGATTGGACCGAAAATAGAGTACCTGAACAAAGAAACCTGAGCAAGGTTTGACGGCCACCACATTTCAGCCGGAACAACCAAGTACCTCCTCAACATCCCTGCCCATCCATACCCCAATATCTGCAGCAATTCCATTAAACATCAACCGAAGTAGTATTATTATTAAAGAGAGGCCAAAGTACAATTATTGACATAAAGGAGAAAGAGCTAGTTAAGTACAACTACTTCCCACTGTAGATGTAGATGCAAACTTGCAAACCAAATGAAGATCCATTGATCAAAGACAATATGCATCAAATCAAAGCGGAAAGCAAAGAAAAATTGGCCTAAGAAAATAAGAGATTGAAAGAAAATTTATTACCTGAGTAGTCAAGACAATAAGAAGAGCACAGAGGAAGTTCAAGCTTTGTTTGTAATAAGCTTTCATGACAGTAATAGCACCAATAGAATAAGCATCACCACCACCACCACTAGCAACACCACAGTTTGCAAAGATTGTGATAATAACATGTTCTTTCATATTGAAAGGCCCTGGATTTAAGCTAAAACTTGTACCCAGAATTCTTATATCCCTTTTTGGAAGTACCGATGCCATAAATTTACCAATTGGCAAGACCATAATTTGCATCAAGATCGCTGATATTGTTAATGGTTGAGTACGAAAAGTGAAGAATGTATTTAGAAAAATGAGTATGGTACACGAAACTGTACCTAAAAACCATGCCCGAAATGTCATTACTGGCAGTGACGGGTCATCTGTTTCTGGTACAACTAGTCTAACTTCTTCTATTGGTGAATGATCATCTGATGATTCTTCTGTTTCTTCCATGTAATGGCTTTTCTCTTTAGACTCCATTAAAGAGAAACCTCTCTGTTTTTGATTTTTTGTTTTGAGAACCCTCTCTTTTTGTGCGACTCTTGTCTCACCTTCTCTCCAAGTCTTTATTCCCGCTATCTATAAGAAGTTAAATAGGTTCTTGTCAAGGTGTATAAGTATTTTATTCTGATTCTGACAAGGATGATATACAATTTGTAAAGACATTGTAAGGAGAAAAAAATCTAAGAAGGCAGAAAAGAAAAAAACTGTCTAAAAATTAATAGATCCTACCTACACCAAATGGCTGATCAAGATAGTGGCTCAACTAAGAAAGCAGAAAAGTAGAGAGATAGATGAAAATCTGTTAGTATTCATGTGTGTATTTATACAGAATTAAGCCTCTGTATATAATTATAAGGATATATACTGTAACACTTGTTACACAATTTACTGATCTCACACCAGTCACCAGCACAAATGGGGAATTACGTAATGTGAAAACAAGTAAAATGGCGTGGTCACAATAGGAAGATGGTTAGGAAGCCAAATCACAGAGGAATGTCCTGATGCTCGACGAACACAAGTGGACGTGTGTCAGATGCATTTGATGCACAAAGCGATTTTTTTCTTAATCAATTATTAACGTGGCCTCTGGATTAACTTTACTACAATCAACATACCCCTACTAGTCAAATTACAAGTCTGACTGACCTTTCTTTGTGTTTAGTGTTTCCGTAATAGATCCTACCCCTCACTCGATAGCAAACCACAAGTCTAGACTCTAGTCTCTTGTCTAGCTGAACCTCATGGAATATGGAAACAAAAATGTAATGTCGTGCAATATTGGTGGCATATTTTAGATATGTCTGCCTTGCATATTGACATAACCTCTATACATTAAAGGGTAATGACGCCTTTTACCTTCAATCTTAGCTCTATGAATTTATTCATGTAGTAGTACGTTAGAAACAGACTCAATGGAAATACTATGTGATGTCACGTGCTTTAGAGACAGTCTAGTTTAATTGAAACCTTAAAATTTGCAATTACATTAAAGAAAGGCTAATTATTAAAACAAAAAGAATTGTTATTTTCCAGATTACATTCTTTATCTTCAACTGATCTACCTGGATCAGAGATAGTGCCAAGTCAGAAAAACTACTGTACTTGTGTTTACTGACTGGTGGGTAATTAACGGCGTTTGATGGTAAAAGTATGTTTCCTCATGGTTAAACTTAACGTCTGTACGTTAGATTGCCTAGTAAGATGACAGTGGTCTCGTGTATGTCTCGTGTTGCCATCGAAAGAACACAAACTTCAGTGGAATCCAAGTGGCAGAGTTTGATTGTGGGTTTGTGTTCCGCTAAGAGTCAAACATAGGCGATGTATTTGGACCACTATGCGCCTTTAATCTTTCCACATGTAGGTCCTATTTTGACGACTTATGAACTACTGTACTACCTTTTTCCTTTTGGGACAAGATCCCTATTAATGGCTCATAATTAAATCGCTTCTTATGGACTTGACTTCCTTGCCTAAATAGTCTAGTCTAGTCTGTCTAGGTAGAGTGAGTGAAATAGGGTGATGATGAGGGATTTGTTCTTGATTATGATTATGAGAGTAGATGGATAGATGGATCAGATTCTCTCCCTCCAAATCTCGGCCTCACGAGTCATGACTCACGACTAAGATACTGTGTTAGGTTCTTTGGTATAGGATCCTAGATTGTCTGGCTTGAATGTGACATAGCCTTGTCCAAGTATGCTAGGCTACAGGAACTTGCAAGCCATGGGTCTATCCAACTTAAGTGTAGTCCAAACATAAACTTAAAAAGTACTCCCTCCCTACCAAATTATTTAGGTAAAGAAAAAACGAGAATATGTTTAAGTATTTTTTACAAGTATGTCTTTTTGGATAATAACTTGTAAAATTTAGAAATAATTTATCTCTTAAATTATATCACGGTTTTTCGTGAACTTTATACCGTTGAAAAACATTTTAAAACACCTACGTAACGAATATAAACATAGCTATCAAATTATACATATTTCTTATAATACCAATAATCAATTAAAAGGGTAGTTTTAGAAATATCTCCTTGATTAGTGAAATAGCTCGTCTATTTGTGGGACAAAATTTAATACCAATTGACTCAACTAATTTGGGACGGAAGGAGTATATAAATTCGCAAATGTTTTCTCTTGTCTTCCGATGGAAAAACCAGACTTCCGTTTTCATCTAGCCATGATTCAACTATGAAATGTGGGGGTGGGGGAGATTTTTAATTCTGGGGGTCGGCTGGTTACAATATTTTTGGCAGTGCTTGCGGATACTGAGAATTGGGTCAATTTACTCTGTATGTCCGGTAAACTTGTGATCCCTGTGCTCAAATGAGAAAAGAATCCAGGCTTAGCTAAAGCACTACTCATGCCTGTCCAAACCAAAGTAAGTCCAGAGTGATAGGGAGAGATATAGATACGGTTGTCCATGGGCTTGTTTATTTGGTTTTGTAGCCCTAACATTCTCAGTACTTCCTGAAAACGACAATACAAAGAAAGAACCCTCGTTTGGGGCATACAGGATAATTTTGGGACATACAGACTTATGAGGCCATCCAATGCAAACTGCTAAGGGGTGTCCTAGTGATGCTAAAGTTACTGTAATATCCTTACATAGTTTAAATTACACTACTACCCTTCCACTTAATTAAATTATAATCCTAAAACTTTCCCACTAATTAACTCATCCCCTAATTAATTACCCTCCCACTAATTAACCGTTACCCACTAATTAACTCCCTCATTAATCCACTAAACCGTTACTTAAAAAAAATAATTAAAATTTTAAAAACTAAAAACACTTCTCTCTCCCTCTTCTTCTCATCTTCTTCTCCAAAATTTCTGAAAATTCTTAAAATTTCTTTGTTCGATTAATTTCTCGATTAAACACATACATGGCACCTCGTGTTAAGCGATGCCTTAGAAATACGGTGCCGAATCCTGGTGTTGCTTCTGTAGCATCTCAATCTAGGGTTTTTGGAAAAGATGGAGATGAAGAGGATAGTGGATCGATTGGTGTTGGAGAGGGAGAAATAGAGGCTGATTCTTTAAAATTGCACATAGAAAGGTATTTCCCACAAACCCATTGCTTGTTTTTGCGTATTTCGTTGATTTATGGCATGTAATCGATGATTCGTCTAGGTTTTTGTTAGTTTCAGAGTAGTGTTCGGCTGAAATTTAGCTTCCGAACTTTTTTTTTTATACAGACGAATAACAGTTCGCCTGAAAGCTTGTTATATTTTGAATATCATATGAGCTGAACCACTGAGTTCGGCTCAAAAATTTTTGTATGATAATCAGCCGAACTTGAATACCATTATTTAATAACCGATTTAATACTGTTGGGTGGATTGTTCGGCTCATTGTGATAAATATATAATGTGCCGAACTTTTGTCTGACCATGGCTAACACTGTTAGGCACCTTGTTCGGCTCATATTGATAAATATCGAATGTGCCGAACTTTACATTGTGTATGGCCAATAGCTTCCTGTAAACTTGTCCACTTATATGTGAGTTATCACATTGTGTAGTAGAATCATATTTATTTAATTTGGAAAACTAATTAAGGTTTTTCATTTGTTTTAGCACTCATCCGGGAAAATTCAAATCCAAGCTTAAAAGGAGAACAATGGAAGTGACTCCTTCTAACTCAAAAACTCCCAAACCTCGAGGTGGTGGCACAAAGAACTTACATGCAGGGAAAAGGGGAATTGACACGACTTGCTCTTTGCCCGTAGAACAAGAGGATGACAATGATGAAGATGTTGGTGAGGAAGGTCAAGAAGAAGAAGAACTAGAACAAGAACAAGAGAAAGTTGTTACATCAAGGGACGCAGGTAAGCACATTCCTCATCCGGATAATGTGATACGTCCTCGCAAGGGTGGTTTGCCCCATGGTCTCCCTGAAGATGGTGGAAGAGTGTTGATTGGCTACAAGGAGTCATGGGCGAAGAGAATTTACGAGACTCCGGATCACAGGGATGCAGTCCGCTTACTTAGACACCAAAGCGCCGCACATTGGGATATTTTCAAAGAGGCTCCTGAGGTGGTGGCTTTAGTGCAAGGCTCTGGTTTATGGCCTGCTATTTTCTATGCACAAGAGGAATTTGATGCAGTTACAAACTCAGCCTTTTGTGAGAGATTTTGTCCGGAGACTTACACATTTCATCTCCCCTTTGGCGAGATGTCAATTACTCCAGATGATGCACAGAAGATTAGTGGTCTTAGAACGCATGGGAAAAATATTTACTCAGCGGTTTATGAAATGACTTGGGATGAGTTGTATGTACTTGCTGAGGAAACTCATGGTTGGCCAAAAGACAAAACATAATCGGAGTTTGCCTGCGCTGCTAAAGAGGTGAAGTTTGTGGATTCTAGCACAAAGAAGTTGAAGAAAATCAAGTTCACCGCTTTGAAAAAGTGTTTTGGAGACACAAATGAGAAAATTTCAAAGGGGGAGTTGGTTATGGACGAGGTCACATCTAAGCGCACTGTTACCGCGTATTTGTTGTATACTTTAGGAAGTGTTATATTTCCCGATAACAGTGGGAACAAGGTTAATTCTCAATACCTTCAATTGTTAAGGGATTTGAAAATCTGCCACAAGTACTCTTGGGGAACCGCGACCCTTTCTTTCCTATTCGAGCAACTTGGAACTACGTCTAGGTTAACAAGTAGAAATATTGGAGGTTATTTCACAATGCTTCAGGTAAGTTTACACATTATAGTTCCATTTTCAAGTAAAAAGTCGGCTTTCAATTTTGGTTTTTTTTTATGCCGAACCTACTTTTCTAAAGGTTCGGCTGTTGCGATTTTAATTTACTAAGCCGAACTTAGTGGGTTCGGCTTTCAACTGTGTTTTGAACATAAGCCGAACTTGCTTCTGTTTCCCAAAGTTGACAACCTCCATGATCCAATTCTACTGATCCTAATAAATAAGTTTTGTGTTTTTTTTTAATATTGTTGGTGTAGGTATGGATATATGACCATTTCTCGGAATTGAATTTATCCAAGGAAGATGACAAATGGGTAGATACATTCCCTACCTCGGCCAAATGGAGTTTCAAGGAAAATAAGAAGAGGAATAAAAAGGAAATCTTGATAGCTTTGAGAGAAAAGTTAGACTATTTGACTGCTGAATAATTTGTATTTCAACTATTTGAGGATGGAGATATGCAATTGGGGATGTATTATGGGCCATTATTTTATCTCGAAGGCTTTACAATGTTTGATCCCCATCGAGTACTCCGTCAATATGGATTTATCCAAACGATTCTGGTGCTAGAGGAATCAAAGTTCAAGTTGTTGCCCAAGGGTTCTAAGGGAACAAAGAGTACGGAAAGTTCATGGAATGCCGAATATGATCCCGATCCTACCATTGATTGTTGGGATAAATTGGAAGATAACAAATTAAGTTGGGTTGACTTAGAAGAGTTGCGTGACGATCCTTGTGAAGTTGACCCGGCTTATATAGATTGGTATAACCAAATTTCACATCCCTTAATCATTAATAGGGAAAGTCAAGCTTTGGTAGATGGTAAGAGGGGAAAGCGAACACAAAAGGAAGTGGAGCCGAAGACGAGGAAGAACACAAAGAGCATGGTTGAATATGTTTCGAAGTCTTACCGAACTATGGTATATTGAGTGCATACTTTTAAAGTTGTTTTCAATATTTTTGTACGTTGATGCTTATATGTTGTAACTAAATTTTATGTTCAATTTTATTAGGTGGATGGGGGTAACGACGTGTTGAAGACTACGAAGAAGAAAATTGATTGCAATGTGGAGATGGCGGTGGAAGAGCAAGAATATATGTACATCCGTTGGGATGGAGTAATCAACAAAGGTGAAGGTGCGAGTGGAAGTGGTGGTAAAAAAGGTCGTGGTGGTGGAAGACGCGGTCGTGGTCAATAGATGATTATGTTCAAATTGAAGTACACTAGGGTTTTATGGTTTGGTTTTTAAGTAATGTTTGAATTTAGCACAATTTTATTTACTTGAAGAAAACAATGTTATGTGTTTGGTTTTCTTACAATGTTTCGATATTTAACAACAATGTTATGCTTTTATGTTTAAGTGAAATGTTATGCTTTGAGTGCACTGCGATACGTAAGTTACAATATAAGGTTCGGCTTATAAATATGTAATACGTATTAGCCGAACCCTTTTCTGACATTCCTCAATTTTCTAAGTAAAAGCTCGGCTTATAAATGTTTAACGCGTAACAGCCGAACTAATTTGGTGACATTCGTCAGTTCTCTTAGTAATAAATTCGGCATTAAGTTCCATCTTAGTTTAGAGTCGAACCAAATTGTTAGCACTCTATAATTACCCAAGGAATCATGTTCGGCTTAAACTGAGATTTTATCAAGAGCCGAACTATTTGGAAAGTATTAGAATATTCTAGAAACTTGTAAATTACTATACTACCCTTAAGTTGATATAAAAGCAAAAAATTCTCTTTTGGGTCAAGTATAAGGAACATCAAAAGAACCTCTTCGGTTCTTCTCCTATTCTCTATTCAAACCAAGTCGGAGAAAAACAGTTAAAATCATATTTGATCGCCGAAATTAATCGTCGATTCATAAAAATTTGACCGTCGATTAAACACAACTATAAAATGGATCGTGGAAAACAAAAAGTAATTGGTAGGCGGTCCAAATCTTCTTCTAATCCGTCAATTGAAGACCCACAACCGTTAGAAGGAGTTCAAACTGAAATTGACAAAGAAGTTCAATCAAGTAAAGAAGAAACCCCGGAAATGAGGATTAGAAGGTATTTTATACAAACCCAACCATTTAATTTGTTGATTAATGCATTTTATTGTATTGTTAGATTAGGTTTAAATAAAAAAACCTAGGTTTTTTCGGAACACAGAGTAAGGTTCGGATCATAGGGTGTAATTTATTAGTTGCCGAACTTTTAACTGAAGAACAGTTCGACTAATTTAAATCATCGTCGATCTTGGAATTTCGTAGGTTCGACAGTTTCGTCTGGCGTTCGTATAAGCCGAACTTGGTTCTGTAACCAATTTTTTTTAAGGATATGCTGTGTATTATGTAGGATTATACTTATTTATGTTTTTGTACTATGTATAGGAACCAAAATGGTAAAATGAAAAACCGGGAAGATCAACCAGATATGGAAGATCAACCTGAAGTGGAAGAACAACAACAACCATAGAAGCAAGATGCTACACCTCGTGTTGTTGGGTTTCACATTCCTGATGATGATGATGTAATAGATGCACAAGAGGATGGATCACCACACGGTCTTCCAGCCGACGGAGGCAAAGTGTTGATTGGTTACTGTGGATGGGGAAAAACGGTTCGCTGATTTTTTAGGAAAGTGAAGAGTCGAGCGTGTCATCGAGACTCCTAGACCGAGAAAACTTCTTAACCTCACACAGATACACTGCAAAGGGAGTGCTTAGATTCGAGAGATCAATCTGTAGGACTCCGGCCTAAACCAAGTCAATGGCCGTTCCAGAGTCAATTCGGTCGCAAAGTGGGAGATGGGTTGATCTGTAGGAGGGAAGCTGAGAATTGTGTGGGATCAATGATGATCTAGGATTATGGATGTGTTGAAGGTTTCTGCAATAATTGGTGAACTGTGGAGTTCGAATAAGTTCTGATGGATTGATGAATTCTTGAGAGTAGTTAATCGAGAAATTCTGGATGATTGCCGATAGCTAGTGATCATTTGTTGTCCTCAATCATGGATTCAGAGACTTATTTATATTGTCAGAGTTGTGAACACCTTGATCCCTGTAAGTGTGATGGTTTCATGAGTGGAAGATCGTGGTAAAGTTATAGTTCCATGTTGTGTGGAGACTTGACGGATCGTGCACCCACTACTTTGCTAACTCCTTCAACCGTTTACTCAACTTACGCACATTTCTCGTCGTGGATGAAATCCACGTGCTGTAGGCCGCCAGACCAAAACCCTAGTTGTTATCCCACAATTTGACGTGATTGATGTCTCACGAATCGTGGAGTCTGCATGACAGACGTGTATTTAGTTTTTCAGTTGTTGACTGATTAGACAATGAGTTTAGGTTTTGTTGAATCGAGCATGTTTGAAAAATGCTCAGCGATTCATGAATGTTAATGTTGCTCGTCTGAGTAAATATTGTAAATTCAACGAATTGTTGAATATTGATGAGTTACTGAATATATGTGGATTATTCGAGCAACTGAGCAATTATTGCTCGATTCGACGAAATACTGATAAAAATTACTGAATATTGATAGTTGGATCAATATTCGAGCAACTGAGCAAGTATTGCTCAATCCGACGAATTACTGAATATCGAGAATTTGACGAGCAACTAAGCAAGTATAGCTCAATTCGACAAAATACTGAATATTGATAATTTGACGTGCAATTGAGCAAGTATTGCTGGTCGGTTGTCAGCCGAGCAAAAATAATTTCACTTTCTCACTCTACTAAATATAAATGAAGTACGTGGTAAGAAAGAGTTCGTTCCCACATAGAGGCTTTTGTTGTTATAGAATTTCAGTTTCTTAGTAACCAAGGGGGGATTTTTGTTTTATCTAAGCAATAAAAGTAATTGAAAGCAATAAAATAATTCGAATAATCAATAAGGAGAAGATATTGGTCACGGGATAGTATCATTCACAAACATGTATTATCATCAATGACTAGAATTGGTATTTTAATCTCTCATTTACTAAAAATCCTAGGATACCTTGATCGCAAGAATATCCCGTTAATTCCCTGATTTCATCACAACCACATTAAAAGATGTATATGTGAATTCTTCCTAGAAAGCAACCTAATGTGTAAAAGCACAATCAAGTTTAACTCCCTAAAAGCAATAAGTTCTATGGAATAAGACTAATCAATGCAAACGAACGTGTAAAAGCACTAATCCGTTTTAACAAAAGTTATGATTCACTTGTGACTAGTAGGATATATCACTACAAGCACTACCCACAATTATGCTACTTAGAATCAGGGATAAAGAACTTTTTCGTATTGAAAACCCTAATATAGCTCTAGAGATGAATGCAAATCGGATTGATTCCGGACTCAACCTAACAAGTATTCAAATCATATAACACTATTAATTGTGAATCACAAACAATAAATTATTGAGACAAAACTAATTCATAGATTCAAATAACATGTTGAGAAATCAACTTTATCCCATAACCAATAATAATTGTTTAGCTACTCATAGCTATGGAGTTCATCATAAAAATATTAATTGAATAGAAGAAGATGAACAAAAGCAAACCCTAGTAGCGTAAACAAAAGCGGCTCTCTCCAAGTTCCAAGAATAATACGTGATCCTTTAGTTGTAGAAAACTTTCTCCTTTTGTAGCTTTTCCTCTTTCCAAAACTAGGTCTTCAAAGCCCAAAATCCAATAACAAGATGTCCACCAAGCCCACATGTGAGGAATACCCATGTGAAAATATGTCCCAAAAATAGTCGCCGGAAAACTGGTATTATGGCCGGAAACTGGCCGGAGAAAAGTATCTCAGGTGACCGGCAAAGTCCACCCGGTCACCGGTCAAAAATCAGTAAACCGGGTCAACTAGGTAAGTCAACCGAGTCAAACCGGGTCATATGAGTTAGGTGGTCTAGTCAGACCTGAGTCAGAGTCTAACAAGCTTGACTAAGCTGAGTGATCTTGACAAGAACCTGAGCTGTTGCAGTTGCACAGGCGGTAATCCAGTCATGCACCATGATGGCGCTTCATCCAAGCAGCTGCAACTCAGAACTTCTTTAGGCTGTAGCTTCAGCAGCTCCTGCATTTTCATTTCCACTGCTAACTAACAGCAAAATACCACTACCAAATAAACCAGCCAAGTCTCAAAACCAACTCCTGCAATTTCAGCTGCAACTCATTCCCATCAAACAAAACAGCACCAGTCTCTTCCAGCAGCTCAAGCTATCTCCTTGTGCTTCAATCATACTTACCATTTTAGTTCCCTGCAATTGCACCTTCTCAACCTAGGCATACATTTATTGTTTCCGCAACACAGCCAATGCACCTTGAGCCATTCTGTCATCTCAGGCCAACCAACACCACTTCAGCCGACACCATCTCAGCTTCTGCCTTACACAACTTACAACATCTCAGCTCTTGTACAGCCGTCACCATAACCTGAGCACCAGAACTGTCTCCATTTCATCCGAGATTGCCAATTCAGTTCAATGTCACCAGTTGCATTACAACCATTTCTCACACGAAATCGCCACTGTCTCGGTCCACTGCAGTGCAATACTTTCTAATCCACACAAACCACCTGCAACATGAATTACCCAACACTAACACAGACCAAACACCAGTTCCATTACCTGCTTCAAATCAAGCACAAACCCAACAGCCATCTCCACTATAACCACAAATTCCAACCATCTCCTGTATCTCTCACAGTAGCAGCTCGAACCGCAGCTACAGAGCTTGCACATCAACACCAGCTGCAACCTGCCATTGCACAAAACACATATCCGCGTCTGCAATTACTCCAGTTCAGCCTATACTCTTTTTAATCTTCACTGCCTTCTACAGCCTTGTCTTCTCCACAGCATCATCAGTTCCTCATCTGCGGCCGAGCTCAAATATCTAGCTCATAATACATATGCAGCTCATGGCAAACTTCCCTACCCACTTCAGTTCATCGCCATACTGCAACAACTCCAGCCTTCATTTGCAGCTCATCCAATTGATCATCACAACTCCCGCGGCAATCTCAAGCTAACTTCAATTCCACTGAGCTGTTGCAAAACCCAGCTTCCAATCCCATCCATCTTCTCAACCACCTGACTCATGTGCACAACCTCCAGCCAACAACACACAACAAAACCATTCTCTGCAACAGCTGCACTCAGCTTTACCATTTCTATTCTTCATATTGCAGCAAAGTGCAGTTTCAAACACAAAATCCTCAATCTGCGCCATAACCTGTAGTTCGATCCCTAGCCACTGTCACGTCATTCTAAACCCTTCAATCACAACTGCAGCAATATGTCTTTCTCAATCTCAGCTCAGTTCCAAATTCCACCAGACAATCACCACTCTGTCATCTCACATTGTTGCTCCATCTCACCAATTTTATCTCCTTCTGCAACACTGCACCTGAGTTTCCACCATTGAACAACCGCACCTCTTACTGGAACCCACAACACCATTTCTACTGCAATTACCACCTGTATTTTCTCACAACAGCAAGTCCGCCTCATCTCCATTACCAGCCTCATCAGATTCACTACCAATTCCCTGGCTCAGACTTGTATTCATACTGCAAGCAACACCAACAACTTCTGTACATCAAGGTCAGCTTCATTACCTTCCCAAACTTCTCAGACTTCTCATACCCTGTTCAACTCAACACTAGTTCATAGGCAAGTCATTCATCCCTGTAAGGTTAACTTCTTTCATTCATATAAATGCTGCAAATTCAGCACCAACAGATTCATCACCTCCTTCAGAAAACCCCACTTGAATTCCTCGCTGTTTACCCTGAATCTCCATTTCTTGGTCTCCTACATCGGTGCTTCAATCAACAACCAGAGAAACCCATCGATCTCAATCTTCTTATTGATTCGAGTCTTCACAGCAAAAGCACCACGAGCTTAACTTGATGAAAAATCTGCAAACCCACCGTTAATCTACCAGTATCATCAACATAAACTCCTCCATCATCTTCAATCGATAGTTTCAACAACAAAAAACCCTAGTTACAGCGAGAACCCATCCTTACAGACTTCAATTTCACCTCTTCTCTGTCTGTTCTCGGCATCAACACTAACCTAACTCCATTAATTAACCAGTAACAGCATTAGAGCATCAATTTTTCCTCTTTTCTGTTGGATTCGAATTCAGAGCAGCCTCCATAGCTTCTCTCGGTTTCAGATAAAGGGTGAGGAATAAGAACTAATGATAAGAAGAAATAATTTGTGCTCTCTGATTTTTAGGTTAAGTGTAGGAACCAAAATTGCTATTGGCACCCCAGTTTAGTGGTTAAGGGGTAACCAGCTCGCACATGGCCTGTCAGTTATACGAAACTGACAGTTCATTTTCCACCTCTTCTTTGCGCAACCTAGTCTGCTCCAAATGGACGTTTTCTCCTTCTTTTGCTCCAAATGACTCCAAAGTACCTAAATAACTCAAAATTAAACATAAGAGATGCAATTCTCAAGGATAATAGCAAAGAAAGCATAAATACTAGATATAAAATGAAGGTGTTTATGACACCTATCAGATTCCCCCACACTTAGACTTTGCTAGTCCTCGAGAAAATCAAACAAAACAATTCTAAAGAATACATACAACTCCGTTTAGTCATAAGAGGCACAATCTCATCGGTCACACTTAGCACGTATAACAATCCTTTAAACCCCTAGGTGTCCCTAGTGGACGAGTTATAGTCTTGTGAGGGTTTACTAGAGATATACCCACAAAACCTACTTTTCCAACTTACTAGTTCTCCGTAATGATAGCATCCAACGCGCTAAGAAGACATAGAGACTCTGCACACTAGTCATAAGAAGTTAGACACATAAATGAACACAATCTCATCCTTAAAAGTTGAGAGAGAAATAACCATCCCTTATCGAAAGAAATTCGGGTTCGGAGTGATCGAAAGTCTCGACTCTGCCTCACAAGAAAGGGTTTTATGAAGTTGCTCTCAATAATAAATAGCTTTTTATGGGTCACACATGTGTCCAGGTAGGAATGAAGTGAGAATCCTGTGACACCTTGAATAGTAGGAAGGCAAAAACCCTCCGAATCGCTATGAAAACCCACATCTTTTATAATTTTTGAAACCCTTTTTCTGACGATCTCTAAGAAAGGAAATCAACCACTTAACGAAGGTGGGAATATGCTTACTTACCTCGTTATCTGTTCGACGTGCATCTAGCACCACTCTCACAGCATCCATAGAAACGTCTTCGGTCTTCAATCTTTTTCTTCATCTCCGTCTTCGGTTTTCAACTCTTGATGATAAAATCCTGAACTTCGTAGAATCTCGATAATGTAACTCTTTTCCTCTAAACCCTTATTGCTTGAAACTTCATTATGGATATTTCTTCTTCCACTGGGTTTATTAAAAGAACAAAACTAAAAACGAACCAAAATATGATACAACAAATTTTTCTTGTCTCTCTTCTTTGTTTATATATATATATATATATATTGTTTTTTTAGACAAGAAAAATAAAACAAATACAAAATGAAAACAAAACGAAACAAAATAATAACACTAATAATGCACCTCACAAAATTTTCTCTTGTCTTTTTTTTTTTTTTTTTTTAAATTTTTTTTTTTAAGACAAGAGAAATAAACACAAACTAAAAACAAACATAAAATAAGTACAAATGACCATGGTGTAAGTACTTTACCGCTTGATTCTTCACAACTTGTATCGTCTCGATATCATAAACTTCTCGAACTCTCATCTTGATAATCTTCGCTTTTGCATATAAGTCTTCAACTTGTAAAAATTCTGCTCCTTGTCTTGTTGCTTTACTTGAATATGAAATCTGCTCATTTCTGTACTGTTGCTTGTAAACCTTGAACGTCTTCAACTTTCCTTCAAATTTGTGATGCTCCTCTTGTTGATGATGATGGTGTTTCTATGGACCTGTTGGTGTAGATAGGTGAAGTGGATGGTGCTAACTACGAACAAGATTACAAGTGGTATGCAAGTTAGCAATTCGATGTCACCATCATGGTTGATAAAAATAGCACTCAAGAGATCAAAATAGTGCTTCTATTGGTGGTAGGTTGGGTAGCTCACCATTCTACCCGGAGTTTACGTACGGTGACACACACTCTAAAAGCACATATTTAGACAGGTACAATGAATTGAAGGTCGGTGCCTCTCATGATGTAACATGGGTAGTCTCCACTATAGGGGACCACTACTCTAATACCGAATTCAGTCTGCACCTTATTTGCCACTGGCATGGTTAAATCCAAATTTAACTCTCATACAATTAAGAAACCCGATCATGTTCTCTGTCATCTCTAAGTTCAGTCACTCTTATGAGAATCTCGATGTAATCTTAGAGACATGTATACTATGTGACTCTAAACTAACCACAAGTTGGAGTTTTTTATTCACTAGTTTACACAAAAGTTGAAAATTTCATGAAACTTTACAATGCAAACTTAACCACTCCCCCACACTTAAACTTTACATTGTCCTCAATGTAAATTGAGTCATCCAAAGTAAGTCAAGGTGGGAAATCCTACATGATATGTGACAAGAAATCAGAAAAATAAAAACAAGACAAGAAAAACTAAAAACAAAACAAGAAATAAATATAAGACAAGAAATACTCATCCTTTGGGTTGCCTCCCATTTAGCGCTTGGTTTAAAGTCGTCAGCCCGACTATCTCCTTGCTTTCTATGACTCCTACAGAGGGAGCACATCTACAAAGTTAACTCCTTCCACCACTTAGGAAGTGAAATTATCATAATATGGTTTCAACCGGTGCCCATTAACTTCAAGTTCTTTTCCTGTAGCTATGCTACGAATTTCCACTGCACCATGAGAAAACACATTAATAACAATAAAATGTCCAATCCATCGTGAACTTAATTTACCCGGAAATAAATGCAAGCGAGAATTAAACAAAAGCACTTTTTGCCCAATGCAAAATTGTTTCCTAGAAATCATGTTATCATGAAATGCTTTCGTTTTTTCCTTATAAATGCGTGAGCTTTCAAATGCATCATTGCGAAGCTCCTATAGCTCTTGGAGTTATAACTTCCTTTGCTTTCCAGCCCCATCCATCTCCATATTGCATTGGTTAATAGCCCAAAACGCCTTATGCTCAATTTCAACGGGTAAATGACAAGGTTTACCATACACAAGCCTAAAGGGAGACATCCCGATAGGTGTCTTCATGATTTCTATAAGCCCACAAAGCATCATTAAGTCGCATGCTCCAATCTTTCCTTGTTGGGTTCACCGTTTTCTCTAGAATGGATTTCACCTCTCGGTTAGACACCTCGGATTGTTGATGAGTGCCAAATATTGCATATTTCTACATCTTTTTATTGGCATTTAACTCATCTTTTGTGCTCAGAAATCAGATATTATCCCAAATTCTGTATTTTCTCTGTTCTCAAGAATAAATATTTGTACTAATTAATTTTGTGTTTTTAGGTAGTAAATAAAGCTCGGAGAAATTGGGGAGCCCAAAGAGCAGAAAATTAGAGACGAGCATCTATGGAGCAGAAAGCCAAAGCCCGCGCGCGCATCAGTTGCAACCCAACAAGTAGCAACCCATTTACAAGACATGGGCTCGAGCTATCCAAGACCCGGCCCATAACCCGGATCCACAACCCGATTCACCCTGAGCCATTGAGATTTCTATCGTAGCATCCAACGGTCGCTCCTTCCCTCACATCAACTCTCGATGCTCCCGCTTCACACCACAGCCACCTATATCTTCACCCATCGACCCAACCTCACTCTCTCTTTCTTTCTCTCTTCCCCAACAGAAAACCCAAAGCTCCATCCCCTTCTTCCCCCGACCATGGCAGACCCAACACCACCTCACCATCGCCACCATTTCCTTCTCTCGACAATCGCAACAACACCGGCCACCCAGAAACGCCTTCACCACCTCTCTAGGTCTAGCTATCTCTTTCTTAGCTTCTCCCATAACCCTAGAAGCTAAATTAGAGATAGTTGGAGCTAGGGTTTCATCAACAGCTCATGCATGGCTACCAGAGCCGAATTAGCATAGGAAACAGGTCTGGGTTCTCATTAATTGCACTTTCGAGCAATTGGGAGGTATATATTCGAGTGTTCTTCATGAGAGAAGAGGGAGTCAGTTTTAGGGTTTTATTTTGTTAACCTAATTTGAATTTAGTTTAATATTTGTATGATGTTCTAAATTATTTGACTAGGGTGTAGATGAAACCCCTGATTTAATGTCAAGTTGATCTAATTATCAAAGTGTTCTTGTAGTTTGTAATGCTTAGGATTATAATTAGCCTTTGAACTACACTCACCTGTGATCAATGGTACTGTAAGAAGACCATTGATACTAGGGGTAAGTGAGGGGAGTGAGTTAATCAATTATCCATCTGAGGCCTTCAAGGGAAGGCACAAGAACACAATGAGAATTTGAACTGCCTAGCATAGGATTAGGAGGTGAATTCAACCACCTTAGTACCCTTAACAATCGGTTTACAATCTATATTTGCTACCTTAGTTTAAAGTCACAACAATCACTTAGTCGTATCGACACCAAAACAACATTTGTGTTACTTCCTTAAAAATCAGTTAGTGAAACCTTAAGATCAACCTTACACACTCCATCTCCCTGAGGATCGACCTGTACTTGCCCTGCCTCCAATAGGCACTGTGCACTTGCAATATAAGTTGTAGGCAAACATATTTCCCAGCCTACCAAGTTTTTGGCGCCGTTGCTGGGGATTTGGTAGTGTGCTACGTTGATCATTTGCTAACTTTACTGGTTTCAGTTAATTTTGTATATATGTGTTAATACCTTCTTTGTTTAGCTTCTGTTGTTGGTTTTACATTCCTGCATATTGGCATCATTCTCTCTGTAACTTAGCCCACAACCCTTCAGCTGTAGGATCATAGTTGCATCTGTGCATTGCACTCACTATCTCATTTAGCATCTAGCCTGGCTTGAGCTGTCACTACTCAGCTGCATTGCAAAATCCCTGTGATTAATTGCTAAAACCATCATCTGTGCTAACTGAATCTTGTGTAGTGATAGGTGCTACTTGAACTGCATTCTTTCATCTCTTTTTGTTAAGCCTTGCATCCCGGCATCACTGCCCTGTAGAGTAACTTAGCATAATCACTTTGTTTTAAATTTTGCATTTTAATCTCTTTAAAACCACTTGTCATTGTAATCTGTAGTTTAGTTAGTCCATCTGTTCATATAAATTTCATCTTGGCTCTTTAGTGTTAGCTGTAACTTTTATCTTTCCCTTCTCATCTGCACTCTCTAGAAACCTGTAAATCTTCATTGTTATTTTTGCTAGTGGTTGTTGTTTCAGCTCCATAGCATCACTGAACATTGTGTCAGTTATTGATTCTTGTGGCTCAATTTTTACCTTAGGCATAGCTATGAATTTGTCATTGTAGCACTAGTGCTCTCTTGCTTTAACTGTGCAATATTGAGAACTGAAGTTGATTTGTTGAGATAGCAGGTACCTGTGGTGCAGCTGAGCAAACCCAAGGAAGACAAGGAAAAGCGCAGGACGATTGTGGAGTGCCCAAACCCAGTTCTATACTGGCGGTATTGTATTCTCAAACTCGAATTCTGCCCTGAATAATGGTCATAACTGCAGAATATCTCTCACTGAACTAGGATATCTTGTTTGGCATCATTCTGTGACATCTGAGTAATAACTTCTACGTCTTTGTGATTGTCAATCCACGAATTGAAATTGAATGAAGTTTGGCTTTGAGATTTGGTATCTGTGTGCATGTTGCTGTGAAATTTGAGGTTAGCCAACCTTGTTAATGACCTGTTAAATCTGTGAGCCATACTTGCCTGACAAGCTAGCTACTCTGCTGACCTGAGCATTACTGAACCTTGTTCCCATGATCTGTGAATTGTTGAAATTGTGCTGAGCATCTTTGTATGTGCATCTGTGAGACATTATTACCTGACAAACTTGTTACCTTGCTGAGTATTGCTCAATATCTGAAAAGCATGCTTTAGTGTGTTTTGTGCATTAACAATTGGCTGAACTAGCCATCTTTTCACTGTGAAATCTTAGCTTCCATCTGCCCTGTGCTCAACTCCATCCCCTGAAGCTGTGAGTTTGAGCTACAACTTGGATAACCTAGTTTGCTGCAAGCCCTGTTGACATCAACTGTGTGCATTGACACCATCAGCCCTGTACCTTGAGCATGTTCTACTCTGTCAACCAAAGTTGTTGACACATCTGTGATTACCAGTGTTGAGTGCTAGGTCATTTTCACTTGCTGAGCAATCTGTGCAAGAAGCTCTATGATTTGAGCTGCAACTTAGTCTCTCTCTAGACTGAACCAGCTGACCTATCTTCCATGTACCAATGTGCATGAATCTGTGAAAACTAGAGCATCAACTGACCCTGTTGACTCTGTCACCTCTTGCATATGAGTAGTTTGCCCATTCCCCTGTGATATTATAGCCATATTTGTTGAATTGTTGCTCTGCCTTGGAAAATTACCATGAGAGCTTGACTCTGAATGTAGTGCTGTGATCACAAAACCCAGCTGTAATCTGCCCTGTACCATTGTGCATAACCTGTAAAAACTGAGGTCAACCAAGCCTGTTGATACTATGTACCATGTCAAGTGCCCTGTGATAGTACTGAATTGTTCATCTGTTATTCATCTCTTGCATATGTGGATTTGCATATCTACATTGTACTGAACTATTAACTATAAGATGCTGTGAATGATATACCCTGCTAATATCTGCATACTTGTGCCTACTCTCTGAATTTTGAAGTCAACTGAACCAGTTGACACCCTGTGGTATGTTAAGTCTGTGGACTGTTATCGTGTGTGTGGGTGATCTTGTGGCATTTCGGTAAGTGTTGAGTAACGAGATCTTGCGTAGCAATAGCTCGTTGTCTTTCACACACTCTCCCAAAGACATGCTTCACCTTGAGTGAGCATAGCCCATTACCCTGTGCACCTTACCCAAGTTTTGCTTTTCTTGTGCACCTGTGCTGTGCTGTGCTGTTTTCATAAGCTGTGTTGTTCTGTGCACATAAGCTGTGATGTGTAAACCTGCCAACCTGTGCATGAACTGTGCTTTGCTGAATCTGTGCTGAAATCCACATAATCTGTGCTAAGCTATGGGTGTTTCTGTTTGAGTTCAATTTGATTGCCTGGCATGATAGGATTTTGGGATGACACTAGGGATGAAAAATCATCACATAGGTCAATTAGAAAGCTTGCTTACGGGCAGGATTCATGTTACGAACCCCCCACAGACCATGATGTCACTAGGGATTGTTATGGACATTTTCACAGTCTTTAGCATCAATACATAGAATCTAATGACCATGTGCACATGTATCATTCGCCACAGTGGGAGGTTAAACAATGCTGTCCTTCAGTGAACCCATGTATGCAGTCGATAATGGAGAATATCAAACTCATTGAGCAAAATAATGCTATACTTGAATGGAAAGCACTGCATGATCATCCATATAGCAACATGTCTGAATTTCCCTTTGCTAGTGAACCTTGTGCACAACCATGCACTGAATATCCATGTGAAGCATGCATACCCACTAGTGAAGACTCCCCTTCAGTTGAACAGCTTAACATGTTCTTAAGGATGAATCTCAGTCATCTATAAAATGTAGAAAGGGAGTATGCCCTTAGTCAATCCACTAATGTTGAAAATGAACCTCACCTAGAGGAAAATGAGTTGACTGAAAACACCAATGATGTTAATAGGGATGAGTATGCATATTACTCAGATGATGAATATGATGTGTTAGAAGAGCATATGTGTGCTGAACATATTGTGGAGCCTGTGGATTCAGAGACATTAGGCTTTACTCCAACTTCCATGAATGAGGCTTCTTCTAAATCTGCAGATGCATGCGATGTTAACTCTGAGTTTGGGCCTGTGCAACTGTTCTGTGAAAGTGAGCATGCTATACCACCTGTTTGTGACTTAGGGAATGCTTTGAAATTTTTGACACCAATGATACTATGCATGAAAACAACTTTGATGTGTCCGATTCCATGCCTAGGTTCGATTCCATGCCTATGCATGGTTATGTCACAAGTTGATAGATTTCCACCTAACCTAGGTTTGGTCTGTCACAAAAATCTTAAACCAACTATTCTCGAGAATTCCTAATCTAGGCCTAGAGCTTTGTGCTTCCCAAGTCCTCTTAGACTATTTTGCATCAAAGTATAACACCTTTTTGAGGGAGCCAATAGGAATGATCTTAAAGACATTGGAATGTTTAGTATCATGATGTTTCTTTTGTGTTCAAAAACACACATGTTGACAAGTTATCTTATGCATGAGATTGAAATTTTGGATTCTCAATTGGGACTTGCTAATTCGTTCAATGATTGTGAGCATGATACTTTGCCAAGAGGAATACATGGAAGTTCCACAGAATTCTATGCACTTCTTATCTCGACTCGGAAGAGTGTGTAGTGATGTTAAGAGTCAAATGAATAAGAACAAATTGGATGCATGTGGCCCCCTGTCCATGTCACAAGTTGATAGATTTCCACCTAACCTAGGTTTGGTCTGTCAAAAAAATCTTAAACCAACTATTCTGAGAATTCCTAATCTAGGCCTAGAGCTTTGTGCTTCCCAAGTCCTCTTAGACTATTTTGCATCAAAGTATAACACCTTTAGGGAGCCACAGTTGGAATGTGTATCTCTACCCGTTCCTAGAAGTGTCCATGTTGAACTAGACCTAGTGCATGATCTGCCTTTAAAATTGCAAGATTTTGTGTTCAAAAACACACATGTTGACAAGGTTTAAAAATCATTCGGTAAAATACTTCTCCCACGTTTTGATTTAATTTCTCTTGTTTAATAATAAAAAAAAAAAAAAAAAATTATACAGATCTTTCTTGCACTCTCATGTTATATTTGTGTAAGGCTGTTTTGTTTTTTTTGGTGACGCATATCTTCTTTTGGGTTGATCCTCAACTCTTTAGATTGTTGGTGTATGGTAAATTTTTCTTGTACTTCGGCAAGACACGATATATCTTGAATCGGTTGAGTATTCTTTTGTTTATATTGTGCTAATCCAATATGATCTCAATCAAGCTGAGAATGATGGATTCTAGCCTTGACTAATGAAGCTCTAATCTTGCTTTCGCCAACATACCAAGTTAATCTCTTTCCTTTAAATCTCGGCTCCGCCTTGTTCTCATGGTATGTGAATATTTAAATTCTTATCATCTTCGTTGACACATTGAGGACAATGTTTGATTTAGGTTTGGGGTGCATTTGCATTTGCATATAGAGTTTTAGTTTTAGTATTTTAAAAAAAAAAAAAAAAAAAAAAATAAAAAAAAATTATTCAAAACTCTTTGTAAATATGCACATAAAAACTACAGTTTTTCTTGCACTCTCATGTTATATTTGTGTAAGGTCATTGATGTTTCTCATATCTTCTTTGGGTTGATCCTCAACTCTTTAGATTGTTGGTGTATGGTAAATTTTTCTTGTATATAATCCAGTAGGTCTTGTTAAATCTTATATCTTGAATCGGTTGAGTATTCTTTTGTTTATATTGTGCTAATCCAATATGATCTCAGCTGAGAATGATGGATTCTAGCCTTGACTAATGAAGCTCTAATCTTGCTTTCGCCAACATACCGGTAATCTCTTTCCTTTAAATCTGCTCTGCCTTGTTCTCATGGTATGTGAATATTTAAATTCTTATCATCTGTTGACACATTGAGGACAATGTTTGATTTAGGTTTGGGGGTGCATTTGCATTTGCATATAGAGTTTTTAGTTTTTAGTATTTTAAAAAAAAAAAAAAAAAAAAAAAAATTATTCAAAACTCTTTGTAAATATGCACATAAAAACCTCCAACTTTTAGAGATCTTAGAGTCACCAGCATGCTTCTAGCTATGTTTACATAGAGAGTCTGACCGAAATAACCGAATTTGGAAGTACTGGAGAACACAATCGGGTTTCTTAGTTGATTAGAGCGTTAAAGTTGGATTTAACCATACCGGAGGGCGAATTAGGTGCTGTATAGATATTCGGTAGTAGAATTATGATCACCCATAGTGGAGACTACCCATTTTACATCAAGCGAGGCACCGACCTTCATTTTTGTGACTTTCTAAAAAATCTGTTAGAGTGTGTGTCACCGTACGTCAATTCCGGGTAGGAATGGTGAGCTACCCAACTTCGCACCACTTTCAGCACTATTTTTGATCTCTTGAGTGCTAATTTCGTCAATCATGAGGGTGACATTTAAAGATGAAAACTCCTTCTTGTAGTTCGATTTGCAGTTAGCATCATTCTCTCCCTACAACATCAACAGATCCATAGAAACACATCATCGTCAGCAAGCAGAGCAACATCAGTTGATTTGAAGAAAAGTTGAATAGTCCAAGGTTTACATGCAACAATTCAAGGAAAAGAAGATAAGATGAGAATTAGTGAAGTTTATGAAATCAAGACAATACAAGTTGTGGAAAATTGAGTTTTATTGTTTTATTGTTATTTTCATTTCATGTACTTAAAAAAAAAAAAAAATTCAAGCAACAAGGAAATTTGATTAGAAAGATACAAATTGTCAAGTTTTTGTGAAGTTCAGAAGTTCGTCATCAACGACCGAAGACCGAAAGACCGAAGATTGAAGACGTTTCTATGGATCTTTGAGAGAGTAATGTTAATTGCCGATCGGGTGAGAAGGTAAGTGAGTACTCCCATCCTTGCTAATGGTTGATTTCCTTTCTTAGAGATCATCGAAAAAGATTCTTTTTGTCCACAACTCGTGGAGTCTCCGAGAAATTATTTCGGAAGGCTGTCCTTCTCATCTTCAACGTGTGCGGGATTTCTCTCTTTATTCCTGCCGCACACATGAGAGACTAAAAAAGCGGTCTTTTTGAGTGCAATTATCATAAAACCTTATTGGTGAGGCGAAGTCGAGGCTTGTGATCACTATCGAATCCGAATTCTTTCATATGGTATGGTTACTTCTCGCTCAACTCTTAAGGATGAGAATGCGTTCTTTGGTAGTTCTAACTTCGTGTTACTAGCATGCGAAACTCTATGTCCTCATAGCTCCTTGGATGCTTGAGACTCTTTTACACTCGAAGTTGGAGAAGGTTTTGTGGGTACACCTCTGGTAAACCCTCACGAGACTACAACTCGTCCACTAGGGACACCTAGGGGTTTAAAGGCTTAGTGCATACGCTAAATGCATTCGAGAGACCAGCGACAGGTGGTATAGTTAGGATTTCTTAATTTGTTTCACTTGAGGACAAGTAAAATTCGGGTTTGGGGGTATTTGATGAGTGCCAAATATTGCATATTTCTACATCTTTTTATTGGCATTTAACTCATCTTTTGTGCTCAGAAATCAGATATTATCCCAAATTCTGTATTGTCTCTGTTCTCAAGAATAAATATTTGTACTAATTAATTTTGTGTTTTTAGGTAGTAAATAAAGCTCGGAGAAATTGGGGAGCCCAAAGAGCAAAAAATTGGAGACGAGCATCTATGGAGCAGAAAGCCAAAGCCCGCGCGCGCATCAGTTGCAACCCAATAAGTAGCAACCCATTTACAAGACATGGGCTCGAGCTATCCAAGACCCGGCCCATAACCCGGATCCACAGCCCGATTCACCCTGAGCCATTGAGATTTCTATCGTAGCATCCAACGGTCGCTCCTTCCCTCACATCAACTCTCGATGCTCCCGCTTCACACCACATCCACCTATATCTTCACCCATCGACCCAACCTCACTCTCTCTTTCTTTCTCTCTTCCCCGACAGAAAACCCAGAGCTCCATCCCCTTCTTCCCCCGACCATGGCAGACCCAACACCACCTCACCATCGCCACCATTTCCTTCTCCCCGACAACCTGCAACAACACCAACACCAGCAGCCGCCTTCACCACCTCTCTAGGTCTAGCTATCTCTTTCTTAGCTTCTCCCATAACCCTAGAAGCTAAATTAGAGATAGTTGGAGCTAGGGTTTCACCAACAGCTCATGCATGGCTACCAGAGCCAAATTAGCAGAGGAAACAGGTCTGGGTTCTCATTAATTGTACTTTCGAGCAATTGGGAGGTATATATTCGAGTGTTCTTCATGAGAGAAGAGGGAGTCAGTTTTAGGGTTTTATTTTGTTAACCTAATTTGAATTCAGTTTAATATTTGTATGATGTTCTAAATTATTTGACTAGGGTGTAGATGAAACCCCTGATTTAATGTCAAGTTGATCTAATTATCAAAGTGTTCTTGTAGTTTGTAATGCTTAGGATTATAATTAGCCTTTGAACTACACTCACCTGTGATCAATGGTACTGTAAGAAGACCATTGATACTAGGGGTAAGTGAGGGGAGTGAGTTAATCAATTATCCATCTGAGGCCTTCAAGGGAAGGCACAAGAACACAGTGAGAATTTGAACTGCCTAGCATAGGATTAGGAGGTGAATTCAACCACCTTAGTACCCTTAACAATCGGTTTACAATCTATATTTGCTACCTTAGTTTAAAGTCACAACAATCACTTAGTCGTATCGACACCAAAACAACATTTGTGTTACTTCCTTAAAAATCAGTTAGTGAAACCTTAAGATCAACCTTACACACTCCATCTCCTTGAGGATCGACCTGTACTTGCCCTGCCTCCAATAGGCACTGTGCACTTGCAGTATAAGTTGTAGGCAAACATATTTCCCAGCCTACCACTTGTCCATTTGTTTGGGGATGATAAGGTGTTGCAATCTTGTGCGACACATTATACTTCTTCAACAAGCTTTGTAAGATCCTGTTTTTGAAGTGAGAACCCCCATCGCTAATTATGGCTCTTGGAATTCCAAACCTTACAAAGATATTAGCTTGCACAAAATCTGAAACCACTTTAGAATCATTAGTTGGGGTGGCCTTAGCTTCCACCCATTTAGAGACATAATCACAGCAAGTAAGATATAAAAATTCCCATGGGAGTTGACAAAAGGACCCATAAAATCAATACCCCATACATTAAAAACTTCAATAAATTGAATAAAAGTTTGTGGCATTTGATTTCGGGCACCTAGATTGCCTGTTCTTTGGCACCTATCACAAGTTGTACAAAATATATGTGCATCCTTAAACAAGGTTGCCCAATAAAAACCACTTTCAAGTACCTTGTGAGCGGTTCTCTTACTCCCAAAATGTCATCCCCAAGCATAAGAGTGACAAAAAGACAAGATAGAATTAAATTCAGATTCTGAACGCACCTTCTTATTACTTGGTCACTACAATGTTTCCATAAGTATGGATCATCCCATATGTATTGGTTCCCTAACTTCTTAAGTTTGTTCCTCTCAGCACGAGATAAGTTCTTTGGGATTTTTTTTGACACCAAGTAATTCACAATGTCAGCATACCATGGTTCTCCAAAGGCAATTGAGAATAGTTGCTCATCCGGGAAACTTTCTCGCAATGGGATAGCTTCCTTGTCCATAGCAAGACGGCTCAAATGATCCGCAACGGTGTTCTCAATTCCTTTCTTGTCCTTGATTTCAATATCAAACTCTTGCAAGAGTAAAATCCATCGTATGAGCCTCGGTTTCGCTTCTTTCTTCATTAGCAAGTACCTAAGTGCTGCATGATCGGAAAAGACAACAACTTTTGTACCAATTAGATAAGAGCGAAACTTTTCCAAAGCAAAAACAATGGCTAACAACTCTTTTCAAGTGGTTGTGTAGTTTTTTTGGGCCTCATTTAACGTTCTAGAAGCATAATAAATAGCATGAGGTATCTTCCCCACACGTTGCCCAAGCACCGCACCAACCGCATAATCACTTGCATCACACATGAGCTCAAAAGGCTTACTCCAATCCGGTGGTTTAATGATAGGGGCTGAAATCAAAAGTTCTTTCAAACGATTGAATGCCGCCATACACTTTTCATCAAAGTTAAAAACCACATCTTTTTGCAATAAGTTACAAAGTGGTGATGCTATCTTGGAAAAGTCCTTGATGAATCTACGATAAAAACCTGCATGTAGAAGAAAAGAGCGTATCTCCCTCACCGTAGTGGGAGGGGTTAAAGCACGAATAAGGTCTATCTTAGATTTATCAACTTCCAAGCCTTTAGAAGATATTATATGGCCTAAAACTATGCCATGAGTTACCATGAAATGGCACTTCTCCCAATTCAGTACAAGGTTTGTTTCAACACATCGTTCAAGGATTAGAGACAAGTTGTTCAAGCAAAGGTCAAATGAATCACCAAAGACACTAAAATCGTCCATGAACACTTCGATTATGTTTTCAACATATTCTGAAAAGATACTTACCATACACCTTTGAAAGGTAGCTGGAGTATTGCATAAGCCAAAAGGCATCCTTCTATAAGCAAAAGTACCGAAAGGACAAGTGAAAGTGGTTTTCTCTTGATCCTCCGGCGCTATCACAATCTGATTATAACCTGAATAGCCATCAAGGAAGCAATAGTAAGAGTGTCCAGCTAAACGTTCAAGCATCTGATCAATAAAAGGCAATGGAAAATGATCTTTCCTAGTGGTGACATTCAATTTCCTGTAATCAATAAAACCCTCCAACCGGTTTGCACACGAGTTCGGACAAGTTCGTTCTTATCATTCTCCACCACTATCACACCTGATTTCTTTGGTACTACTTGTACCGGGCTCACCCACTTGCTATCGGATATGAGGTAGATAACACCCACTTCCAAAAGCTTTAGTATCTCTTTTTTCACAACTTCCATCATGGGAGGGTTCAAACGACGTTGCACTTCCCTTATAGGCTTTGCATCGTCCTCCAAACGAATCTTGTGCATACAAACGGCAGGGCTTATACCCTTGATATCGGCGATTGTCCATCCTATGGCCGTCTTGTACTTCCTTAGCACCCTTAGAAGTTTTTGCTCCTGTAATTCACTAAGCTCATTAGAAACAATTACAGGTAACTCTTCATTATCACCCAAGTACAAGTACTTTAGGTGATCGGGAAGAGGTTTCAATTCTAGCTTTGGAGATTTAACAATTGAAGGTACAAGCTTTTCATCACTGCATGGTAAAGAAATAAAAGAGATATTATGAGTTTCCGAGCATCCTTGTAGTGAATTAAGATCACCAAGGGCTTCCTTGACTTCATCACCACACTCTACACCATTATCCATGGATGTAGTTAACACGGTTTCCAAAGCGTCATCACCATTCAATTCAAATATTTGTTGTGCCAATGTATCCATAACATCAATGGAGAAACAAGAGTGGATGTCACTAGGATATCTCATCGTCTCGAAAATGTTGAAACGTATTGTTTCTCCATCAAACTCCATAGTTAGCGTTCCCTTGTCCACATCAATAATGGTTTTCGCCGTTTTCATGAAGGGACGCCCAAGTAGCAATGGAAGAGACGAGTCCGGTGAATCTTCATTCATCTCTAACACACAAAAGTCAGTTGGAAATACAAGTTGATTAACCTGCACAAGAACATCCTCAACAATACCCATTGGGTAGACATTAGAGCGATCAGCTAATTGCAATACAATTCCAGCCTTTTTAAGAGGACCAAGATCAAGTGAATTATACATTGATGCAGGCATAACATTAACGGATGCACCTAAATCCAATATAGCTTTGTTAAATGTTGTGTTACCAATTATGACGGGAATGTCAAAACTACCGGGATCCTTGCACTTAAGTGGGAGTTTGTGTTGTAAGATTGCCGAAGCATTCTCCCCCACACTAAGCACTTCATTACCTTTGAGCCTTTGCTTATTGGTACGCAAGTACTTCAACACCTTTGCATACTTTGGAACTTGCTTAATAGCATCAATGAGTGGTATTTTCACATGGATCTTTTTAAGAACGTCTAAAATATCCTTTTCTAGTTCCGCCTTCTTAGAACTTGCAAATCTGCGAGGAAAAGGTAAAGGAGGAACATAAGTAGAAACCGGAGTTTTAGAGTTAGGAATAGGTACCTCAGAAGTTTGGGGAGAATCCTCATTCTTCTCCTCCTCCAAAACAGGTTCCTTTGGTGTTTCCACTTTGCCCGAATCAGTAACTTCGGGTTGCACAAGTTGTGTACCACTTCTCAATGTAATAGCGTTGACACCCTCTTTTGGGTTAATAGGTTGAGAAGGGAGTTTCCCACTATTTTGTGCCTTCAATTGGTTCAACTCAATAGCCATGGAGCCCATTTGTGTCTGCAAATCCTTGATAGAACTCTTAGTTTCCTGCTGATTTTCTTTAAACATGGTGGAAATGCCTTGCATCATTGTTTGAAGCTTTGAATCAATATCGGAACCTTGATTTTGCATTGATTGTTGTGCTTGTGGTTGCTGAAATTGTTGTTGCTGAAATTGTTGTTGTTGAGGTTGAAATCCACTAGGACAGTTGAAAATAGGTTGTTGGACTACACCTTGCTTGTTGGCATAGCTAAAATTGGGGCGATCTCTCCATCCCGGATTGTAAGTGTTAGAGTAGGGATCATACCGTCTTTATTGATTTGGAAAGACCGCATTAGCTTGCTCGTCTTCATAAGTTTGAGAGGAACTTGGTATCACCGCGGATGCAACTTGTTGCATCATTGCTGTCATGTTACCCATTTGTTGACGAAGTTCCTCGACCTCGCTCACTTCATTTACTTTCCTAAGAAGCACATCCGAACCACGACTCAAGAACTGTTGGGAGTTTGCTGCCATGTTTTCTATCAACTCTCTAGCTTGTGCCACCGTCTTGCTCACTAGTGCACCACCACCCGTTGCGTCAAGAAGATTCCTATCACTTGATTGGAGTCCTTCATAGAAGTATTGGATGATCATAGCGTCACTGAATTGGTGGTGAGGCCAGCTTTCCACCAATCTCTTGTATCATTCCCAACATTCATATAAGGATTCTCCCATATTTTGCTTCATTCCACAAATCTCCTTGCGAATTTGAGTAGCCTTTGATGCAGGAAAATATCTCTCTAAAAAGAGTTTCTTCAGCCCATTCCATGTCGTGACACTTCCGGAAGGCAAATAGTACAACCAATCCTTAGCACTATCCATCAAACAGAAACGAAAAACTTTCAACATTGCACCATCCGCCTCAATATCCGCTGGAAGCATGGCCATGACAATGGTGTGGAAGTCCATAAGATGCTTGTTTGGGTCTTCATTCACCATGCCATGGAACTTTGGTAATTCTCTAAGCAGCTTGATCTCAAAAGTAGAGTTTGTTTGAATACACCCCTGTTGTGTATCAAGCCTATGAGAAGCCAAGTCCTTGAGTGTACGATTTGCATCACCCATTGCTTCTTCTTCTTCAACTTGTGGTTCGTCTACGAATGGAACCTCTTGTTCTCCTTCTAGCTGTAACTCTTCTCCCACTTCTAACTCTTGATCTTCTGTTGTGTCTTGACTTGGTTGGAGTATTGTGCCTCTTCGAGTAGCTATCACGCACCTTGGATAGTTCCAATCTTTAGAAGCCAGGGATTAGGTACCTGAAAATAATTCTCGCAAACAAGTGAGAAACAAGACAAGAAACAAGAAGCAAAGATAAAAGCAGAAATTATAAAAACAAACTAAAAACTTAATAATAAGCCGTATGCCTCCCCGGCAACGGCGCCAAAATTTGGTCGGTTGTCAGCCGAGCAAAAATAATTTCACTTTCTCACTCTACTAAATATAAATGAAGTACGTGGTAAGAAAGAGTTCGTTCCCACAGAGAGGCTTTTGTTGTTATAGAATTTCAGTTTCTTAGTAACCAAGGGGGGATTTTTGTTTTATCTAAGCAATAAAAGTAATTGAAAGCAAAAAAATAATTTAAATAATCAATAAGGAGAAGATATTGGTCACGGGATGGTATCATTCACAAACATGTATTATCATCAATGACTAGAATTGGTATTTTAATCTCTCATTTACTAAAAGTCCTAGGATACCTTGATCGCAAAAATATCCCGTTAATTCCCTGATTTCATCACAACCACATTAAAAGATGTATATGTGAATTCTTCCCAGAAAGCAACCTAATGTGTAAAAGCACAATCAAGTTTAACTCCCTAAAAGCAATAAGTTCTATGGAATAAGACTAATCAATGCAAACGAACGTGTAAAAGCACTAATCCGTTTTAACAAAAGTTATGATTCACTTGTGACTAGTAGGATATATCACTACAAGCACTACCCACAATTATGCTACTTAGAATCGGGGGATAAACAACTTTTTCGTATTGAAAACCCTAATATAGCTCTAGAGATGAATGCAAATCGGATTGATTCCGGACTCAACCTAACAAGTATTCAAATCATATAACACTATTAATTGTGAATCACAAACAATAAATTATTGAGACAAAACTAATTCATAGATTCAAATAACATGTTGAGAAATCAACTTTATCCCATAACCAATAATAATTGTTTAGCTACTGATAGCTATGGAGTTCATCATAAAAATATTAATTGAATAGAAGAAGATGAACAAAAGCAAACCCTAGTAGCGTAAACAAAAGCGGCTCTCTCCAAGTTCCAAGAATAATACGTGATCCTTTAGTTGTAGAAAACTTTCTCCTTTTGTAGCTTTTCCTCTTTCCAAAACTAGGTCTTCAAAGCCCAAAGTCCAATAACAAGATGTCCACCAAGCCCACATGTGAGGAATACCCATGTGAAAATATGTCCCAAAAATAGTAGCCGAAAAACTGGTATTATGGCCGAAAATTGGCCGGAGAAAAGTATTTCAGGTGACCGTCAAAGTGCACCCGGTCACCGGTCAAAAATCAGTCAACCGGGTCAACTCGGTAAGTCAACCGAGTCAAACCGGGTCATATGAGTTAGGTGGTCTAGTCAGACCTGAGTCAGAGTCTAAAAAGCCTGACTAAGCTGAGTGATCTTGACAAGAACCTGAGATGTTGCAGTTCCACAGGCGGTAATCCAGTCATGCACCATGATGGCGCTTCATCCAAGCAGCTGCAACTCAGAACTTCTTTAGGCTGTAGCTTCAGCAGCTCCTACATTTTCATTTCCACTGCTAACTAACAACACAACATCACTACCAAATAAACCAGCCAAGTCTCAAAACCAACTTCTCGCAATTTCAAATTTGCAACTCATGCCCATCAAACAAAAACAAGACCCGTCTCTTCCAGTGACTCAAGCTATCTCCTTGTGCTTCAATCATACTTACCATTTTAGTTCCTTGCAATTGCACCTTCTCAACCTAGGCATACATTTATTGTTTCTGCAACACAGGCAATGCACCTTGATCCATTCTGTCATCTCAGGCCAACCAACACCACTTGAGCCAACAACATCTCAGCTTCTGCCTTACACAACTTACAACATCTCAGCTCTTGTACAACCGTCACCATAACCTGAGCACCAGAACTGTCTACATTGCATCTGAGATTGCCAATTCAGTTCAATGTCACCAGTTGCATTACAACCATTTCTCACACGAAATCGCCACTGTCTCGGTCCACTGCAGTGCAATACTTTCTAATCCACACAAACCACCTGCAACATGAATTACCCAACACTAACACAGACCAACCACCAGTTCCATTACCTGCTTCAAATCAAGCACAAACCCATCAGCCATCTCCACTACAACCATAAATTCCAACCATCTCCTGTATCTCTCACAGTAGCAGCTCCAACCGCAGCTACAGAGCTTGCACATCAACACCAGCTGCAATCACCACTCTGTCAGCTCACATTGCTGCTCCAAATTCCAATCTCAGCTCAGTTCCAAATTCCACCAGACAATCACCACTCTTTCAGCTTGCATTGCTGCTCCATCTCACCAATTTCATCTCCTTCTGCAACACTGCACCTGAGTTTCCACCATTGAACAACCGCACCTCTTACTGGAACCCACAACACCATTTCTACTGCAATTACCACCTACATTTTCTCACAACAGCAAGTCCGCCTCATCTCCATTACCAGCCTCAGCAGATTCACTACCAATTCCCTGGCTCAGACTTGTATTCATACTGCAAGCAACACCAACAGCTTCTGTACATCAAGGTCAGCTTCATTACCTTCCCAAACTTCTCAGACTTCTCAGACCCTGCTCAAATCAACACTAGTTCATAGGCAAGTTATTCATCCCTGTAAGGTTAACTTCTTTCATTCATATAAATGCTGCAAATTCAGCACCAACAGATTCATCACCTCCTTCAGAAAACCCCACTTGAATTCCTCGATGTTTACTCTGAATCTCCATTTCTCGGTCTCCTCCATCGGTGCTTCAATCAACAACCAGAGAAACCCATCGATCTCAATCTTCTTATTGATTCGAGTCTTCATATCAACAGCACCACGATCTTAACTTGATGAAAAATCTGCAAACCCACCGTTAATCGACCAGTATCATCAACATAAACTCCTCCATCATCTTCAATCGATAGTGTCAACAACAAAAAACCCTAGTTACAGCGAGAACCCATCTTTGCAGACTTCAATTTCACCTCTTCTCTGCCTGTTCTCGGCAACAACACTAACCTAACTCCATTAATTAAACCAGTAACAACATTAGTGCATCAATTTTTCCTCTTTTGTCTTGGATTCGAATTCAGAGCAGCCTCCATAGCTTCTCTCGGTTTCAGATAAAGGGTGAGGAATAAGAACTAATGATAAGAAGAAATAATTTGTGCTCTCTGATTTTAGGTTAAGTGTAGGAACCAAAATTGCTATTGGCACCCCAGTTTAGTGTTTAAGGGGTAACCAGCTCACACATGGCCTGTTAGTTATACGAAACTGACAATTCATTCTCCACCTCTTCTTTGCGCAACCTAGTCTGCTCCAAATGGACGTTTTCTCATTCTTTTGCTCCAAATGACTCCAAAGTACCTAAATAACTCAAAATTAAAAATAAGAGATGCAATTCTCAAGGATAATAGCAAAGAAAACATAAATACTAGATATAAAATGAAGGTGTTTATGACACCTATCAATTGCTCAATTCTAAAAATTACTGATAAATTACTGAATATTGATAGCTGGATCAATATTTGAGCAACTGAGCAAGTGTTGCTCAATTATACGAAATATTTATTGGTAACGTGACCTCATAAAATATTAAAATATTGGTAGATTACCAAATATTATATTATTAATTCATATGCTGGTTGTTGAATCAATATAAATTCATTAGTGTTTGAATCTTGCTCAGAATGATGATTCGTAGAACATTTATTCAAAACCCTAATTTCAGATCATAGTTGATGAATCGCTGAAAATAGGTCATGAGTGATAGAGGGACCGACCACATGGGATGATGGGCGTCCACGTGGTGCCCAGTGCTCGAGTGAGCATGCAACAGGGTTCCGAGTTGAACAGTTGTTGATAGAATGATGATTAAATGTCGGTTTCATCATTTATTGAAATATTGTTGGGTTCAGCATTAGGTGATAAAACCTAGGTATGAAAGATGGGGACCGACCAAGAGAGCATGGGACCGACTCTTGGTAGTCACGGGACCGGTTGTTGGTCGTTTGAGCAATCCCCAGGTTGGTTTAAGAGAGTTTGGGCCCAATATGAGCAATTGAGCAAATTAGGTCAGAATTATGAAAACGCGTGGGACTGGATTTGTGCAAGCCCTAGGAATGACTCTGGTCGGTCATGAAGGCATGCACGTGTTGTCGTGGTATCCGTGTCTCCGTACTGAGAGTTTCAGTATTTTCTGATGTGCGTTCGAGCAATATTATGAATTTTCAGAAGAGTTTCATTTTGACTGAAATTCTTGATTTTTGTTGGAATGAGCATGTATGCTCAATTGATCAATATTTTGTAAATATTAAAATAAGAGTATTTTAACATTTAAAATTTCCGTGACAGGCTAGCCGGTCGTGTGACCTGTGGGCTTTTGGTTTTTCATGATTTGAGCAAAATTTGAGAAGTTATGACGAAATCATGATTTTTGCTCAAACCAAGGAGTTTCATGAATTTAGGAAAATAATAATTATAAAAGACTAGGGATTGCAAGGTATGGGACCGGCCACGGCTAGGGCATGGCCGGCCGACTATGTTGCCCAGTCCCGCACACCTTTCCCTAATTTTATATTATTATTTTTTCATGAATCTATGAAGTTATGGAGAATCCATGAGTTTTTGTTGAAACGGAGGAGTTTCATGAGTTTAGGGAATTATAAAAAGCTAGGGATTGTGAGGTGTGGGACCGGCCACGTCTTAGGCATGGCCGGCCGGCTAGGTTGCTCGGTCCCGCACATCTTTCCCTATTTTATAATATTATTTCATGAATCCATGAAGTTATGGGGAATTCATGAGTTTTGCACAAACAAGGAAAGTTTCTAAATTGAAGGAGTTTTTCATGAGTTCATCAAAATAACAAAATAGGGCAAAATAATGGAAGAGGCCTGGGACCGGCCACAACTAGGGCATGGCCGGCCGGCCGGTGGGCCCGGCCCCTCTGCGCCTCTTATTATTTTATTATTATTTGTTGCTTTCTCCTATTTTGCGTAGGATTCCTTATCTGTCCATATTTTTGGATGCTCGTTTGCGCATACGGGTGCTCAGTCGTGCATCATTGTCGAGTACACTTACACCATTTCTGTAGGGCTTAATCAGTGATGATCCAGATGCCCGTTGGTTGGGTATTTATTACTAATTCATGAAATTCAGTGTAGAATAGTTCATGAAACGGAACAATAAAATGAGTAGTCATTTATTATCAATTCATAGGATCAAATTGTGGATTCGACCATGAACTTGGAATAATAAAGCAGGCATTACCATTCCATGGGATCTTGGATTCGACCATAGAATCGGAGTAATAAAATTATCTATTACCATTCCATGAGATTAGCAGTGAATTCGGTCATGAAATTGGAATAATGAGATAATATAGTAGTTTATTGCCATTCTGTGAGATCAAGTCGTAGATTCAATCATGGAATCAGAACAATTGTTATTGCCATTCCATGGGATCAAGACATGGATTCGACCATGGAATATGAGCAATTGTTATTGCCATTCCATGGGATCGAGCCGTGGATTCGACCATGGAATATGAGCAATAATAGATCATTCAGAATTCAGTGGTGAATGTCACGGCGAATTAATCTATTACAGAAAAGATATTAGCCAGATAAAGCGTCACATCCATTCTGAATGGTGCATAGTCAGGGAATAACGGGTGTTGTTTACGACCTGAAGGCATTACTGCTCTCAATCTGCGGATGTAGGATCAGAATATCGCGACAACAACTCTACGCGAAGACAATGGATAACAACATTGCGAGTAAGTCGCAGAGGGTTAAATATGAATGACGCACTGGATGACGGTAGGAAGATATGAAATCTGGCGAAAGATAAGAAGTGTCGCGAATACGAATACTTATACGCCTGCGACACTTCGCGAGATATTTCCGAAAATAAAGGACAGCTTAGCTGTCATTCACTATGTATTACCCTATATAAAGGGATGAGTGAATCTGTTGAGGGAGAGGTCTTTTTGGATTGGAGAGTAAGTCATTAGGAGAGAGAAAGAGAAACATTTGTAATTTCTTAAAGTGTAATTCCAGTTTCCTGTGAAAAGATTCAAGAAAGTTATTAATAAACATTCATAATTGTTCATCTATTATCTATTGAATGGATTAGTTTAGCAAAATATAGTGAGGGGTGTATTGTGGGATTTCCTGCAACTACATATTGGCGCTAGAAACAGGGATTTGAAGAAAGAAAGAAGGCAATAAGAATCATTTAAATCAAGAAAATGAAAGAAAAAGACAATGTTAAATTAGATGAGGCAAAGGAGAAAGATATGGAGTACAGTTCGGGCACAAAGATAATGATCGATGAGTTTCATGAAAATATCAAAGGAAGAATACACAAGCGGGATTTTGAAGGAAAGAAAATCACAGATAGAGAGGTAACGGTGCCTTTAGAAGAATGGGAAAAGCAAAGGATAACATTCACAGCTTCAGAAATATCTAAAGAAAATTTGAATCACACATCTCCACTGGAAATCACAATAAACGCGTGCAAAGGAGAAGAATTAGTGAAGGCAACACAAACATGGACAGTAAATAGAACTTTAATCGATACGGGAAGCTTGGTGAATATCATGTTTTATCATGCTTACAAGAAAATGGGATATAAAGATAAAGAAATGATTCCCGCGGCCTACAACATCCATGGTTTTAGTAAATCCATAACAAAGGTTAAAGGAGAAGTAAAAATACGAATTCTGTTGGGAGACATCGAGACACGAGTAACCATGTGTGTAGTAGATATGGAATCACCATACAACGTATTGCTAGGGAGACCATGGGTACATGCAATAAAAGCAGTAGCATCAACATTTCATCAATGTATCAAATTTCCCACACCAACTGGAATCGGCGAGATTAGAGGAGATGTGGATAAATGGAGAATATGTTGTCAAATCGAAATAAAATATCATGAAGAGCAAGCAAAGAAGCGAAAGTATCGCAGGAAACTGGCGAAAGCAACTAAAAAAGAAGAAGAATTTAGAGTTTACATGATAAGAGCAAAGGAAGGAAAAGGGATACCTAGCGAGATTTCGGGAGAAGAAAATGAACTCGCGAAAGAGTTGAAAGGACCAACCCCTATGGGAGAATCGCAAGCTAGTTACGTCGCGGCAGAGCAAACGAAAGAAGTGAATATCGGAACTAATGAAGGGCCCAAAATGTTGAAGATTGGGACCGGTATGGAAGCGGATGAGGAAAAAGGATCATGAGAGTTGCTGCGAGACTATAAGGATATCTTCGCGTGGAACATGGATGATATGCCCGGTATAGATCCATCGATAGCTTGTCACAAATTGGAAATATATAAAAGGATGAAGCCGTTCAAGCAGAGAATTAGAAAAAATCGCAACAACTTATCACCCCCAAATAGAAGAAGAATTGCAGAAAATGCTAGATGCAGGAATCATCAGGCCAGCTAAGTATCCTGAATGGATAGCAAATATGGTTATAGTCCCAAAGAAGAAAAAGGGGATAAGGATTTGCATAGATTTCACCGATTTAAACAAAGCTTGTCCTAAAGATAGTTTTCCATTGCCGGATATCCCACAACTAGTCGAATCAGCAGCGCGAAATGAAAGAATATCATCTCCTGGATGGGTATAAAGGTTACAACCGATTCCTCTCGCCGAGGAAGACCAAGAGCATACTTTGCTTTTTTCGCTCCAAGAGGTTATATTGTTATACGAAAATGCCGTTTGGTTTACGAAATGCTTTGGAGCAACGTACCAAAGAATGGTAGAAGAAGTGTTCGCGGAATGGATACATAAAACACTTTGGAAGTATACGTAGATGATATGCTCGTAAAAGTAAGAAAGCGAGAAAACCATGTACAAGATCTAAAAGAAATTTTTGAACAGATGAGGCGATTCAACATCAAAGTAAATCCCAGAAAAATGTACCTTCGGAGTGGCATCGGGAAATTTTTGGGTTATATAGTATCAAAGGAAGGAATACAAGTCGACCGGAGAAAGTGAAAAGCGATTCGCGATATGCCAACACCTGCGACAATAAAGGATGTCCGAGGAAAATGAATGGGTTGTTAGCATCACTAGGAAGATTCATTTAGCGATCATCTGATAAGTGCAAGCATTTTTTCAAAGATCTTGAAAAAGGGATCGAAATTTAAATGGACAGACGAATGTGAAAAGGCTTTACAGAAATTAAAGAACATCTAATGGAAGTATCCATTATGCAAAAAAGCGAGAACCAGGAGAGGAATTGTTGGTATATCTTGCGACAACGCCGCATGCGTTAAACGCAGTATTGCTGCGAATAGACGCTGGAGTAGAAAAACCGATCTACTATATCAAAGAAGACTTTTAATGCCGCAGAAAGGAATTATTCAAGATTGAAAAACTAATCCTGGCGTTAGTTTATGCAACATTTAAGCTTCGCATATATTTTCAAGCACATACTTTGTCGGGTGGTAACAAAAGTACCAATCGAATCGATAATGAAAAATTCAAAAGATCGGGAAGAGTAGAAAGGTGGAATGCCCAAATAAGTCATTATAAACTCCAATATGAAATATTATCTTCAACTAAGTCACGGGTAGTCGCAGACTTTTTGCGAAATTTCCTTTGGAGGAAGATGAAGCGATGGATGAAATGATGGATGTAGAAGAAGAGCATGGAGACCCAAATGATTTATTAACCGAACCGGATAGGTGGGAAATATTGGCGGACGGATCATCAAATGGAGAAGGTAATGGAGTGGGAATTGTTGTGATTTCGCGAGGAAGGCAATAAATTAGCTTTCTCTTTTAGATTGGAGTTTGAATCCACTAATAATGAAACGGAGTATGAAGCCATAGTACATGCTTTACGATTCGCAATAGAAATGAAGTTAGAAAATGTGAGGATTACCGGTGACTCGCAATTAGCAATTCGCCGGATAACGAGAGAAATACGCTACAAATGAGCCATCTTTGCAAAAGTATAGAAAGCTTGTCGAAGAATTGTCAAAGACAGATACAAAAATGAGGTGGAGGCATATATCAAGGAGAAATAATGAGACTCGCAGACGCTTTTGCCTTTATATCAAGCATGATGATGATCCCATTGCGAGGAATATCAAAATACAAACACTTTTGGCACCATCAATTAATAAAGAAGAAGGGCAAGAAGCGGATGCAATGTTAGTAGAAGATATACCGCAATGTCGCGATAAAGACCGGAGAAATGAACTTCACGCTTATTTGATGAAAGGGGAGACACCAAGAAATAGATTAGAAGCACACAAATTAAAAATCCGTGCAACGAATTATGAATTAAGAGATGGTGTGCTTTATCGGCGATCTTTTGATGGACCTTCACTTCGATGCTTAACAAGGGAAGAGGAGAAATCATATTGAAGATGTTGCATAGCGGAGATGCTTTGGAAATCATAGCGGTGGAAGATCTTTAGCGTATAAAGCAAAAATGCAAGGATATTACCGGTCGTATATGCATGAGGACGCGGAGAGCGATGTCAAGACGCTGCGAAGAATGTCAAAGACATGGGAAGAAAATACATGCACTCAGGGCACCATTAAATTCTTCTAAGAGTGTATGGCCTTTTGGAAAGTGGGGTTTAGATATTGTGGGACCTTTTTCACCAGAATGCAGGGCAAAGAAGGTACTTAATTGTCGCAACGGATTATTTCACAAAATGGGCGAAGTGAAAAGCGGTACAACACATTCGCGACAAAGATATTTTTACTTTCATATTTAAGAATATTATATGCGATTTGGGATCCCCTTACGTTGGTATCTGATAATGGGAAACAATTTGAAGGGAAAAACATAGAGTTGTTACTTAATGCATTTCAAATAAGATGTGGGAAATCGACTCCACTATATCCGCAAGCTAACGGTCAGGCGGAGGCAACGAATAAAACAATTGCGGATATATTGAAGAAGAAGTTAGAAGGACACAATAGAGGATGGTGCGAACAAGTACCCAGTAGCAGTATGGGCATACAATACAACAAGAAGAGAAGCTCTTGGAATGTCACCTTTTTGCTTAACATATGGAGTTGAAGTCGTGCTCCCAACGAAGTCATGATCCCAACAACTAAAAAGAAGTTTGGGAGAAAAATCTTAGTGCGAGAAACATTCTAATCAAGTTGGACGAATTAGAAGAGAAAAGGGAGAAGGCGTTAAGACACATGGAGAATTATCAACGAAGATTGGCGGAGAATATAACAAGCGTGTGAAGATACGTGAATTTCAACCGGGGGACTGGTATTGCGAAGACACCAATATATCGGCGAGAAAATGGAGGCAAGTCAAGCGAGAAAATGGGATGGACCTTATATTATCAAAGAAGTAGTCGGTACGGGGGCTTATAGATTGATGGATCCGAAGGTAAAGATATGGGACAAAGATTGGGCGAGGCCGTGGAGCAGTTATATCTAAAGAAATATTACCCATAAAAGTGGGTCGGATGAAGTACTCTAATGCAAGATATCTCGAGAAAGTCAATAAAATTCAAACCAAAATATCGGCGAATGTTTCGCAAACGAATGGCAAGAAATAACGAATGAATGAATGAATAAACATGATCGAATGAATGGGACGAACCTTTATGGCGTACACCCTAGTTCGCGAATTATACTTCGTAAGAGGCAAATGTAAGACCTAAAGTGCGTCATATAAGGGGGAATCTCTTAACATGGCTCGGGGAAAAGGTTACACCGCCCGGAACTGGGTCATGCAGATTTGGGGCCCATGAAAGCCTATCCGGAGGAGGTACCTTGGATTCCCAACTATATATGTAGGTTATACCCTGGTTGGGCGACCGAGGGTCTCTTTCAAGGAGTCGCGTATGATCAAGGCGCCGAGGTACCGGTTGAGTCAAGAGTGCGGGGAGCATGGAACTTCCTTACCACTCTTGACAAGTCTTGGCGCACGCCGCACTCGGCCCGAAGAAAACTCCACTTAGGGTGCAGCCTTGTAACCATAAACTCTATAGGTATAAGGGATAAGAGGTGCATAAAACAAGCGGTTGTTGTTAAGACCGGATGGGAGGAGCTAGCCTTGTATGGCCGATGTACGCCTCCTTGAAGGGGAAACCGGGGAGGTGATAAGGGCGGCACCCTCCATTAGGGAGCTGATAAGTGCCAAAGACGCAAATGTCACGAGGCTTTGTTTTCGCAAGGAAACTTAGGCTTGTCATATTTGTGCAATGATCTGCGAGAGGCAATAATACTAACGCGAGGGTAAGACGAGATCAATGGGTCCTTACATGCAAGTGTAAAGACGTCCTGCGATTTCGTCGCAAGACGACAATGTCACGGGGCTTTACTTTTCGCAAGAAAATTTAGGCTGTCATATTGTCGCAAGCAAAAATATCTGCAGAGGCAAAAATACTTGAAAAATGATAAGACAAGGTCAATGGGTTTTTACATGCAAGTGTAAGACGTCCTGCGACCTTGTCGCAATAAAGGGTGGCAGAGTGAGACCTTTAATTAGGAAGGTCAAACTTAGAAGACCATCAAAAATGATAAGGCAAGGTCAATGGGTCATTACATGAAAATGTAAAGACGGCCTGCGATCTTGTCGCAATGAGAAGAAATAAAGTGAAATCCCTAATTGGGATGATTTTACTTAACAAAAGATTCAGCAAGCGAACATGCTCGCGAGGTTATGCTCAAACACCTTAAATAAGAGAAAAAGGAGAAAATAAGGGGATTACTCGATCAACGACTTAATCCTTACAAACAAAAAGAAGTTTTGGAAAATTACAAAGAAAGTTTAATCCTCTACATCAATATTATCAACTACAGAGGATGGTTGAGATCTTTCACTGCCTTTATCAGCTTCACCTTCACCGGTGGTGGATTTTCATCGAAATGTTCTCAAAGACCTTCATTTTCGCCAGTGGTGGATTTTCATCGAAATTTTTTCGATTGGATCTTTGTTGGTAACTTCAATATTAGCGATATCTTCGCCGCTTTCATAGTCATAATCACTGTCAGGAGAATCAGGGACTTCATCATCACTTACTTCCAAAGGATCAACATGAATAGGATCAAGGGACTTAGACAATAAAATCTCATTCACAAGGACTTCAGCTTTGAGGGGGAATTGACGAAGCAACGCCTTTTGACGATTTTTACTATCTATGTCTTTACAGTAAGACATATAATCAAATCTTCGTTCTGCACGGTCGCGAGAACGAGCAAGAGAGGCGGCGAGTAACCCATTTTCCTTGCGAATCCTAGAGTAATCTGATCTGAGGGTGGAGATAGTAGAGCGAAGTTTCTTCTCAGAGTCTGCATAACAAATGCACAAGATTAAAGATAATTAAAAAATTTTAGAATAATTAATGGATTAAGATAGTCAAATAATATGACTACCTTCCTTCTGAGAAGTAAGATGCTGAATTAAAGCTGCAAAATTATTCCCCAAACAGTCCATGGCATCATCAAATGTATCTCCAACTAGGCCTTTCAATCGAGCTCGCAAGCTTTTTTCATTCGAAACAAGTATAGAATTCTCAGTCACAAGAGTAGAATTGGATTTTTCTAATTTGGAACATTGATCCTTGAATTGGTTTGCTTTTAGACTTAAGGTTATTCTGCCCTGAATAAGTTTATCTCTCTCGGCAGTAATTTCTTCAAGTTGCTTTTTCAACGTATGAATAGTTTGTTCTTGTTCTTCACGTAATTTTCGACAAGCATCATATTCTTGCGAATAGGTCGCGACCTTGTTTAGCAGAGATCGCTTTTCCTGAGAAAGGGTCCCATTCTCATCTGATAAAGTTCCCAACTCCAAATTAGCCTTAGTCAAAGAGTAAGAAAGGCGAGATAAGTCTTTACTTAATGAGTCTTGCTGCTGAATTAAATCAAAATTTTCTTTAGACAAATTATCTATTTGATCAACAACATATGTATGAAGATTATTTAAGATGTTATATTGCTCCATCCAAGCATCTCTTTCAACTCGAACCTCTTCAACAGTTGATTCCAAGTGATATATCTCCATTATTCGTTTCTGTTTAGATCTTAAAGGGCGAACAAAAGTTTAAGTTGTAAAAAAAAAAAAAAAAAAAGAGAGCTTAAGGGGAAGAAGCATACCTTTTAACTCTTCATTCTTCTTGCGAAGATTATCACGATCTAGTGAGAGGTTGTGAAATTTTGATTTTCAAGATGAAGATTATTGCATTTAGCGAGTCATAGCTTGAAGATCATTTTTCAAAGACATTAATTTCTTGAACTAAGGATGCTTGCGAGATCCTATCGGGACCAATATGTTTACTTAAAATCTCACAGGACATCAGATTTGACAGGATCAACGAAGTCTTCTTGGCATCATTCACAAGGTCCGAGAGAACTTTGAAAGCTACGTCTATTCCTTCCAAATTTTCTGCGGTAAGAGGGATTTGCTCGACTAAAGAAGGAAGAGACGAATCATTCTTCGCCAAAGGAACATCATGAGAAGGAGACTTCGGGAAAGGTAGTGATTGGAGGAATGAGTAGGACATTGATGGTAGGAGAAGGGATAAGTTCATTTGTAGTAGGATTATTATGAGGAACCTGATCTATAAGGAGTTGAGGCATAGGAATATTGTCATTTGTGACAAGATTGTCTTGCGATGATTTCGCAACAGGAGAAGAAGGCGAAAATGAGGGAAAGGGAACATCAGGAGTAACCGGTTTAGAGTGGCGAAATCTTTTGGGAGTCTTGTCAATAATATTGTCATCCTGCGAATGATAAATTAAATAAGAAACAGAGGCAATGATAGTGTTATTAAAAAGTAAATGCTTCTTTAAAATACCTTATCGCTCGCAGGCTTTCTTTTAGAAACGGTATGTTTAGCTTGCGAAGAGGACTTTGGTGGCAAGGTGGATTCATGTTGAGAAGTTGGTTTCGATTGTGAATCCAAAGAAAGAAGGGGGTTCTTCACGGTGAACTTGGTGCTGGGTTTGTTCTTGCTGAAACAAAAATGGCAGAGAAAGATTAAAAAGAATAAGATAATCTCAAAAAGGGGAGTTAATCACAAAATCAATCAATCATAGAATCAATCGAATCTAGCAAGATTAACAAACCTGGATGCCATGGAAATGATAGCAAATAAGAAATAACAGAAGGATGATGAAGACGATATTGAAGAAGAATAGCGAGAAAAAACGATTGCGAGACGATAAAGGAGATGAAATAGAAGGAAAGAAGTGTTCTTCACAAGAGACTCTCCTATAAATAGGCAAGAAAGTGTTATGACCGGATAACATTAAATGTACCGGTAAAAAGGATGGTTTTAAACACGTGTAAACGGTCATTCCTAGATTCATGGAGTTATGCTGAAGAAGATTTTTAGTGGAAAATGAACGGTTGCGACAAAGAATTCGGATATCGCACAACATAAGGAAACATAAAGAGAGGCGAGAAGATATAATATTCGGGTATTGCACAACATATTTTCTTATCATATGAAACTCAATTATTTTCCTAACTCGCGAGGAGAGATTGCAAAATCCATTATTCTCCATAACCCATGAGGCAAGAAATGATGTTTCATACATACTTCTAAAAACTTCGGAACTTCGCCAAAGAATAGAGGCAAGTACGTACTTTTCAAGTCCAGTATTCTTTTGCTCGTTCCTTCATCAATAAAAATCAGAGACTACAACAACAACGAATTTTTTCTTAAAGATCGCTCTCCAAGCAATATTCAAGAAAAAAAGAGGCAAGATGTAGGATCAGAATATCGCGACAACAACTCTACGCGAAGACAATGGATAACAACATTGCGAGTAAGTCGCAGAGGGTTAAATATGAATGACGCACTGGATGACGGTAGGAAGATATGAAATCTGGCGAAAGATAAGAAGTGTCGCGAATACGAATACTTGTACGCTGCGACACTTCGCGAGATATTTCCGAAATAAAGGACACAAGCAGCTGTCATTCACTATGTATTACCCTATATAAAGGGATGAGTGAATCTGTTGAGGGAGAGGTCTTTTTGGATTGGAGAGTAAGTCATTAGGAGAGAGAAAGAGAGAAACATTTGTAATTTCTTAAAGTGTAATTCCAGTTTCCTGTGAAAAGATTCAAGAAAGTTATTAATAAACATTCATAATTGTTCATCTATTATCTATTGAATGGATTAGTTTAACAAAATATAATGAGGGGTGTATTGTGGGATTTCCTGCAACTACAGCGGAGAACCGCCTGAATCTATGCACGGTCTCTCCACATAGTAAGGGAACGGTGAGTGTCACCGACGTCCTGAAGGCGTCCGCCGCCCAACTATTATTTTATGTGGAGGGGGGTCTCTCTCCTGCAGTCAGGGAACAGTGAGTGTCATCGACGTCCTGAAGACGTTTAAGCTCTCAATCTACGGAGAACCGCCCAATTATGTTATTCTGCATAGAGGGCATGATGAAATGCTAGGGATCGAATCGCTCAACTAGTGGGGATTTTCGAAAACATATTCATCATGGCTTCGTAAAATATGAATCGTTGCATGCCTGAAAGCCATGTCGAAACATGCCTCATGATTTTACGGTTTTTCCCTTTGTTGAAAATCCACCATCAACAGTTACAGAGAGTCTTGGGCTAAGAGGATATATGAGATTCCTGACCATTGTCGTGCGGTCAGAGTTTTGAGACATCAAAGGGCTGCACATTGAGATTTGTTTAAAGAGGCGCCTGAGGTGATTGCTATAGTGCAAGCCTCTGGTTTATGGCCTGTCATTAGATATGGTCATCAAGAATGTGATAGAGTGACAACCTCCGCCTTTGCCGATAGATTTTGTCCTGAGACTTAAACATTTCATCTCCCCTTTGGCGAGATGACAATCACTCCTGACGACGCGTATAAGATTACGTGCCTTAGTGTCACCGGAGAAAGCGTGGAAACTCTAGGTTGTCCAAGATCAATAACCGAACTAGAGTTTTGTTATTCTGTGAGAGATGTCACTTCTACCCATGATGATAAAGGTGCAACCAACAAGAAAAACAAGAAGTTCAAGTTGTTGAGGTTGAAAACCTATTTTGAAAAACAGCGGAGAGGGTTAAAGATGGAAAGTTGGCGATGACTGAGGAGTTAGTCAATCAAACTGCAACAACATATATGTTGTACACTCTTGGAAGAGATATCTTTCCAGACCTTTCTGGGAACAAGGTGAGTGCTCAATATCTCCAATTTTTCAAGGATGCACTTGGTTAATAGTTATGCTTGGGGGACAGCGTCACTTGCCTACCTACTCAATCAACTCGCACAAGCATCTAGGTTGGCAAGCACAAACATTGAAGGAAATTTCACTATGCCTTCATTAAATTTGAATTTGTTGTTCAATTTTTTTCTTATTTAAAACAAAATATTGGTTGTTCAGTGCAAAGTTCGGCTTAAAACCATGCATATTAGTAAGCCGATCTTTCTGCTGTGGAGGTTCGGCACATTAGCTAATTTTCATTGTCTGCTGAACTTTCATAGTTCAGAGGATATTTTGAGAAATCTTGAGAAATCTTGAATTATTTATGGACAATAGGAATTCAGTTTCTTTGTTTGAGGATATTTTGAGAAATCTTGAATTATTTATGTAGGTGTGGGTATATGACCATTACCCGAAATTGAAATTGGCCAAAGTACATGAAAGTTGGGATAAAACAACGCCAACAGCGAATCGATATGAGTTTGAGGAAACCAAGAAAAGAAATAAGAAAGATGTGTTTATTAATCTGAGAGAGAAATTAGACTCTTTGGATGAGAGTGACGTCGTATTTGACCCATATTTGAGAGATGTTCAAGAAGATTATGTTGTTCAAGATAATCGTGTGCCGATAGGTATGTACTATAGACCTTTATTTTATCCGGGTGGTTTTGTAATATATGATCCTCGTCGCGTTCTACGTCAATTAGGATCTGTCCAAACGCTCCCAATGGCTAACGATAAGTTCAGGTTGTTGCCATTGGGTTCCAATGGGACTAAAAGCACCACCTCTTCGTGGTGCCCTAAATATGATCCAGAACCAACCTTAGAGTACTGTAGAAGGTTGGTTTCCAACAAGTTAAATTTGAACCACTTACATATTTTGGGTGACGGTCCTCCACAAGTTGAGCCAGGCTAGCTATATGGATTGGTATAATGAAATTTCACATCCGCTTATTATCAATAGAGAAAGTCAAGTTGTAGCTGACAGGGAGAAGGCAAAGGTTTCCAAAAAGAAGTCCAAGGCCGTTGACATTCAAAAGGCATATAAAACAATGGTAAGCGATGTCTTCAATTTTTACTTGTTTAAGTGTTACTTCTTAAATATTAAAGTTCTGACCTTTAAATGGAACCAGGTTGCGGCGAGTAAGGAGTTGTTGAGAAATTTGAAGAAAAGAATTTCTTGTAAAACTAAGATGACAGTGGAGGAGCAAGAGGATTGGTACAACCAGTGGGATGCAGTCATAAACAAAGGAAAAGGACCGAATAAACCAGGAAAAGGGCCGACGAGCAAGAGGCCACGACAAGAAGGTGAAGGCTCAAGTCAAGCTGCTAGGGGCGGGCCAACTGGTGAAGAGGACGAGAATGTACGTCCTAAAGGGAAAAGAGGTCGTGGTCAGTGAACTATAAGTTTGGATGTGTAAACTGCCTTGAATGTCTGGATTTCTTTCTTAAGCACACTTTCTTTGTTATGAGTCGTGAAGTACACTTAGTTTGTTATGTTTTGTTAAATACACTTGTTTGGTTTAGTACCTTGAAGCATATGTTTTAATGTAATTTTCAATGGTTTTATATGTTTGGTTTGAATGTTTGGTGGTCTTTGAAATAACTTAAAGGAACATGGTTCGGCTCAAATTACAATTTTTATAGTTGCCGAACCCGTTGCCTTGAACAAATTTTGGTTTACGCATTTGGTTCGGCTCATTATACTAGACACGAATAAGCCTAACCTTTAATTCAACAAGTTCGGTTCATAAGGAAATCGTTAATATGAGCCGAACATTATACTGACTTCTGTAAAATACAACGACATCTTTTTGTTTTTTCCAAGAAATAGATCTGTTGTGGCATTTTCTATATATAGTGTTCTATTCATAGCATTGGGTCTGCTTAACTCATTGTTTCCGTCTATACTAATTCATGGAACCATTCACCGTAGAAGATGATAAGTTTCTTGTTAGAGCTTTCATTCGGACTTATCGTATTTATGGTGAACATCCTGATATGCATTATTCGATGTTTTGGAAAAAGTAAAAGAATTCCATTTTCGGTTAGATGGAAATCCTAAACATCGTACGCGTTCGGAATTAGCCGAAAGATTCCGACAAATCCGTTATACGATGAAATATTACATCAGAGTATTAGGATGGATTAATCAATATCATCCCAGCGAAACCAATGAAGAAAAAGTGAGTAATCCAAAAGCTTAGTGTTCCATTATAGAGTTGTTTAGTTTTCTTTTTATAAAACTAACTTCTCTCATTCCTTATTATTTAGGAAGCTAGAATTCAAAGCTTTTGGGCTATATGCCATGGAGGAAGAAGATACGAGCACGGAATATATTACAGATGGCTGAAGAGAAGAATTCTGAGATTTATTAGAGACCTTTGCGTCGAGATACACTAGATGGTCGAAAAATTTGCAGGTTCGTCTTTTAAAAAAATGTATGTCTGCATTAACACCGAATGTTTTTCAAATTTTAAAAACTAGCCGTTGGAGATGGTACGTTAAGTGTAGTTCGGCTTGTAATATAAAAGCCGTATTAGCCGAACCAGATAGATTTAAACAACATTTGAAAATATACCGTTACAAATAGTACAATCCGTCAAACATATATATATATATCCATATATGATATCTCATTATCAAAGCACAAAATGGCAGCGTCTAGTCCTAAGTATACTCTAGAAGAAGATTTATGTATTTGCAAACATTACGTAACGTACTATCCGGAGACGGGTGCCGAGCGACGGGTAAAGGGTCTAATGAGTATGTACTACTTGGTCATAATTCATGAAGCCTTCACCAATGAAACAGGTAATCCTAACAACCGGGATAGGGCATCATTGTTTTGTCGAATCGAAACAATTAAAAATAAAGTTAGGGACTTCATAGCTATGGTTCGGATTGTCAATCGATATCGGCTTAAAGGTGAAATAAATGATGAGATTGTTATTCGAGCTCTAGAGGAATGGCGTAGATGGAAAGGAAAAAATTTCAAATACCAATATCACTACAACATCCTTAGGAAGTTTGTCATAACTCGTTTTGGTTATTAAAATCTTGTAATTGTTACTTTGTAATGGTTAGTGATTTTATAATGGTTAATTTTTAATGGTGATTTTATGATTTCAAACAATTTAGGTAATTTAATCTCATTTGCAGGTTCAACTAATATGGTTCGGTTGTATAATTAAATTACATTTAAGACGAACCATAACATTTCTGAAATCTTCTCAGGATCGGCTTATTATTGAATATTACGAATAAGCCGAACCTTACTCTGTGTATTGGGATAATTAGCATCACTCTAGTTCGGCACAAAAAAATCATCATCTGTAAGCCGAACCATGACACTTGGGAAGACAACACAGGATCGACTTATTAGTTATATTCCCTAATAAGCCGAACATTACACTGTATGTTGCCAAAATGTGCTTCATTTGAGTTCCGCTCACAAGAATGGTCTTCTTTAAGCCGAACCTTGACACTTGGGAAATATTTTTTTTTAATTGCAAGGATCGGATCAAATATATTTTTACGGGTTAGCCGAACCATACACTAAAAGTTCTCTTTCTTCAAATCTTTGCACCAACAAACAAGTTAAAAAACCACAAAATATATTCAATTCATAAGATGCGCTTTAGGATACATTATGTAACATTCATAATCTCATATCAACCTACGCATCCAATGAAAAAAAAAATGCAAAAAATTATATATATCCACCCTATGTATTAAATTAAGTACTAGGGTGATCCTAACCTTAACATCTTCTTCGTCATCTTCAAAAACATTTTCTTCATCATCCTCAAAAACATCTTCTTCATCCTCATCATCCATTAGACAAACTAGTCCGGGTGGAAGAGGTGGATGTAAACTTTTCCAAAGTTCCATCTCCATAGCGTAATTTGCACACCAATCCATCAAGTAATTTTTTTTTAAAACAGGCCAAAAGGCTAAAGGACACAATGGAGGTATTGGGCAACCGGGTCTAAGCTTAAGACCGATATAATGGCAGCCTTGAACAAATACAACAAGTCTTCTATCTTTCACACTCTCATTGCAAGGCTTTGTTGGCGGCACGTAGGTGTAACAACTTCCGTCCCTCGCAAAAGAATGAACAATACAATTAAAGGTCTCCACGATTAAAAACCCACATATCGGCATTTGCATCCAATGATCACTTGTGATGACGGCATCCCCATGTAAACGCCGTTCAAAACTAATGAACTCTTGTGCGACCCCGTGGTCTCCGCCACCTCGCATCATTGACATGTAGAAGTCCTTGTTTCGACGTAGTGTTTGTAACAATCTTTGCTGAATATAATTTACTTCGTCCCCTTGGGAAACCAGTTGGTTCCCATCTTTAAAAGGTCCTAATTGTTCCGCTGTGACATGGAAACCACAATTGCCATCCCCTTCGACATCGTCCATGGATATAACAAACTTATGAATGGCTTCGAGTAGGTTCTCCAAGTAGTTTTTGTAAATCATATTAGAAGGTCTCAAACACTTCCCCAAACTATCTCTTTTAGGACCCTTCATTTTCCCTTCCGCATATATGGTTTTTTTCTCCTTTTGCTTGGGCACTGATAGATGCATTTATGTGTCTATTTTGATCTCAATTATTTGTATTGTTAGTGCTTCGATTTTATACTCATTTGATTATTTTATGTATGTGTAGGTGTTTTTGGAAAAATAAGCTTTTGCGCTCGAAAAGTGGTATTTGCGCTCGTGGGAGAAAATTACTATTCGGACTCTTAGTTTGGATAAGGGGCAACCTCAGGACACATGCTATTCGCACCCCATCAGAGGTTAAGGGGCATTCATCTTCCACATTTCAAAATAGGAAAAAGGCGGGAAAAATTATATTCACGAACTGAGTTTAGGGTTCGAAATTTGGAAGGTACTTAATGAGATTCAATCGCCAGAATTATTTGGGATGGATTTTAATTGAGTAAACAGGCTTGGTATAGCGATTTGGTTCAACAAAATTGGGCTAGTTATTCGAGTTTGGAATTAAACAGGGAAATAAAGTTCTCTGTTTTGGTTGAACTACGTGAGCTTTTGCAAGAGATTCGGTTGAGTTTTTCTCGTGCAGTTTGGTAGGTAGTGCCCTGTTAAGTTAAAAGAGAGTTGATAAGGTGATTTGTCACGATAAAAAGGGAAGTTCACCGGACTTCCATTGAAACAGGGAAAAAAGAAAGTTTCTCGGGATAATTTGGTTGGAAGTTACGTACAAGTTTGGAGAGGATATTGTGCTTGGATTCTGCCAGGAATTATTACCAGATTTAGGAGAGTTTTGGACAAAAACAGGGAGACGTGTAAAGGGAAAGAATGAAGAAAATCTCCAAGTCTTTTGGCCGAAGAAAAGAAGATTTATTTTGGGAATTATTCGATATATCTGGCAGCTGTGGTGTTTATAAAGGCATATACGAGTAATAGGAAGGGGAGTCGCGAGTTTAGGGGAAGTTTGGGCTAGTTACAGAGAAGGAACAAAGTTACAGAGGCGTCTCCAATCATCACAGAGAAGGAGGAGGAAGAAGACACAGACGACACTTTCTGTGTGTCGCTGTTGTTCATTATATAAGACTGTTCTTCTGCCACGATTTAAAAGTATAGTTTTTATGTAACAGTGCAACACCCATTGTAACAGTCTGTTTGTAACGCCTCCACAAACGTTGCAAACCGGCTCGCCTTTATTAGTTTTCTCTTGTTTTTCACACTTTTGAGCAATAAACACCTATTTTGAGCACGTGAATAATATGAGGAGCTAAACCCCAACACTGGGACGACGGAGGAAGCCATGTTTCATAATTGTTTGGTAATTATAATTGATTCTTTCTGACTTTTGCACTTGTTTTAATTGATCTATGATTTTCATTGATTATTTGTGATTTTGTCTGATAGCGTATGCTTAGTCTAAGAACTCTTGGTGCGCTATGCTTATGATTTACATCTAATGCTTTATAAAATCTAATTTTGGCAAAGAAACAGAGTCTATAAAAGAGCTATAACTGTTATGAGTCATTATATGAACCATTTGATTGTAATTAATGGTGGAATCCCGAGTCTCAGTACCTCTCGATACCGTGACAACTTTTTGTCTATATTTTCTTTGTTTTTAGTGTTTTCTTAAATCAAACCTTTACAAGCCCGAGTTGAACGAACTTCTACTACCACTTTACAACAACAATTAAAACTACATCAATTTTTGGCGCCGCCGACGCGGACTTGTATTTAGGTTATAGGTTTTAGATTTGTTTTTTTGTTTTTTTTTATTTTTTTTACTTTTTGTTCCTTTTTACGCTTTTGGCATATTTGATTCTTTTTCAGATTTGGAGCGAAGCTAAAAGAAAAGAGAAAGTGCTATAAAAGAATGTTGGAAAATTAAGTAGTATTTTCTTATGAATGGAAAATCCCTTGTTTAATACCTAATAATGGAGTTGGGTTTTTGGATTAATTGGATTTGGCCCAATTAAAGTATGGTCCGATTAGTTAGGGTAATTCCAATTTGGAAACCAAAAGGAACCATTACTGTGAACGTGAAAGGACATAGCCTTTCATTAGAAACCCTTGAGAAAACTCCATGAAGCATCGCGATGCTTCAACGAAGAGGTATTATTGACACCTATAAATACCCTGCACAATTAGGTTAGAAAGACAACTAGAAACCTAATAATCATCTTACTGTTTTCTAAAATCATCTTAAGTTTGTGTCAAAGAGAGAGTTCATCACTTTAAGTTTGGTTCGCCGTTTCTCGAAGTTTGGAGTGCTACTACATCGAGAAGATAGTCGTTGTATCCTGGGAGACAGACATCGATAGTCCGTAAGCACCAGTGCAGGGTGAATCTGTCTTAAGGCTAGAGGATATAATCCTTGCCTCGATTATGGTTTCTTCTAATTGGGTTTGCATATCTCTTTTTCTCTGTTTGTTTTATTGCAGTTTATACACAAGATTGCCAACAATCTTAAGACAGATTATTTTCTAGTTTACTTGTGTACTGTAACGTAGATACACTGATCTCTTTTGCGATTTCTGTACGTATGCTTATAAACTTTGTTTGTTTAGCCTGCCTGTGTACATGTTGGCAGGAATTAAAAGTGGTGTTATTTGGTGCAGGTTGATACTTCTGGTCAAATTACAATCCCATTGGATTGATTGTGCAGTGGTTTGATAAACTATTTATATTAGTTTGCGAAATTCAAAATTGAATTTTGGCTACCGTACCTTTTAATTTTCGTCTTTAATATATGAATTATATAGTTAGGCGTCAGACTATGTGCAAGAGTATTTTGTAGATGTTCATGCCTTTCTTACATTAAGGTGCAGTATACTTGAAAGACGTGTTACAAAGCGGTTTCATTATCTCCTTTGTCAACAGAACTTTCGATCTCCCTTGTTTGTTTTGTTCCTTGCTTACTGTTAGAATGTAAATTTCTTTGGCTTTTTTTTATTTTGGTTCCTGCTTGCTAACGAAACTATCTTGGAAACTTTGATACAATTAACAACGGATCCTAAGAATTGTACGACTTGAGGGAAGTTATATCGAAAGTTAATATGGATGGAGATTATTGTAAATCGATAGCGGGGCGACGAACCATATTTGTGATGATAAGAACATATTCACTTCTTATCAAAGGATGGACAATGGAAATGAAAATGGTTGACCTCCTCTCTGTTCTTTGAAATTATCTAACGGCTTTCGATTAGTTACATGACACACCCTCTTCAAGGAGACGCGTCTGTATCCATCCTTCAGAAACCATTTTGTAGGAAAATGAGTTCACAACTGAATGCCCAAAAGGATGCGACTAACTTGAAAGAAGGACTTTAAGGAAAGAGGCAGTTGAAAAGCCACTGTTATATACACAATAGTATACCACTTTGGCTTGATTGGGTGGTATTGAAATTCTTGTGGAATGCATCCTGTCAAACATGGACATGGATTCGTAAGTGTTGATCGTGGCATGTTATCATTTACCGAAAGTTGAAGGGCAACAGCAAGAGATTGGTTAGTCAGCAGAATTGGTACGCAAATCTTACAGGTCTTATGGTCCGATACGGTCTGGTTAAAACTCAAGATTGAGTTTCCTGACACAATTTAGGGATTCCGTTTAAGTGGTATCTTTTTCATGGCTGATCACGATAACTGCCATGTGAACGCACTAAACGGGTTCCTAAATTTGAGTCTGATCGTGGCAGAGGCCAAGGTTCTGCCTACCAATTTTACAGGTCCAAATTGAAGGGTTAAATGCAACCCCATTTGTGAGATTTTGTGACAATCAGAAGTGCCATAGTGATTTCATGACGATGGGCATAGTCATGAAATGTAGTCTGTACAATTTAATTATTGTCAGAAATGATAGCTTTTTCAGAAGAGCTTTTAGAATTTTGACAAACATGTCAGTGGTGACTGTTTGGATTAGAATTAGATTAGCAAAATAATCCATGAAGCCACCCATTAGTTTCCCACTAAATAAAATTTGATTGTGGAAACAGAATGGAATAGTGCATTCCATACGATCTTAATTCATAAGAATCATTGGGTTTGGCATGGACTTATAGTGGTCACACTTAAAGCATGCCTGTGTTTGCATGTTTGCTAAGAAGCTAAGAAATAAGAACTATTTGATCTAATTCTGAACTTGGTTTGTTTTGAAGTTGCAAACAGAACCATAAGGATTTTGAACTTCTAATAGTCAAGAGCCAATCATTTAAATGCGTTGGGAGAGTAATTTTGAGTTCCTTCAAAGGAGGAATCATGTGACCAGTTATATATGTGTATCCTAGGAAATTTGTATGTGGATTGATACCAGGCGTGAAGTCCCCACTAACAAAGAAGTGATACGTACGTGAGATCCAGTGGGTTTAATGAGGAAGGATAATTCTGAATATCAAAAGGATATACTCAAACTAAATGATTGGACTTTCCAATCATTTAATTAACATGCATTGGGTAGATCACAGTAAGTGCGGTTTGATGCCAGAGTACTGGCTGGCTATAAGTAGCACTTTAACGAATGCAATATGGACTAGTTTTTCCTTCACAGTATCATGAAGTTAGACTCCTCCCCCGTCCGGGTTATGGTTTCGTGACAAATGACATGAAATGTGGGGGAAGGTCTTCACGGTAAATGGGGATTAATACCATCCAAGTGTGGGGGTAATTTGAGATTCCATACTCAGTATGATCGGTGGATCAAATGAAGCTTGATACTGGAAAGTATCGTAGTGAGTTATTCTGGTGTACCATTCAATTGTGGGGCGAGATTCCCCACAAAATGAAACTCACTCGAATAAGAAAATGTATACAAGAAGTTTTTCTTTTTGTGTATTTATTGGGATGTCTCGACATGGTTGCTAGTACAATATCAGACATGCTATATGTGTATGGGCGAGTAAAATTGTCAGACAAGAAAATTTTCTTGGGACACATACAAGGACAGCGTATGTACCTATTTGTACTAAACCAGACATGGTTAGAAAATCTAAGATACATGTGAAGGTCTATGTATTAAAGGAATTCATAATTCACGTCAGTGAAGTGGACGTGATAAAGGGAATCATCCAGTATGCAAGATACATGTCAGATTGAATTCCTTACTAGGAAATTGAAGTTATTTGAACCGGTATCTAGCATTAAAGAGGAAGAGTTCCATAATTCACTTTGTGATTTTTATTAGATACAGATGATTTGAAGTCATCAAACAGCAGGGAACTATGTGTTTGGTGTTAAAGGAAATGCAGGAGCAAGGAAATTCAAGTGAAGGTTGATAACGTGATCAACAATGGATTCCGGAGCTTTGGACGCAAAGTCGGATTAGAAGAGTGATTTTGGAATTTCCCTGAAGTTGTACTGATAGCCAAAGTACATGCATGCTAGAAATAGATTGTTCTGATCAAACAATTATTTTGGAAGAAACACATAGTCTGAGATATTATGGTGTCTCGACATATCAATCGACATATAGCACCATATATCAATTGCTCTCGAATGCGCGCATATAAAAGAAATAGTGTTTGAGAATTATATCAAGTCGACAAAGGATATAATTTCTAGAGAGAGCTTATAATTGCGTCATCAAGGGGAATGGGCTTAAAGCCTACAGGTACGAATCGTATTAAGGGAAACCCAACCTAGTTGATGGTAGGCCCTGAGAAGTGTATGAATTAATTGGCCTACGGTGATAACCGCAAGTGCACGGCGTCTATCGGAGACGCGGCAAGTACGGGTCGATCCACAGAGACGAGGGGTGCTTTGATGTGTGATCTAAGGGCTTTCTAAACTGAGTTCTAAATGAAGTAACAAGTGACAAACAGGGATTGTGCCGATACGGCTAGATTGAAAGTCATGTGATTCTAAACGGTGAACAAGATTACAGTTAAGGTGCACTAGGTCTTCAAATCGGCCACTAACTTACGCTGTGTCTTTAGTTAATTACATTACTCTTATGTTTCTCCAATTGATAAGTTAATCACAACTAATGTATCTCACCCAAGCATTACTTGTCTGATTAGAGTACAACTAATCTGAGGATTGATAATAAACCAACTAAGCTTGAGTCAAGAGATCATCATCACGCAGGTGTTCTAACTCTGATTGCATCCATGGCATTGGCATGCACTGTGAGAGCAAAGTGTGATGTGCTAAGATTAATTTTATCCTAGAACGAATTAAGCATTCAAGAGAAATATACTTAACATGATTAACACAGTTATAAGCTAGGGTTTCATCTCAAACCCTAGCAAAGAAACTTTAGAACATGATTCAATACAAATTAAACCTAATTGACTGCACTGGCTAATCCAGGCGTAGCTATTACACACACAACTCACTGTTATTTATACATGCCACTCAAAACAGTACCAAACCCTAATTTGATTTCAAAACATAAAATAAACATAAAATAGATCGTACCCAATCTCACCCATACTCTGAATTGTGCGTCTCTTCTGTCAAATCGTCCCAGAGCCAACTACTCTGATTTCCCCTTGATTTATCAATGGAACCCTAACCTAACTCTGTCTATTTCTCTCTTAGCTCCTAGGAGAGAAGCTACGAAGGAACTAGATAGCGATTAGGTAAGGTGGAGAGTCAGGAGATGATGGTGGTGAGGGTTGCTGGTCGGGAGATGGGTTTTGCAGAAGGAGAAGAGTTTGCAGAGGTGAGAGCGACGGGAGAGGAGGAAAGAGAAGATAGAGGAGTAAATGGGTATGGCTCGATGGGTATAGGGTGTGGTCATTTTGCTGTGAAGCATGAACAGCGGGGAATGATGAGACTGGCCTAGCGAGCGTAGGATGGAGATAAGCGAGATCTGAACGGCTCAGGATATAGACATCTTCGGTGTTGAGCGGGAGCGGCGATCGTTGATGTGCTAGGTGGAGCGACCGTTGGATGTAGCTGAGGAAGATCTCAATGGCTCAAGAGTGAGCGGGCTCGGATCCGGTCATGGTTAGCTCAAGCCCATGTCTTGTAGATGAGTTGCTACTTGTTGAGTTGAATCCATTGCCGCGGCGGGCTTCGGCTTTCTCGCTCCATAGACACTTGCCTCCGAGTCTTCGCTCTTTTGCTCCTCAATTCTCCGAGCTTTATTTATTGCCTAAAAACACAAAATTAATTAATACAAATATTTATTCTTGAAAACAAAGAAAACACGAATCTGGGATAATATCCGATTCCTAAGCGCAAAAGATGAGTAAAGTGCCAATAAAAAGGTGTATAAATATGCAATATTTGGCACTCATCAAATACCCCCAAACCCGAATTTTACTTGTCCTCAAGTGAAACGAAAATGAAGAAATCCTAACTATACCCCGTCAGCAGTCTCTCGAATGCATTTAGCGTATGCACTAAGCCTTTAAACCCCTAGGTGTCCCTAGTGGACGAGTTGTAGCCTCGTGAGGGTTTACAGAGGTGTACCCACAAAACCTTCTCCAACTTCGAATGTAAAAGAGTCTCAAGCCTCCAAGAAGCTATGAGGACATAGAGTTTCTGCATGCTAGTGCCAAGTTAGAACTATCGAAGAACGCATTCTCATCCTTAAGTGCTTGAGCGAGAAGTAACCATACCATATGAAAGAATTCGGATTCGATTGTGATCATAAGTCTCAACTTCTGCCTCACCATTAGGGTTTTATGATAATTGCACTAAAAAAGATCGGTTTTTTAGTCTCTCATGTGTGCGGCGGGGAATAAAGAGAGAAATCCCGCACACGTTGTAGGTAAGAAGGATAACCTTCCGAAATAAAATCTGGAGACTCCACAAAAGTGTGGAAAAAAAATCTTTTTCTAATGATCTCTAAGAAAGGAAATCAACCATTAGCAAGGGGTGGGAGTACTCACTACCTTTTCACCCGATCGGCAATTAACATCACTCTCTCATAAGAACCATAGAAATGTCTTCAATCTTCGGTCTTCAGTCTTCAACTATTGATGACGAACTTCTGAACTTCACAAAAACTTAATAATAATAATTTATTTTTTTTTATTTTTTTTTTTTTTTCAAGTACATGGATTGAAAATAATACAACACATTTTTTTTTTTTTTTTTTTTTAACACTAACAACGATAAAATTTAAATTTTCACAAACTTCATTAATTCTCATCTTCTTTTCCTTTGAAATATGTAACCTTGGACTATCTCAACTTTTCTTCAAATATTCCGCTAATGCTCCGCTTGGTCGACGATGATGTGTTTCTATGGGTCTTGCTGATTGAGAGAGAGAGAGATGCTAACTGCAAATCGATGTTTAGAAGGAGTTTTCATCTTTAGACGTCACCCTCATGATTGACGGAATTAGCACTCAAGAGATCAAAAGTAGTGCTGAAAGTGGTGCGAAGTTGGGTAGCTCACCATTCCTACCCTAATTGACGTACGGTGACACACACTCTAAAAGCTTTTCTAGAAAGTCACAAAGAGTGAAGGTCGGTACCTCGCTTGATGTAAAATGGGTAGTCTCCACTATGGGTGATCACAATTCTACTACCGAATATCTAAACAAGACCTAATTCGCCCTCCGTATGGTTAAATCCAACTTTAACGCTCTAATCAACTAAGAAACCCGATTGTGTTCTCCTAAGTGCTTCCAAGTTCTGTTATTTCGGTCAGAATCTCTATGTAAACATAGCTAAAAGCATGCTAGTGACTATAAAATCTCTAAAGTTGGAGGTTTTACAAAAAAAGTTTTTTTTTTTTTTTTTTTTTTTTTTTTTTTTAAAAGGTAAAATAAAAGACTAAAAAACTCTAAATGCAAAATAAAAACTAAAAACTCTAAATGCAAATGCACCCCAAACCTAAATCAAACATTGTCCTCAATGTGTCACGAGATAGAAAATTTAAACAGTCACGTACCACGAGAACTATGCTTGATAAGATAAAAGGGAAGAGATTACCTGATGTCAAAGAGCAAGGTTGAGCTTCATTCGTCAAGGCTAGAATCCAATATTCTCAACGGAGATCATATCGGATTAGCATAATATATGTGCAAGAAGACTCAACCAATTCAAGAAAAGAAAATTTAACAAGTCCTACTGGATATATACAATGAAAATGCACCATAAACCAACAGTCTAAAGAGTTGAGGATCAACCCAAAAGACGATATGTACACACATTAACAGCCTTACACAAAAATAAAATGAGAGTGCAAGTAAGACTGCAAATGGGAATGAGTTTCCCCAAACCTAAATTTGTGAACTGGGTGTGTTTGAAAGCACAAAGTCTTGCAATTTTAAAGGTACATCATGCAAAAGGTCTAACTCAAAATGAGTTTTACTAATAACAGCATATACACATTCCAACTCGTGGCTCTTTAAAAGTGTTATACTTTGATGCAAAATAGTCCAAGAGGACTTGGGAAGCACAAAGTTCTAGGCCTAAGTTAGGCATTTTCAGAAAAAGTTGGTTTTGCAATTTTGTGACAAACTACACCTAGGTTGGGTGGAGGAGTTTCAATTTGTGACTCAGAGAGAGGTTAGGTACATCTAAGTTGTGTTCATTTTTAAAATCATTTGTACCATCACACACTTTCCTAAAGTCAAAAGAGGGTAAATCATGTTCACTTTCACAGACAATTCCACAGATCCATATCAACATCACATGCATGAATATCGAAGAAGCATCATTCATGGGGTTCACAGAAGAGACACTTAATGTCTCTGAACCTAAAGATTCTATCACATTTTCAAAATATACATGCTCTTCATATTCATCATCATCATCATAGCAAGAATTCATCTCTTCATTCAAAATTGTAGTATTTTTAGTGTACTCATCTACCTCTAGATTAGGTTCATATTCAATGTTAGTTGCATGAGTAAGACTAGAAACACTATTTTCAATCCTATCATTTTGTAACTCAATCGGGTTCCTTTGAAGAATCATCTTGAGTTGTTCCATTGAAGGAGAGTCTTCACTAGTGGGTATGCATTCCTCATATGGATATTCATTGTATAGTTGAGCATGAGGTTCACTAGAGAAGGGAAATTCGGACATGTTGCTATATGGATGGTCATGCATTGCATTCATTTCAAGCCTAGCATTTTGCTCTATGAGTGTTTCCATTGTTGATTGCAAACTAGGAGTTGGGGAGTATAAAATTGTTCATCTCCCCACTGTGGTGAATGATGCATGTGTTCGTGTTGATTATGGTCCCAATAGTCACTTCTAGACACTTCGTACATTGGATTATCATGGTTTTCCCTAGACTGTCTAAAAGCATGCGTAATATAACAAAGATGCTCAGCAGGTGGTCTAAGCCACCACATAAGGTGCAAGCATGCATTTCATATTGCCTAGAAAAACTAGATTCGACGATTGCTTTTCTAAAGCTGCATTGCCTATCTAAAGCGAGATAGTCGAGCTTCTAATTGATCTAAAAGTGATGACTGGGTATGAGAAAATTGTTCATTTTCAACCTGTGGTGGATGATGTATGTGATCATAATGATTAGGGTATGTGAGGTCGGGCCCTGAGAAGGCCCATAAAATTCCCTAAAGTCACTATGGTATGTGGGGTGTTCATCCCGTGAAAGGTGCCCGTAAGCAAGCTCTCTAAGGGATTTGTTTGAATCCCTGGGATGCGGACCAAAATCCTGACATGATTTATCAACTCAAATTGAACTCACAATCTAATTTGGTTTTGGTGGGATTGGTTTGGTTTATTGGGTTTCATTTGGTTTTGTTGGGTTTTGGTTTGTTGTGGGCTTGTTGTTTGGTTTATGTGGGATTATGTGTGGTTGCAGCCCAAAGTGTTTGCAAAACTTAATGGGTGTGGTAAACCTAGTGAAATTGGGTTCTAGCCCAAATGATGTGGGCTCAGTTTTTGTGCATAGCCCAACAGTTTAGCTAATATGGGCTTGGTCGTTAAGGGTTTGCTTCGGCCTTTGGCAGTGTGTGGGATTCAGATTTGGTTTAAGCCCAAAGGTTGTGGCTTGATTGTGAGCAGCCCAGTTAGGTTGAGTTGGGCTCGATTTGGTGTAAGCCCGGTAAGTCGGTTGAGCCCAAGAAGTGGGTTTTAACTTTAGCAGCCCGGGGGTTGTGTAAACAGCCCAAAGTCGCTTGAGCCCAAGTAGTGGGTTTTAACTTTAGCACCCCGAGGGTTGTGTAAATGCCCGAGAAGTCGATTGAGCCCGAGAAGTGGGTTTTAACTTTAGCAGCCCGGGGTTGTGTAAACAAATTCGTAAGTCTCTGGCTGAAGTTTGTGCACTGGCTAGGCCTGTCTCTGGGTTCTGTGGCACAAGATAACGAGTCTTTGCAACTCACTTAGCTTTATCTTTGGCCGGTGCACAAGTACACGTGCTAGTCTACCAAATCACACAGTTAACACTAGCTCACAAAAATGATGCAACTACAAGGGCCATTTATGCACCACGATTCATACATCAATGCAAAAGACTATGCTAAGGCCGGCTCAACAAGTTACACAGATTCACAATGCTATATGGATCAAAGACAGAGCACCGAGGTACATGTGGCACGACTTGGTGGCTCGGTGAGGTCTGCGGCCAACTTGGTCATTTACGTTACAACTCACCCTCAACACCTTCTGAAGGCTGGGGGTTAGAGCACAACTTCACAGTTCAACCACACCTCAACTCACAAACTTCTGGGGCTGGAGTTAGTCACTTGAATCGATTCACGGGTCGGCAGATGCAACAATGAACAACGTATAGCTCCGTTGAAAACACACAGGGGGTCGTGGGTTGGTTGCGGTCAATGCTCAAAATTTTCGGGGTATGTGGTTAAGCTCGTTAACTTTCAGTCATGCATAGATGCTCGCAAATGCAACGATTTGCCTCCACAAATTATGTTAACAAAACTCAAAGATTCATATAGGTTGGCTACACATGAGTTAGGTATACATTCATGGAGTAATGGCTCACAAACCAAGGTGCTCGGTCATGCTCGGGGGCTAGCAAGGGGGTTTCACAGAGCAACGCAAACCCTAGATGTTGCGGAATATCTAGCCTATCGGGTGAACCAATCTTGGCATCCAACACAAGTTGGCCAACTAACAATCATGCAAATGGGGTTAACAAGTTGGTGCACAGTCACATCAGCTTATACAAGAATTCCAAATCTTAGAATAGTCTCAAAGAATACACAAATAATGTCCAAAATGAAACTCAAATAACGGCAAATGCTTGCACACAGATCATTCATGCAAGTATAGATTGTAACAATATTTGAGAACAACCAACCTAAGACAAACAAAATGGTCAGATTGCTCTGCTCCGAGCCTTTCCCCTGGTCGACTCAGCTTAACAGCATGCATAGCAGCACAGGCTCAAATCCTGGGCTTTTCCTTGGTTTCTCTAGGTTGGTTCAGCTGCTCCACAGTAGCATGTGGTACCTGCTATCTCAAGAGAAGGTTTTTAGTTCTCAGGATATGCAAGTTAAAGCACAGAGAATGAGAGAGTGGTGACAGCTCAGGCCAATGGATTTGTGACTGCAACTAACCCAGCTCACAACTTGCAGCTTCAGGGGCTAGCAAGGTGGTAGGTGGCTCACAAGCTCAGGGCCGATGGTTCTGGCAGTGAAGGTTAACATGCAGTGTACACAAGCTGCCAGGTTATCAGCTAAGGTGCCATGAACAAAATGCACTGAACAAAGAGCAATGAACCAATAAGAGCAATGTGACACCCTAAGCTACGGAGATGACACACTAAGCTACAGAATGAACAAAGTGCAATGAACAATGAGCAAAATGCAATGTGACAGGGGGAAATGAACAATGAGTAAAACAAAGAACAGCGGAGACTAATTTACACTACAATGCAAGGCTAAAATTAACAAGAACAAAGAGCTAACAGCTTAAAGATGTACAAACAGTGAAGATGTAAACAAGAGAGAAAAACTATATTATGCTAACACAGGGGTTAAAAATTAACGATTGCAAGGTGAGTATGTACAAGGAAAAATGAAGAACAGTGAAGCGAGCCAAGAACACAGGGCACGCGCCAAGTCCCCGGCAGCGGCGCCAAAAACTTGGTAGGCCCTGAGAAGTGTATGAATTAATTGGCCTACGGTGATAACCGCAAGTGCACGGCGTCTATCGGAGACGCGGCAAGTACGGGTCGATCCACGGAGACGAGGGTGCTTTGATGTGTGATCTAAGGGCTTTCTAAACCGAGTTCTAAATGAAGTAACAAGTGACAAACAGGGATTGTGCCGATACGGCTAGATTGAAAGCTCTGATTCTAAACAGTGAACAAGATTACAGATTAAGGTGCACTAGGGTCTTCAAATCGGCCACTAACTTACGTTGTGTCTTTAGTTAATTACATTACTCTTATGTTTCTCCAATTGATAAGTTAATCACAACTAATGTATCTCACCCAAGCATTACTTGTCTGATTAGAGTACAACTAATCTGAGGATTGATAATAAACCAACTAAGCTTGAGTTGCAGCATCATCATCACAGAGGTGTTCTAACTACAGTGCATCCATGGCATTGGCATGCACTGTGAGAGCAAAGTGTGATGTGCTAAGATTAATTTTATCCTAGAACGAATTAAGCATTCAAGAGAAATATACTTAACATGATTAACACAGTTATAAGCTAGGGTTTCATCTCAAACCCTAGCAAAGAAACTTTAGAACATGATTCAATACAAATTAAACCTAATTGACTGCACTGGCTAATCCAGGCGTAGCTATTACACACACAACTCACTGTTATTTATACATGCCACTCAAAACAGGCACCAAACCCTAATTTGATTTCAAAACATAAAATAAACATAAAATAGATCGTACCCAATCTCACCCATACTCCGACCAGCGTCTCTTCACAAATCGTCCCGCAGCCAACTACTCGATTTCCCTTGATTTATCAATGGAACCCTAACCTAACTCTGTCTATTTCTCTCTTAGCTCCTAGGAGAGAAGCTACGAAGGAACTAGATAGCGATTAGGTAAGGTGGAGAGTCAGGAGATGATGGTGGTGAGGGTTGCTGGTCGGGAGATGGGTTTTGCAGAAGGAGAAGAGTTTGCAGAGGTGAGAGCGACGGGAGAGGAGGAAAGAGAAGATAGAGGAGTAAATGGGTATGGCTCGATGGGTATAGGGTGTGGTCATTTTGTCAGAAGCATGAACAAATGAGGAATGATGAGACTGGCCTAGCGAGCGTAGGATGGAGATAAGCGAGATCTCAACGGCTCAGGATATAGACATCTTCGGTGTTGAGCGGGAGCGGCGATCGTTGATGTGCTAGGTGGAGCGACCGTTGGATGTAGCTGAGGAAGATCTCAATGGCTCAGAGTGAGCGGGCTCGGATCCGGGTCATGGTTAGCTCAAGCCCATGTCTTGTAGATGAGTTGCTACTTGTTGAGTTGCAACTGTTGCGCGCGCGGGCTTCGGCTTTCTGCTCCATAGACACTTGCCTCCGAGTCTTCGCTCTTTTGGCTCCTCAATTCTCCGAGCTTTATTTATTGCCTAAAAACACAAAATTAATTAATACAAATATTTATTCTTGAAAACAAAGAAAACACAGAATCTGGGATAATATCTGATTCCTAAGCGCAAAAGATGAGTAAAGTGCCAATAAAAAGGTGTATATGAGTTGCTACTTGTAGATGAGTTGCTACTTGTAGATGAGTTGCTACTTGTTGAGTTGCAACTGTTGCGCGCGCGGGCTTCGGCTTTCTGCTCCATAGACACTTGCCTCTGAGTCTTCGCTCTTTTGGCTCCTCAATTCTCCGAGCTTTATTTATTGCCTAAAAACACAAAATTAATTAATACAAATATTTATTCTTGAAAACAAAGAAAACACAGAATCTGGGATAATATCTGATTCCTAAGCGCAAAAGATGAGTAAAGTGCCAATAAAAAGGTGTATAAATATGCAATATTTGGCACTCATCAGTTGACTGGAGATTCCAAGATCTAGGTTCAACGGGACAACATAAATTAAGAACGATTCACATGAAGCACTGGGGAACATAACTCTATATATGTTTCTACCCATTCCTATGATGAGACAGTGCAGCCTGTCGCGTAGTCAAGGATAAGCATTGTTTTTAATGATTCCTAAGATTTGGAAATTCCAAATAAGGTATGGCAGGATACTCTTAAATAGGAAATCACCTATATGAAGTAAGAAGTGTGGCCGCTTCCATGAGAACCTTTGATAGGCTAGGTTCATCTAAAAGCACTTCATGAATTCCGGGTATGTTCAGGGCCGAAATGAACACAACCATGAGAACCAACTTGGTGAGGAAATAAATTGTGTGATAGTTATTGTCTTGGTTTACACTTAAAAACTGACAGTTCAAAGCCTCTGGCACACTGACCCAGTAGTAAGCCCGATAGCTATTCACTAAGGAAGGTTCAAGGCGAAAGCTACCTATCCCCATGCAATTTATTTCCGTTTGAACTCTCTTTAGTGCCTGTCTGCATTTTCTCGTGTATCGTTAGTCAAATAATTTTCATTCATGTGGGGGATTGTTGGAAAATTAAGTAGTATTTTCTTATGAATGGAAAATCCCTTGTTTAATACCTAATAATGGAGTTGGGTTTTTGGATTAATTGGATTTGGCCCAATTAAAGTATGGTCCGATTAGTTAGGGTAATTCCAATTTGGAAACCAAAAGGAACCATTACCAGGAACGTGAAAGGACATAGCCTTTCATTAGAAACCCTTGAGAAAACTCCATGAAGCATCGCGATGCTTCAACGAAGAGGTATTATTGACACCTATAAATACCCTGCACAATTAGGTTAGAAAGACAACTAGAAACCTAATAATTATCTTACTGTTTTCTAAAATCATCTTTAAGTTTGTGTCAAAGAGAGAGTTCATCACTTTAAGTTTGGTTCGCCATTTCTCGAAGTTTGGAGTGCTATTACATCGAGTAGATAGTCGTTGTATCCTGGAAGACAGACATCGATAGTCCGTAAGCACCAGTGCGGGGTGAATCTGTCTTAAGGCTAGAGGATATAATCCTTGCCTCGATTATGGTTTCTTCTAATTGGGTTTGCATATCTCTTTTTCTCTGTTTGTTTTATTACAGTTTATACACAAGATTGCCAACAAAGAAAAACAAAGCCAAAGAAGGAAAGAAAAGAGGAATCCAAAAGGAGTAAAGAAGAATATTTTGTATATAGTTTATTTTATATTTAGACTATATTTCTTTTTATTTTTAGAAACTATAAATAGGGTTTAATTGTTGTAATCTTTTATTTTTGGACTTTTTGAACTTTATTTTTGGGAAATTGGACTTTATTTTATTTTTAAAACCCTAAGGAAGGGTTAAAAATTAAATATAAACTGTTTGCAGGGAAGGAGGACAGTTACGATACTGTCTCGGCCCCTCGGGTTCGTACACTGACATCGGAGTCGGTGGCCTGAGTCGACTTCAACGGTTCATTGTCCGTCTGGTACGGGAGGTAAGACTCTATCCACCCACGAATCCCCTGTCAGTGGGTTTTATTTTGTGTGACAACTCACACCCCTGCAATAGAATGTCGAACTGGTATCACAATAGCCAATACAACGAATATCCGACTGAGTTTCAAAATGGACGTTACTACTTTGACCATAATGTGAATAGTGGTTGGGAACATCAGCCTTTTGAATGTTATGGTCCATACCATGGTGAGCCCAATTACTATCCATACGCCCACCGGTCATACGAGCAAAATTCCTCTCTACTAGAGTCCACACGTAAGTTAGCTGAGTCGACAAAAAAGTTACTTGAGTCGACACGTAGTTCAGCTGAGATGAATAACTTAGTTATGGCCGAAATCAATGCAACGTGCGAACCTTCTTTCCTAGATAAAATCAGGAAGTCATGTGAGTCGACTTAGAAAATGTTAGAGGCCCAGGAAAGAACTGCTCAAGACAGTCTTAATTTCCAATATAGTGTTTCCAATAGTACCTTTGAAAATGAAGATAGTTATTCACATAATCAAGATGAAGAGGTTAAACTTGGTAACACTAATTTTTTAGATGGGGTTTGACCATTTTCATGTTATTATAATGATGATTATGATGATGATAGTGCTGATGAAGAATTTGAAATAAGTAGGCATAGTGATCAGGAATTTGTTACTCCAATTGAGCTTAATAATGATAATGTTTCTAGTTCAAATCCAAATAATTTTAATAATTATTCACCTATTCAAAAGGACGAGGATTTGTCTAGAGATACCCCTGTTTTAGACGATGTAGTATTTCCTTTTGATTACGAAGCTAATAATGGTTTAGAGGAACGAGTTTCTTCTGAGAATATTGTTTTAGAGTCTAGCGATTTAGAAACATTAGTCTTAGACAAATAAAATGAACTCGTAGAGATGAGTGAGGATGAACCTGACTTAGAAGAATCAATTGACCGTTTTCAGGAATCATATGACCTTGAAATTAGGGAAGTTGTGACTAGTCTTTCTAGAGACACTTAAAACTCTAAGTTTGGGGGTGATTATCATTCTCCATGTGCCTTAACTCTTAGAAAGGTCCCTCACTTGCGACTTGACATATGTGCCTCAACCATTTTAAAATATTATCTTCATACACGTTTTCCTGAACCTAGTGATGTCCGTAGGGAAGTTCAGTTGTTTAGTGATGTGGTTAGCCCAGGCTATGATACCCAGATTGATTTTGTTTTCCCACCAAATATTTTTCAACCAATTGTGGGAATGTATGAGTTCAAAATGTGTCAGTTATTAAGTTCTGAGACCAAACCTAATTATTTTAGGAGAATAGAAATGACACATTTGCTTCAGAATGACCATTACTCTCATTGTGGTCAACTGTATGAGTCAAAACTGATTGACTTAGAGGATCCTCAATTATTCAGGTTATTATTATGTGCTTCTAAGTTCTTATTTGAGTTTTTACAGACTTTACAACCTGAATCGGATCTTAGCTTTGAGGAATTCCAGCACATGAAAATATTTTATCTCGACCCAGTTATAGAGCCTGGACCTGAACCACAACTAGATGTAGTTGTCTTAAACAGGAAACTAGACAAGGGTGTGCTTTATTTGTTAATTTTCTTGGCATGTTGCAGATTTTTTTTACTTGTGATAGCTCTATTTGGTTTTGATGACCAATATAAAATCAATACCCCATACATCAAAAACCTCAACAAATTGAATAATAGTTTGTGGCATTTGATTTCGAGCACCTAGATTGCATGTTATTTGGCACCTATCACATGTGGTACGAAATGCATGTGCATCCTTAAACAAAGTTGGCCAAAAGAAACCACATTCTAGTACCTTGAGAGCGGTTCTCTTACTCCCAAAGTGTCCTCCACAAGCATATGAGTGGCAAAAAGACAAGATAGAATTAAATTCTGATTCGGGAACACACCTACGTATTACTTGGTCACTACAATGTTTCCATAAGTATGGATCATCCCATATGTATTGGTTTCCTAACTTCTTAAGTTTGTCCTCTCTCAAAGACGAGGCAAGTTCTTTGGGAGTTGTTTAGAAACTAAGTAATTAACAATATCAGCATACCGTGGTTCTCAAAAGGCAATTGAGAATAGTTTCTCATCCGGGAAACTTTCACGCAACGGGATAGTTTCCTTGTCCACAGCAAGTCGGCTCAAGTGATCCGCAACGGTGTTCTCAATTCCTTTCTTGTCTTTGATCTCAATATCAAACTCTTGCAAGAGTAATATCCATCGTATGAGCCTCGGTTTCGCCTCTTTCTTTGTAAGCAAGTACTTAAGCGCCGCATGATCAGAAAAGACAACAACTTTTGTACCAATTAGATAAGAGCGAAACTTTTCTAAAGCAAAAACAATGGCTAACAACTCTTTTTCAGTGGTTGTGTAGTTTTGTTGGGCCTCATTTAACGTTCTAGAAGCATAATAAATGGCATGAGGTATCCTCCCCACACGTTGCCCAAGCACCGCACCAACCGCATAATCACTAGCATCACACATAAGCTCAAGGGGTTGGCTCCAATCCGGTGGTTTAATGATAGGGGCTGAGATCAAAATTTCTTTCAAACGATTGAATGCCGCCATACACTTTTCATCAAAGTTAAAAACCACATCTTTTTGCAATAAGTTACAAAGTGGTGATGCTATCTTGGAAAAGTCCTTGATGAATCTACGATAAAAACCTGCATGACCAAGAAAAGAGCGTATCTCCCTCACCATAGTGGGAGGGGTTAAAACACGAATAAGGTCTATCTTAGATTTATCGACTTCCAAGCCTTTAGAAGATATTATATGGCCTAAAACTATGCCATGAGTTACCATGAAATGGCGCTTCTCCCAATTCAGCACAAGATTTGTTTCAACACATCGTTCAAGGATTAGTGATAAATTGTTCAAGCAAAGGTCAAATGAATCACCAAAGACACTAAAATCGTCCATGAACACTTCAATTATGTTTTCAACATATTCCGAAAAGATACTTACCATACACCTTTGAAAGGTAGCTGGAGCATTGCATAAGCCAAAAGGCATCCTTCTATAAGCAAAAGTACCGAAAGGACAAGTGAAAGTGGTTTTCTCTTGGTCCTCCGGTGCTATCACAATCTGATTATAACCTGAATAGCCATCAAGGAAGCAATAGTAAGAGTGTCCAGCTAAGCGTTCAAGCATTTGATCAATAAATGGTAAAGGAAAGTGATCTTTTCTAGTAGTGGCATTCAACTTTCTATAATCAATACAAACCCTCCAACCGGTTTGCACACGATTTGGGACAAGTTCATTCTTATCATTTTCCACCACCGTCACACCTAATTTCTTTGGTACTACTTGTACCGGGCTTACCCACTTGCTATCGGATATGGGGTAGATAACACCCACGTCCAAAAGCTTGAGTATCTCCTTTTTCACAACTTCCATCATGGGAGGATTCAAACGACGTTGCGCTTCCCTTGTAGGCTTTGTATCGTCCTCCACACGGATCTTGTGCATACAAACGGCAGGGCTTATACCCTTGATATCGGCGATTGTCCATCCTATGGCCGTCTTGTACGTCCTTAGCACCCTTAGAAGTTTTTGCTCCTGTAATTCATTAAGCTCGTTAGAAACAATCACAGGTAACTCCTCATTGTCACCCAAATACAAGTACTTTAAGTGACATGGAAGAGGTTTCAATTCTAAACTTGGAGATTTAACAATAGAAGGCACAAGTTTTTCATCATTGCAAGGTAAAGAAGCATATGAAATATTCTTAATTGCTGATTTTTCCAGTAATGAGTCAAGAGAACCAATGGTTTCTTTAATCTCATCACTATACTCCAAACCATTATCAATGGGTGTAGTGAGCACGGTTTCCAAAGTATCAACACCATTCAACTCAAATATTTGTTACGCCAATGTGTCCATCACATCAATGGAGAAACAAGAGTGGACATCACTAGGATATCTCATCGTCTCGAAAATGTTGAAACGTATTATTTCTCCATCAAACTCCATAGTTAGCGTTCCCTTGTCCACATAAATTATGGTTTTCGCCGTTTTCATGAAGGGGCGCCCAAGTAGCAATGGAAGAGACGAGTCCGGTGAACCTTCATCCATCTCTAACACGCAAAAGTCAGCTGGAAATACAAGTTGATTAACCTGCACAAGAACATCCTCAACAATACCCATTGGGCAGACATTAGAACGATCGGCTAATTGCAACACAATTACAGACTTTTTAAGAGGACCAAGATCAAGTGAATTATACATAGACGCAGGCATAACATTAACGGATGCACCTAAGTCCAACATAGCTTTGTTAAATGTGGTGTTACCAATTATGACGGGAATGTCAAAGCTACCGGGATCCTTGCACTTAAGTGGGAGTTTGTGTTGTAAGATTGCCGAAGCATTCTCCCCAACACTAAGCACTTTATTACCTTTAAGCCTTTGTTTATTGGTACACAAGTCCTTCAACACCTTTGCATACTTTGGAACTTGCTTGATTGCATCTATGAGTGGTATGTTCACATGGATCTTCTTGAGAATGTCTAAAATCTCCTTTTCTAGTTCCACCTTCTTGGAATTTGCAAATCTGCGAGGGAAAGGTAAAGGAGGAACATAAGTAGAAACCAGAGTTTTAGAGTTAGAAATAGGTACCTTAGAAGTTTGGGGAGAATCCTCATTTTTCTCCTCCAAAACAGGTTCCTTTGGAGCTTCCTCTTTGCTCGAATCAGTAACTTCGGGTTGCACAAGTTGTGTACCACTTCTCAACGTAATTGCATTGACACCCTCTTTTGGGTTGATAGGTTGAGAAGGGAGTTTCCCACCATTTTGTGCCTTCAATTGATTCAACTCAATAGCCATAGAACCAACTTGAGTTTGCAAATCCTTAACCGTACTCTCCGTTCTTTGCATAAAAGATTTCAGCAACTCTTCCATACTGGACCCCATAGTTTGAGGTTGTTGTTGTTGTTGTTGATGAAATTGTTGTCTCGGCTGGAATTGTTGTTGTTGAGGTTGAAATCCACTCGGATTGTTGAAATTAGGTGGTTGAACCGCTCATTGCTTGTTCGCATAGCTAAAATTGGGGTGATCTCTCCATCCCGGATTGTAAGTATTAGAGTATGGATCATACCGTCTTTGTTGATTTGGAAAAACCGCATTAGATTGCTCGTCCTCATAAGCTTGAGAGGAACTTGATATCACCGCAGCTGCAACTTGTTGCATCATTGCTGTCATGTTACCCAATTGTTGACGAAGTTCCTCGACCTCGCTCACTTCATTAACTTTCCTAAGAAGCACATCCGAACCACGACTCAAGAATTGTTGGGAGTTTGCTGCCATGTTCTCAATCAACTCTCTAGCTTATGTCACCGTCTTGTTAACTAGTGCACCACCACCCGCAGCGTCAAGAAGATTCCTATCACTTGATTGGAGTCCTTCATAGAAGTATTGGATGATCATAGCGTCACTGAATTGGTGGTGAGGGCAGCTTGCCACCAATCTCTTGTATCGTTCCCAACATTCATATAAAGATTCTCCCACATTTTTCTTCATCCCACAAATCTCCTTTAGAATTTGAGTAGCCTTTGATGCAGGAAAATATCTCTCTAAAAAGAGTTTCTTCAGCCCATTCCATGTCGTGACACTTCCGGGAGGCAAATAGTACAACCAATCCTTAGCACTATCCATCAAAGAGAAACGGAAAACTTTCAACATTGCACCGTCCGCCTCAACATCCGCTGGAAGCATGGCCGTGACAATGGTGTGGAAGTCCATAAGATACTTGTTTGGGTCTTCATTCATCATGCCATGGAACTTTGGTAATTCTCTAAGCAACCCCGGCTTGATCTCAAAAGTAGAGTTTGTTTGAATACACCCCTGTTGTGTATCAAGCCTATGAGAAGCTAACTCCTTGAGTGAACGATTTGCATCACCCATTGCTTCTTATTTTTCTTCAAAAGGTGGTTCTTGTTCACCCGGAACCTCTTGTTCTAAAACTGCTTCTTCTTGTTGGAAAGTCTCTTATTCCTTTCCAACTCTTGTTCTTCCATTGTATCTTTACTTGGTTGGACTATTGTGCCTCTTCGAGTAGCTATCCCGCACCTTGGATAATTCCAATCTTTAGAAGCCAGGGATTAGGTACCTGAAAACAATTCTCGCAATCAAGTGAAAAACAAGACAAGAAAACAAGAAGCAAAGATAAAAGCAGAAATTATAAAAAGAAACTAAAAACTTAATAACTAGCCGTATGCCTCCCCGGCAACGGCGCCAAAATTTGATCGCTGTCGTATGCGTCAAAAATAATTTCACTTTCCTAAAGTATATGATAAGAAAGAGTTCGTTTCCACAGAGAGGCGATTGTAGTTATTATGTATTCAATTTCTTAAAGTATCCAATTGGGGGGATTTCTTATTTTTAAGTAAGCAATAAAAGTAAATCAAAAGCAAAATAAATTGTAGAAAGTAATCAATAGAGAAAGATATTGGTCAAGGAATTCATCTTCAATCTTAGACATGTGCTTGCATATATGATTAGAATTACAATTTAATCTCTTTTATTATCAAAAGCCTAGAGAATCAAGAGAGCAAGATAATCTATTAATTTCCTAAGTTCATCAACACACACATTAGAGTCAAAGCGTATGTGAATTCTACCTAAAGAATAACCTAACGCCTTGCGCTAATTAAGTTCAATTCCTAGGAGCATTAAGTTTCAGAAATAGGCTAATCAATGAAATTGTCATACATTGCGCATAACAATTTGGACAATGGTCAAACTCTACATATGATTACGAGAATGTATCACTACAAACCGTAAACATATCATGCTACTTGTATTCAGGGTTATCACTCGATGAAAAACCCTAAAATAGCTATGGACAAGGATGCAAGTTCAATTAATTGGCCACTCAACTAACCAAACATCTTAGTCCTATCACAATACATCAATCATGTGATTATTAAAAACAGTAGAGATTTAAACGATAATCAAGAGAGAAAACTAATACATAACACAAGCACAAGTTTTAGAAATAGGACTACATCCTTAACCAATAATATAGAATTTAGCTATTCATAGCTATGGAGTTCATCATAAAAATATCAATTGAATAAAGAAGAAGATGAACAAAAGCAAACCCTAGTAGCGTAAACAAAAGCGACTCTCTCCTTAGCTTCCAAGAATAAAACGTGATCTCTAAAAGTTGTAGGACTTCTCTTTTATAGCTCCTCTTGTTCCAAAATTAGGTCTAGTCTTCAAAGTCCATTAGATGAAAATCTACCAAGCCCATAAGTGAGAGAAACCATGTAGAAAATATACCCCAAAAACTGTCGCTGGAAAACTGGTATTATGGCCGAAAATCGGCCGGAGGAGTGGCTCAGGTGACCGGCAAAGTCCACCCGGTCACCGGTCAACGATTCAAATCGGCCAGGTCAACTCAGTCAAGTTACTGAGTCAAACCGGGCCAAGCACCGAGTCAGGGTTGAATCAAAGCTGTGAATCAGAGTCGACTAAACTGAATGGTTAACTAGTTATGGCCTAAGCCATTTTGCAAGCCACCTTGCCATGCCAACCCACTGTTGCACAGGCCACAATCAATAATGCGCAATTGCGGTGCTTCACTCTTCACAGTCATGCATTGCAACCTCAGTTCCACCTGCAACTTCTTCTTTAAATCATCTCACACCCATTCTATCCACCATAGCCCATTAACTCCATGGCACCAGTTCCACCATATGCATCAAACCAGCTAGCATCATTAACACAGTCACAGTCCATGGCAGCAGCACCTACAACTGTAACACACACTAATCTGCCTGCACCTTCATAACACACAATTTGAACCATTCCTCCATAACCTGCTACTATTGCTCATCAAGCACAGAACCATCTCCACTTGCACCATTTCCTAACCTGCAAAACCACCATCTCAGCTCAATAAACAGATTCATCTTCTTAGCAGTTCCTCCATCTTCTTACAAATCTGAAACTGCAACTGGTTGAACCCATGACAGTCAACATCATTTCCTTGTCTGCTTAATAATAACAACCAATTTCTCCACTATCTCTAACTTGTTAACAACACAGCAGAAACCCCAAAGTCCATTAGAAACATCTATCTAATTCACGACAGCGGCTTCAATTCTTCTCAAAACCCTAATTCCAACAATCAGAAACCCCAACTTCCATCTCAGATGATTTCTTGTTCTCAACTTTGTCAGTTTCAAATTCAACCGAAACCCAACATTCCTGATCCGATTTAACTCTCAAATACCACTTCAATTTTTGTCTTTCACAAACAAGATCCATGGCAGAGACTCATTTTTTTTCCTGTCTCTTCTCCTTGCAACTCAATCAGAACAAACATGACAGCAACATCAATTTCTTTATCAAATCCTACACAACAGCGACCACCGGTAACAATTCCTTCTCGTCACGATTTCAAATCTCTGCTCTCTGCTATGAAATAAAATCTAGATGAACTGTAATGGTGAAGAATGAAATTCGATCTGGCTTAGGGGCATGTAATGAACAAGATTACTATAGGCACACAGCAATTTGATAAGGGCCACCTAAGCAATCTTTTCTAATGTTAGTTCTATGGGACTGACAGTTCAACTCAGTTAACAAATCCCACAACTATGATACGCTTCAAATGCTCACGGCTTCTTCATACGATGTCGGAATGATCTCATTCTTTCGCCATTGGCTCCGTCTTTTAGTTGCCTTCAAGATGATGAGAAGAAATTCTGGATTTGAGCTAGTTCCATTTTCTTTTTGCTCCAATGACTCCATTGCACCTAATAAACTCAAAAGCAAACATAAGATACATAATTTACAAGAAAACTCGCAAAGAAAGCATAAACATTAGATAAATATCACGGTGTTTATAACACCTATCATTTACACAACTTACGCACATTTCTCGTCGTGGATGAAATCCACGTGCTGTAGGCCGCTAGAACAAAACCCTAGTTGTTATCCCCCAATTTGACGTGATTGATGTCATACGAATCGTGGAGTCTGCATGACATACGTGTATTTAGTTTGTCAGTTGTTGACTGATTAGACAATGAGCCTAGGTTTTGTTGAATCGAGCATGTTAATGCTCAGCGATTCATGAATGTTAATGTTGCTCGTCTGAGCAAATATTATAAATTCGACGAGTTATTGAATATTGATGAGTTACTGAATATATGTGGATTATTCGAGCAACTGAGCAAGTATTGCTCGATTCGACGAATTATTGACAAATTACTTAATATTGATAGTGGGATCAATATTCGAGCAACTGAGCAAGTATTGCTCAATTTGACGAATTACTGAATATTGAGAATTTGACGAGCAACTGGACAAGTATTGCTAAATTCGACAAAATACTGAATATTGATAACTTGACGTGCAATTGAGCAAATATTGCTCAATTCGACAAATTACTGATTACTAAATATTGATACCTGGATCAATATTTGAGCAACTAAGCAAGTGTTGCTCAATTTAACGAAATATTTATTGGTGATGTGACCCAATAAAATATTAATATATTGGTAGATTACCAAATATTATATGATTAATTCAGATGCTGGTTGCTGAATCAATATAAATTCATTAGTGTTTAAATCTTACTCAGAATGATGATTCGTAGAACATTTATTCGAAACCCTAATTTCAAATCATGGGCGTCCATGTGGTTCCCAGTGCTCGAGTGAGCATACACTAGGGTTCTCAGTTGGAGGGTTGGTGAAAGAATGATGATTAAATGTTGGTTTCATCATTTACTGAAATATTGTTGGGTTCAGCATTAGGTGATAAAACCTAGGTATGAAAGATGGGGACCGACCAAGAGAGCATGGGACTGGCTCTTGGTGGTCACATGACCAGTTTTTGGCCGTTTGACCAATCCCCAGGTTGGTTGGAGATAGTTTGGGCCCAATACGAGCAATTGAGCAAATTAGGTCAGAATTATGAAAACGTGTGGGACCGGCTTTGTGCAAGCCCTAAGGATGACCCTGGTCGGTCATGAAGGCATGCACGTGTTTCCGTGGTGCCCGTGTCTCCATACTGAGAGTTTCAGTATTTTTTGATGTGCGTTCGAGCAACGTTGTGAATTTTCAGAAGAGTTTCATCTTGACTGAAATTCTTGATTTTTGTTGGAATGAGCATGTATCCTCAATTGATCAATATTTTGTAAATATTAAAATAAGTGTATTTTAACATTTAAAATTGTCGTGGGAGGCTAGCCGGTCGTGTGACCATGTTGGCTTTTGGTTTTTCATGATTCGAGCAAAATTTGAGAAGTTATGACGAAATCATAATTTTTGCTCAAACCCAGGAGTTTCATGAATTGAGGAAAATAATAATTATAAAAGACTAGGGATTGCAAGGTGTGGGACCGGCCACGGCTAGGGCATGGCCGGCCGGCTATGTTGCCCGGTCCCGCACACCTTTTCCTATTTTATAATATTATTTTTCATGAATCCTTGAAGTTATGGAGAATCCATGAGTTTTTGTTGAAACAAAGGAGTTTCATGAGATTAGGGAATAATAATTATAAAAGCTAAGGATTGTGAGGTGTGGGACCGACCACGGCTCGGGCATGGCCGGCCGGCTAGGTTGCCCGGTCCCGCACACCTTTCCTTATTTTTTTGCATTATTTCATGAATCCATGAAGTTATGGAGGATTCATGAGTTTTTGCAAAAACAAGGAAAGTTGATAAAACCAAGGAGTTTTCATGAGTTCATGAAATAACAAAAAATAAGGAAAATAATGGAAGAGGCATGGACCGACCATGGCTAGAGCACGGCCGGCCGACCGGTGTGCCCGGCCCTGGGCGCCTCTTATTATTTTATTAATATTTATTGTTTTCTCCTGTTTTGCGTAGGATTCCTCATTGTTTCGTATTTTTTGGATGCTCGTTCGTGCATCCGGTGCTCGATCGTGCATCATTGTCGAATACACTTGCACCATTTTTGTGGGGCTTACTCGGTGATGATCCGTATGTCCTATTATTGAGTATTTATTACTAATTTATGAAATTCAAAGGAGAATAATTCATGAATCTCGAGTAATAAAAATGAATAGTTGTTTATTATTAATTCATAGGATCAGCTGTGGATTCGACTATGAATTAGAATAATAAAACAAGCATTACCATCCTATGGGATCGTGGATGCGACCATAAAATCGGAGTAATTAAAATTATCTATCACCATTCATGAGATGAAATCGGAATAATGAGATAATGTAGTAGTTTATTGCCATTCTATGAGATCAAGCTGTGGATTCGATCATGGAATCAGAGCAATTGTTATTGCCATTCCATGGGATCAGGCCGTGGATTCGACCATGGAATAGGAGCAATTGTTATTGCCATTCCATGGGATCAGGCCGTGGATTCGACCATGGAATGGGAGAAATTGTTATTGCTATTTCATGGGATCAGGCCGTGGATTTGACCATGGAATAGGAGCAATAATAGATTATTCTGGGAATTCAGTGGTGAATGTCGCGGAAGAATTAATCTATTGCAGAAAAGATATTAGCCAGTTAAAGCGTCACATCTATTCTGAATGGTGCATAGTCAGGGAGTCACGGGTGTTGTTTACGACCTAAAGGCATTACTGCTCTCAATCTGCGAAGAACCGCCTGAATCTATGCACGGTCTCTCCACATAGTCATGAAACGGTGAGTGTCACCGACGTCCTGAAAGCGTCCGTCGCCCAAATATTCTTCTATGTGGATGGGGGTCTCTCTCCTGCAGTCAGGGAACAGTGAGTGTCACTGACGTCCTGAAGGCGTTAAGCTCTCAATCTACGGAGAACCGCCCAATTATGTTATTCTGCATAGAGGTCATGATGAAATGCCAGGGATCGAATCGCTCATCTAGTGGGACTTTTCGAAAATATATTCATCATGGCTTTGTAAAATATGAATCGTTGCATGCCTGAAAGCCGTGTCGAAACATGCATCATGATTTTACGGTTTTGCCCTTTGTTGAAAATCCACCATCAACATTAAGTCCCCGCTTAGTGGGGAACAAAATATGTTCCGCAAGAATGCATTGAATGGTGATTTTCAGTCGATGAGATCGGTGGTTGAACTCAGTCTACAAAGGTATATTCTGAATCCTTGATTTGCTCCAATGGTGTCATGTACGAGCAAACGTTCGGGTGAGGACCCTGATAGTGCGATAGAGCGTGATTCCATGAGCACGGAGAGATGGAGCATCGCTGATTTGGTCAGTCAAAAGTCCAGTTTTGGTCGATTTAGGATTTACGGGCCCGAGCCCAAAAAGGAACCCATGTTTTATTAGGTTTTGGAAATAAAATTAATATAAAAGGGAGAGAAGCCCTAAATTTTTTAAAAGTTCAGCTGTTCATGAGTTGTTCAAAATAAATTCCATATGTGCATGTATGCGTAAGTTTCATGAAAATTTGTTTTAGAAAACATATGCCCGTTCGTTCATTAGTTTAAGAAACGAGCAATAATCTCTAATATGAAAGAGATACATGAATTCTTGAGTATACATGGTCTAGTTGCAGTAGAGAAAATTTTGTTGATGAGGTTTCATGAAAACCAAAATTTATTTTCAAAGCATGAACTTTCACAAATACTTTTAGGAACGTAGGTTCGTAGTAAAAGTGATAAATAATGATCCTTAGAGTTAAAGGAATTTTAGAAAAGACCTGCACCTCATGATAAAATTTATTTGGAATATGTGGACCTTTACAAAAGTATAAAAGACCCTCGTTTCATAGACGAATGCTCGTTTGACCTTTACCAAGATTTCCTTTTTTCTTTTTCTCTTATGTGGTCTTATTTTGCCTTCCTAGTTAAAGGTCTTATTGCGCCACCTCTTGTCGACGTCTTTGCATTTGCATGCAAAAACCTATTGATCTTGCCTTAACCTTTTCTTTGAAATTTTTGTTGCGACAATATGATAGGCCTAAAAATTCTTGCGAAAATAAAGCCCCATGACATTGCCGTCCTGCGACGAGATTGCATGACGTCCTTACACTTTCATGTATTGACCCATTGATCTCGTCTTATCTTTGTCTTTTGCATTATTGCCTCTTCAGGATTGTTGCACAAATATGACAAGCCTAAATTTCCTTGCGAAAATAAAGCCTCATGACATTTGCGTCTTAAGACACTTATCAGCTCCCTAATGGAGGGTGCCGCCCTTATGTTCCCCCTGGTTTCCCCTTTAAGGAGACGTACTTCTGCCATACAAGGCTAGCTCCTCCCATCCGGTCTTGACAACAACCAGTTATTTTCGCAGCCTCTTATCCCTTTTGCCTATAGGGATTATGGTTACGAGACTGCACCCTAAGTGGAGTTTTCTTCGGCCGAGTGCAACATAAGCCAAGACTTGCCAAGAATGGCCGAGACACTTCAAATGCCCCAGGCACTCTTGGCTCAACCGTGTACCTCGGCGCCTTGGTCAAATGCTGACTCCTTAGAAGAGACCCTCGGTCGTCCAATCTAAGTCATAAGCTTAGATTGAAAATCCAAGGTACCTTTCCTGGATGGGCTTTATTGACCCAAATTCTCCATGACTCAGGTTCCAGGGGCGGTGTAACCTTTTCCCCGAGCCATGCAATAGGTACCCCTTCTATGACGCACTTTAGGTCTTACATTTGCCTCTTGCGAAATTTTGATTTCGCGAACTAGGGTGTACGCCATAGTTGGTTCGCCTCTGTCTGATTAATTTGTTGATTCTTCTGCATATAAATTCTTTTGTAATTTCGCAATCACATCTTTATCGTTCATAAAATATATTCTCTTCTTATGCATATCAACTTCCTTTCGCAACCTCATCTCTGCTATTCATAAGAAAGATTTTCATAATAATTTTTTTTTTTTTTTTTTTTTTAATCAAACCAATCATACATTTTTCTTTCACCTCCCAATTTCTTCTTCGGCAGTCAACAAGTACATTCATTCTTTAAGTCTCTTATTTCTGCTACTTTCTGCCTCTGCATTTTTGAATTTTCCTGTCATTTTCTTGTCTGTTGGGAAGCCTTCGCCACTTCTTATTTTTCATCATATATTGGTTTCGCAGCATTTCTTCCTCTCTCTGTTCTATTACATCTACCATCAATCTTTCACCTTTTTGTTTTTCTTTGATGTTGTGTTTCCAATTTTTCTTCTTCGCAGCTCTTTCTTCGCAAGATTCTATATCAATTTCATAACACTTCTTTCCTTCAACCCAAACTCCTTTTATAATGCCAACACCAGTGGGATGAGGGAACTTGATACATTGATGGAAAGTCGATGCCACACCTAAAATCTCATGTAACCAAGGTCGTCCAATCAGTGCGTTGTATGGTGATTCCACATCAACTACACAAAATAAAATTTCGTAGGATAATCCTTTCAAAGAATTCGCATATGAACTTCTCCTTTTGGCTTATTTGCGATCGTTAAAACCATAGATTTTGTACGTTGAAGGTATTAGATCTTCATCTTTCCTCCCATAGTTTTATAAGTATGATAAAAAGAATATTCACTTTAACTTCCAAAGATCGATCAAAATTTCGTTGATTGCCCATGAATTCTCGGCTTTATCATCTTCATCCTCACTAGGTTTTGGGTTAATCTCCAATCTTACCACCAATGGGTTGTCGTGCATTTCTCCACCCTCAGGTACTTCTTCTGCGGTAAAAGAAATAGTCTTCTTTTGCCATTCTTCCAAAGGGCGATGTCTTCGCAATGTTCATTATTTCTCTATCATCGACATCTCTTGCGAAAACCCCGCCGAGAGTGTTATCGTGAAAATCTTCAATCGTCTTGTATGAGTGTACGATAGAGTTACAAAAAGATTATTTGCCTTTGCGCCAACTTCAATCACAAATGTTTCTCTTTCTTTTCTTTGTGTTTGGCTTGTGAATATCTCAAGGAGGTGGTAATGCTTGAGCTTGCGTTTGTCCTACTAGAAAGTGATTTAATTTTCCCCCGATCTATCATCCCGAGAATGATTCTCTTTATATTTCTCAGTCATTTGTTGTATGTCCATGGAAATGATGATAAGAGCAAAATTCATTACTTATGTAGCTTGGAGGTGGTTCACTCCCCATGTTCCATGGTGCAGGTATGTTTTCCATTAGGATTATAGCTTCCCATATCTTCTCCACACTAGCATTCAAAGGGGGCATTTTGATTTCTTCCCATATTATCTTATGACTTCGCTGTCCTCTGTGATAGTTTTGCCTCTGACCTCCATAAGTTCCTTGCGGATGATGATCTCCATAAGTTTCTTGCGGCTGATCAAGTCTTTGGATTTTGTTATTTCCACCACGGCTATAGAAGTTTCTCTCTCTCTCGAATTCTTCTTGATCACGACTCCCCATAGCTACTAGCTTTTGCTGACTATCTCTCATTATCCTCTCTTGTTGCCCTTGCGAGGTGCTCTCCATCGTATTTATTAACTTGGGTAACAAGCTTGCATTCGCTCTCTTGAACTTGTGTTCGCAATGGGGTATGATTCCATCTCATTTTGCTTTTCCTCAAGAGCAATATATTCCTCCCGAAGTTCTCGCAACTCGCCTATTGTGATTGTATTCTTGATTACAAAATTTGAATGTATAACAAGGTTGGTTGCGAACATAGCATTGATGAATGACAGAATGAGATATCTTTCGTCCACACGACCAGCCATATCACTACACATTGTCTTCCATCTCACAGTTATATGCTTCAAACTTTCGCCAACCCTTTGCTTCAACCCAAATACATCTTAAATGCCAGGTCGCGAGGAATTGTTACTTATATATGCTCCTAAAAATATAGCTTGCAAGTGGTTGAAAGATGTTATAGTATTCTTTGGCAAACCTTCAAACCATTTTAATGCCTCTCCTGTTAAACTTGATGCGAAATACTTGCATAATATTGCATCATGGTTCTCCCATTGTAGCATACATCTCACATAAGCTTTGATGTGTTGGACTGCACAAGTTGTTCCATCAAAAATGCTGGTTAACGCAGGTAAATTGCATTTTGGGGGTATTCCTCCTAATTGTACTTCTTGTGTGAATGGAGTTTTCGCAGCTTCCTCTATGGCTTCATCCAATTGTCTCTTACCTCCTTCTCTTTTATTATTTATCATTCCTCTCATTTCCGCTAACTCTCTCAAAATTTGTTCATTTATACCGAATTTGGATCCATTGGTCTTTTTAACTCCGCCTCCCTTCTTCTGCGTTCATCTCTGTTTTTACTTTCTTGTTCATCATTTTCCTCTCGTCTTTCTCTGCGATCTTCTCTTTCACTTCTTTCATTAATTCGCACACTGTTATATCTCTCATTTTCTCCTCTTTGCCGCCTTTCAGTTCTCCTTTGTACTCTATCATATTCTTCATTGATATTAGCATTATTGCGATTTCGCTCACGCCTCCTTTCTCGATTTTCATGATTATTCTGTCGAATTTCCTCTTGTAGCTCTTGTTCTTCCACTTCTGCTCTTAGTCTTTCTCTCTCGCGAGTTAAATGTGTTTGTTCAGTATAATGTCTTTCAATTTCATCTTCAATTATTCGTTCATTTCTTTGTATTTCTCTCCCATGTAATATTCTCCTTCCTTCTTCCTGATTTTCTTCGCCATCTTGATTATTTCGCCCCTGACGGTGTCTATTTCCCAATTCTATCATTTTGCCCGTTTTGAAGAATTTCAAGACGCTTTGAATATAACGATCTTCCAATATTTCTCTTCCTTCGCGACGTTCTTCGCCTGGATTTTGTATTCCCTCTCGAGTTTCTTCATTAGCATTTTCTATAGGCAAATTTTGTCTTATTTCTTCTCTAACTGATCTTGAACTTGATCTTGTAGTGCTTCTTGACCTTCTATTTGTAATCTCACATTTTCCATCCTCAATTCATGATTTTGCCTTGTCAAATTCGCACGTTCTTATGCTTCTAACCGCCTTTCTTCATGTATTGTTTGCCTCAATGCCTCTAATGCTGCAATCTCTTCATTGCCATGAATTATTCCTCCAATTACTTCTTGGTCTCTCTCCTCTTTTCCGTTACCTCCTAATTGCTGCTCTTCTCCCATTTCATCTACAGAATCTGATCGCCAAGTATGTACACTCACTCTGTCATAATCCACAGTTCTATTTTGTATTGGTGGTGTACGTTGAATTGGCGGTTGAATTTGATTTTCTCTGTTGTTCCTTGTATTCATTCTTGAAGATTCCCCCATCTCGTCTTTCCTTTCTCCAGCAAGTCTCCTACTCCTTCTAACAGTTGTTGGTTGTTTTGATGCATGTCTTCTTCTAGCCATTTTTCAATCTTAGTGAATTGTTGAAAATTATATGAAATCCCTTCCCTATTACTCCAAATTCTTTCAAATCACAATATCAATCTTCAATCATTCCCACTCAAGCTTTAGGCGCCATATGTAGTAGCAGGAAATCCCACACTACACCCCTCATAAGAATTCACACAATCAAGTCATTTTAAGATGAACAATTACGGTCTTTATTGATTAAACTCACAAATGTTACAAGATAAAAAGGAAATAAGCTAAAGAATTTACAACCGCTCTAAACTTTCTCTCTCTTAATAACTTTCCCAACACTCGAAAAAGATCTCTTCTTCTTCTTAAGCCTGTTCGACTCTTTATATAGGACATTACATAGTGGATGACAACTAAGCTGTCCTTTATTTTCGGATCTGACTTGCGACACTCTCGCAAGTATTCAAATGTTAAATCTCGCAACGCTCCTAAATCTCGCCAAGTCTTCACATCTTTCTCGTGTTCAGGCTGTCGTCATCCGTTGCATCATTTATATTACTTATCTGCGATATCTTCGCAGTGTGTCGTTTATGGATTTCGCAAGGGTCTTGGTGTTGCGATATTCTGATCCTACACACACACGGTAGAAAATCAGTGAATGTTCACATGAAGGGTTATGTGAATTATTCATAATTTCGCGAAAAGTCAGGTGTCAGACTTTTAAGTAATGGGTGTTGCTCGTTTTTGCAGGTTTGATGGAGCGAGCAAGATTTTCGAAATTTTACGTTATTATCACTAATTTCGTGAAACCGTAAATAGGCAAGAGTTGAGAGTTACCATTTTGTAGACGCTGATGTGAGCATCCTAATTATTTTTGTTGTGCTTTAATTCCACTGCTTTGATAAAATCTATATCTACGGATGATATACTACAGTAGGAATGTTGTATGGACGTCACAACAACTTTGCAAGAATGACTGGTTCTCATAATGATACTTCCAAAGATGATATCTCTATAGATGCAGCTTCAAGAAATGGTGCTTCTGGGACCTCTGAGTGATGGTGAGAGATCCTTCATACTAAGTTGTACTCCTGATTACTTAGTATCAGTAATGTACGGGAAGTCTTTGATGGGGGAATATAACATCGATAAAGCAGCTCGACAAATGGGCCCTTGTTCGATTGATGTGGATTACTCAGAAATAGCAGTAAGTCTTCGGAGTTGAGAATCTAGAAATAAGGATCATAGAATGATATCGAACAATGTAAAGTCCCCGGCTATCTCTTTGGTGAGTTGTTAGCGCTCCTTATATCATAACTTTTTCTTGTCCGTGCAATTAGGATTATGAAACCAATGTTTGCTACTTCGTTTCAGAACTTTGCTCCATCGAGCCTTGACGGTCTTCAATTCATTGTTGTTGAACAAACAATTTCTGAATCGAGCGTCAAAGAAGAATTCGATGTAAGTACCTCTTCGTATAATCGTTCATGACACTCCTTTAATGAAATACCACTAATTGTTGTTGATGTATTCAGGAGGAGATTTCCATGGAACAAGGGAGTACTGATGATTCCCATTCGTTTTTGGAGGATGGTGAAGAAGAAAACCCCAGATTTCGAAACCGAGTGAAAGCAATGATGTTTCCAATGGTGATGTTGGCAATTCCGATCCCTTGAGCGGTTTAGGGACTACTCCAGTAATTACCCATTGTATATTTTCTTCATAGAAGTATGAAATTGCTGATTTGTTGATGAATGAATGAAGATTCTCATGAATAAGTGAAAAGCTTTACCGAAATACGTCACCAGAAAATTCAGAACTCGGCCTTTTAGCAAAAAACGCCGTAAAATCTTCATCCGATATCGAAGATCTACCCATGTATCCTTATGCCAAGGAAATTTCCAAGCTTTAGAAAATAAGATTTTTAAGTTTTGAGCACGTGTAGGGGTCGAAATCGACGAAACAGTAAACTTCCAGGAGACCTTCAGAAAATTTTTAGCTGGCATGTGGTCCAATGTTTTGGCCACAACTCTTCGCTCATTTCTCCAATTGTTGTGAATTTTGGATATGTTGTAGAGGACATCCGTATGAAGAGAATGGTATATGACCCATCCCTGGATTTTTTTACCAATTTCTCCCATCTCGCTGCTTTGTACAGGACAGTGTAAAATTGTCTCCGACGAGCTCGTTGTAAAACACCCATGTTGTGTCATTAGACCATTCGTTTGTGTTTTGAAGGGTTGGTGACGGATTTAAATGCCATTGATTCATTTGAGATAAGGAACCCTTGATTGATACATGACCATGGTGCTTGCAGCCATCTTGTTTCATTGGTCATAGAAACATCACTTACAAAACCCCGTCACGGACCATAACTGAGGTTGCTCTCAATAGGGGGTGGTGTAATGACCATGGTTTCATGTCTCGGTGGTAGCATTCCTTTTATGATGAGAGTCTGGTGCCACGAGTCTTGGACTGTGAAACTGATCGTCATGATCAGTGGGTATCATTCCCGCTTATTACATCTCTCATTTCGTTTTCTCTTCTTCTGGAAAAACTTGGATAGAGGACCCAGGTAGAAAAATTGATGTAAAGACCTAGGCGGTCAAAGTTGGAGGTACCTTGATGAAGTACTTAGTGGAAAGACCCGGTGGACACTGATCGACTGTGGAAGTTATGAATCCCATATAAGAATTGTTGCTTGCATGTTGTACGCTCTGGAAGCTGTAGGAACCTCATACGACATCGGAATTCGATGCTTGACCCCAAATTTTGAAGCTAAGAGACTGAGTTATCACATGAGAGAAGAATCACTCAATTTGGAGTTGTAAATGTCAGCCAATGAAGCGTGCACATTTGTAATTTGTAATCCCGTACAAACTTTTCAAATTTCGTAGACCTGACGGTAAAGGCCGTATCTTCAGCTCGTATGTACGATTGATGTAAAATTTTGGTATGTTGTAGAGACATAGACGAACATCTTTCGTTGAGGAAGCATTGTCCAATTCCTCACCCATTGGTACGTTTTTGTAAACCCATGGCCTGAAGTGTGTTGTATCTCATTTGCAGAGGTGATGAGAACATCTTGTAGAAGTATTTGGCTTGTGCCCACCAGTCGTGCAAGCTTTGGGAAGACTTTCATGTGAACATATTTTCATGTCTACACATCTTGACACGAATCATTAATGCTTGAGAAGTCCGCTTCATCGAGCAATGCTTGAAGAATGGTTAGTTGATGAAGACCGATGTTGCACTGAGACTCAAGTTATTGATGCTGAGATCACGATTGAATTCTCTCCATAAATTCTTGTTGATGCTGAGACCATGAATAGAGTTCCTTTACATATCCTTGTTGATGCCGATACTGGGTGGAGTTCCTCCACTCTGTGAACCTTCACGTTCACGAACTAGTTGTTGGGTTGAGCATCCCTAAGATGTAGGTGTACTGGGATTACAACCCGAATTATCCTGATCACTATGACTTTACCGTGAATTGGATTCATCAATGAGTCGACGTTGTTGCTGCAGATTGCATCAGCAGTCTCCATTCTGGGTGTGATCGATGAAGAGAGAAGTTCCTTAGTTGTGCAAAGTTCGTGATGTAGAGAGATTCGTTTATAAAGTTTTCATGGAATCGCATCATGTTGCAATGACTTGCTATGTCTTGAATCTTGTCCAATAATATCAAGTCCCTAGTGCATGTTGAAGGAATTCGTTCCATCGATGGATGAATGATGTTGCATCTGCTTCAGAAGTCTTGTCATGGAGATAGTGAAGACTCGGCGATTGTAATTCAGTTTCACTTTGATCGTGTCGGTGGTTAATCAGTGCGTCATCGTTGAGATGTTTGTGCTGAAGCCAGAGGCGCCATTATCGAAGGTGTACTCTTTGATTGGGAGTAAAATTTGAAGACTTCTTAGATACTTGAGCGTTGAAGCGTCGTATTATTTAAGCTTCAATGTCTTAGGCTTGATCGTCTCGGCCCCAGTATCTTCTCGTGATTCAAAGATTCCTTTCCATGCGATAGTGGGATTCAACACTTGTGCATACATCAGAGCTTTCTGATTTTGTGGGACATATGGACACTCCCCGCAAGGCTACGGAGAAACGCCCAAAGTGTTCCTTGCCATGCTTGGACATTATCTCGGTAATGAATGTCTCAATGCTCGATTCAGAGAAATGTCAGATTCAACCACTTGGTAAAATACTGCTGAAGTGAGATTACCAACTTATAACATCTTGCAATAGCAGAGATGCTAGCATAATTGAGTTCCCATGCTAGAATAGCATGTGAGGAAATAAATGACATAGATATGGGAGGAACGAGACTTGCCTGATTGCAGGACTTTTTGATGAATGTCTATGCATCTTTTGCAAGTTCTTGTTTCAACCTCGTCAAAGTTCGAAATTCCTCCAAGTGCTCTGATGATGGAACGTCCGCCAAATCCTCTGGATCAGAACTTTCTTCGTTGGAGAGATGTGCAACCAAAGACGCTTTGTCAGTAGTCATCTTCTCTGCATGAATCCACGTCCATCCAAGAATCATATAGTATCCGGGATCTTCCATGATTATGTGAAACTTGGTTTCGTCCAGGTTGAGCCAACTTTGATTTTGAGAGTGATGCAACCGCATGCATCTCTGAGCGTTCCTTCATGGTATCTGATTGAGATAAGAGATGAGTAACAGCTTAGTTGATTGATGCCTGTGACTCTGAGGGTTTTCAGTGGAATGTTGTTGATGGGGGTGTCAGTATCGATCAACATTCTTCCAAATTCATTTCCTCTGAGATGGATTGTGGTTAGTAGTCCCCAGTCGTGCATCTCCTTGTCTGTGGATGAAGGTTCAAGGAGTATTTTCGGGATGGACAAATGTCTGACACATAGTATTTTGGTGTTGTGAATATGTCCTTCCTTTGTGTCTTAGACAGATAGAGCAATTTCACAGATACGCTCGATCAACGATTGAACTGCTTCTTTGACCGGTTGTTCAGAGATTGCAAAAGTTCTGATTAGGAGAGGATTCTTGTGTACTCCTTCAGTCCCCAGTTGAAGCTATTATGGATCAACAATTTGATTGCACCATCTTGAACCAGACTTCCAGTAACTCGATCACTCCTTCATGAGAAGAGAGAAGTTTGAGTCTATCTGATCATTTCCCCGTTTGTTGATGCCAGGTCGAGGTTTGTGCATTTCAGGATTGGTTATCTTTTCTTCGCGCATTCAGAGGAGACTGGGATGTTTGGAGAAGCGCTCTGATGCCGTGTCTCGGCTTTCCTTTCATTCCTTCCGGTAACAACTTTTGTTGAAGGCTGGAGATTGTACTGATTGTTGACTAGGCTTCGTCTGCTTCTAGGTTCCTCCACCTTGCAGACTTTGGTCTTTACAGTAAAGCAGGTGCAGTGGTCACTGATCGTTTGGCTGCTTCATGAAGCTCTGAGAAAGTATGGAACCGGAGATTTTCCAACAAGGCTCTGTAGACTGGGATCATTCCGTTGATGCACAAGTCCACCAGTTGTTGTTCAGTGACATTCGGGTCATGACAATCCAAAGCTTGGACTCTGAATCTCTTCACATAATCGTTTGGATGTTCATTGCTCTTCTGAGATATTCTTCTTAAGTCGGAGAGAGTAATATGCTCTGAGACGAAGAAGTATTTCCTGTAGAAGGCATTAACCATTTCTCCCCAACTAGCGATGCTCCCAGGTGCAATGTTGTTGTACTGGTGTATGCTCGGCCTGTCAGAGATTTCGATAATTATTTCAGAAGGACGACATGATTTTGTTCGTGCTCTCCTAGTGCCTCCAGGAATCGAGAGATGTGTTCTCAAGCGTTCTCTGTTCCTATGTTGGGGAGGTGCAGCCTTTCGGGAGAGGAATTCTTTGTGTAGAAGCAGGATACAAAGGTTGATGATGATGAACAGATGATGCTTTGTCTTTTCCTCGATCCTCCATGAAGCGTTCTAGGTCCTCACGAGTGATGAAGCCTGCAGGTTCCTTTGTTGGTGGATTATCTGCAGCTTTGTGCACCTCATCATCATCTACTACATGGATCGAAGTGCCTTCAGGATCAGCAGCCGGAGATGTTTCTTTGGCTTTTCCTTTCTTCTAAGCTTTCTCTGACATCTTTTCAGTGAGAGTTTTGAGATAATTGCACAGCTCTTTCCATGTGTTAGCCATGTCAATCTGATTCTTGGCAAGAGTTTCTTGCACCTTCATGAGATCACCTATGGTAGGTGGATTTTTTCTAATTTCTTTAGGAGACCGACCGAAGAGATGATTGTCTCCAATGTTGGTTTGCGGAGGAGTGGTATCACCAGCACCGATGTTGGAAACAGGAGTAGTTTCTGGAGTACCACCATTGTTGCTAGTGCTAGCATTGTTTGTGTTGGGATTGGTGACTGAACCTGACCTAAGATCAACCATTTTGTGAGATTTTGATATTACAACCGAGAGATTAATCTCCCACTGTGGTCGCCAATCTGTGAATGGTGAAAAACGGTTCGCTGGTTTTTTGGGGAAATGAAGAGACGAGCTTGTCGAGACTCTTCGAACCTAGCAAACTTCTCAACCTCACACAGATGCACTGCAAAGGGAGTGCTTAGATTTGAGAGATCAATCTATAGGACTCCGGCCTAAACCAAGTCAATGGCCATTCTAGAGTCAATTCGGCCGCAAAGAGGGAGATGGGTTGATCTGTAGGAGGGAAGCTGAGTATTGTGTGGAATCAATGATGATCAAGGATTGTGGATGTGTTGAAGGTTTCTGCAATAATTGGTGAACTGTTGAGTTCGAATAAGTTCTGATAGATTGATGAATTCTTGAGAGTAGTTACTCGAGAAATTATGTGTGGACGATTCCTGATAGATAGTGATCATTCGTTGTTCTCAATCATGGATTCAGAGACTTATTTATATTGTCAGAGTTGTGAACGCCTTGATCCTTGTAAGTGTGACGGTTTCATGAGTAGAAGAGTGGGCAAGTGGAATATCGTGGTAAAGTCAGTTCCATGTCGTGTGGAGACTTGACGGATCGTGCACCCACTACTTTGCTAACTCCTTCAACCGTTTACACAACTTACGCACATTTCTCGTCGTGCATGAAATCCACGTGCTGTAGGCCGCCAGACCAAAACCCTAGTTGTTATCCCCAAATTTGACGTGATTGATGTCTCACGAATCGTGGAGTCTGCATGACAGACGTGTATTTAGTTTGTCAGTTTTTGACTGATTAGACAATGAGCCTAGGTTTTGTTGAATCGAGCATGTTAATGCTCAACGATTCATGAATGTTAATGTTGCTCGTCTGAGCAAATATTGTAAATTCGACGAGTTGTTGAATATTGATGAGTTACTGAATATAAGTGGATTATTCGAGTAACTGAGCAAGTATTGCTCGATTCGACGAATTATTGACAAATTACTGAATATTGATAGTGGGATCAATATTCGAGCAACTGAGCAAGTATTGCTCAATTCGACGAATTACTGAATATTGAGAATTTGACGAGCAACTGAGCAAGTATTGCTCAATTCGACAAAATACTGAATATTGATAACTTGACGTGCAATTGAGCAAATATTGCTCAATCTGACAAATTACTGATTACTAAATATTGATAGCTGGATCAATATTTGAGTAACTGAGCAAGTGTTGCTCAATTTGACGAAATATTTATTGGTGAAGTGACCCAATAAAATATTAAAATATTGGTAGATTACCAAATATTATATGATTAATTCAGATGCTGGTTGCTGAATCAATATAAATTCATTAGTGTTTGAATCTTACTCAGAATGATGATTCGTAGAACATTTATTCGAAACCCTAATTTCATATCATAGTTGATGAATCGCTGAAAATAGGTCATGAGTGATATAGGGACCGACCACATGGGATGATTGGCGTCCATGTGGTGCCCAATGCTCGAGTGAGCATACGGTTCTCAGTTGGAGGGTTGGTGAAAGAATGATGATTAAATGTTGGTTTCATCATTTACTGAAATATTGATGCGTTCAACATTAGGTGATAAAACTAGGTATGAAAGATGGGGACCGACCAAGAGAGCATGGGACCGGCTCTTGGTGGTCACGTGACCAGTTGTTGGTCGTTTGAGCAATCCCCGGGTTGGTTGGAGATAGTTTGGGCCCAATACGAGCAATTGAGCAAATTAGGTCAGAATTATGAAAACGTGTGGGACCGGCTTTGTGCAAGCCCTAAGGATGACCCTGCTCGGTCATGAAGGCATGCACGTGTTTCCTTGGTGCCCGTGTCTCCATACTGATAGTTTCAGCATTTTCTGATGTGCTTTCGAGCAACGTTGTGAATTTTCAGAAGAGTTTCATCTTCACTGAAATTCTTGATTTTTGTTGGAATGAGCATGTATGCTCAATTGATCAATATTTTGTAAATATTAAAATAAGTGTATTTTAACATTTAAAATTGTCGTGGGAGGCTATTCGGTCGTGTGACCATGTTGGCTTTTGGTTTTTCATGATTCGAGCAAAATTTGAGAAGTTATGACGAAATCATGATTTTTGCTCAAACCCAGGAGTTTCATGAATTGAGGAAAATAATAATTATAAAAGACTAGGGATTGCAAGGTGTGGGACCGGCCACGGCTAGGGCATGGCCGTCCGGCTATGTTGCCTGGTCCCGCACACCTTTCCCTATTTTATAATATTATTTTTCATGAATCCTTGAAGTTATGGAGAATCCTTGGAGTTATGGAGAATCCATGAGTTTTTTTTGAAACAAAGGAGTTTCATGAGATTAGGGAATAATAATTATAAAAGCTAAGGATTGTGAGGTGTGGGACCGACCACGGCTCGGGCGTGGCCGTCCGGCTAGGTTGCCAGGTCCCGCACACCTTTCCTTATTTTATAACATTATTTCATGAATCCATGAAGTTATGGAGGATTCATGAGTTTTTGCAAAAACAAGAAAAGTTGCTAAAACCAAGGAGTTTTCATAAGTTCATGAAATAACAAAAAATAAGGAAAATAATGGAAGAGGCATGGACCGACCATGGCTAGGGTACGGCTGGCCGGCCGGTGGGCCCGGCCCTGAGTGCCTCTTATTATTTTATTAATATTTATTATTTTCTCCTGTTTTGCGTAGGATTCCTCATTGTTTCGTATTTTTTGGATGCTCGTTTGTGCATCCGGGTGCTCAGTCGTGCATCATTGTCGAATACACTTGCACCATTTTTGTGGGGCTTACTCAGTGATGATCCAGATGCCCGGTTATTGAGTATTTATTACTAATTTATGAAATTCATATGAGAATAATTCATGAAACTGAGTAATTAAAATGAATAGTTGTTTATTATTAATTCATAGGATCGTTGTGGATTCGACTATGAATTCAGAATAATTAAACAAGCATTACCATCCTATGGGATCGTGGATGCGACCATAAAATCGGAGTAATTAAAATTATCTATCACCATTCATGAGATGAAATCGGAATAATGAGATAATGTAGTAGTTTATTGCCATTCTATGAGATCAAGCCGTGGATTCGATCATGGAATCAGAGCAATTGTTATTGCCATTCCATGGGATCAGGCCGTGGATTCGACCATGGAATATGAGCAATTTTTATTTCCATTCCATGGGATCAGGCCGTGGATTCGACCATGGAATATGAGCAATTGTTATTGCCATTCCATGGGATCAGGCCGTGGATTCGACCATGGAATAGGAGCAATAATAGATTATTCTGGGAATTCAGTGGTGAATGTCGCGGCAGAATTAATCTATTGCAGAGAATAGATATTAGCCGATTCTGATCACATCTATTTTGAATGGTGCATAGTCGTGGAGTCACGGGTGTTGTTTACGACCTGAAGGCGTTATCGCTCTCAATCTGCGGAGAACCGCCTGAATCTATGCACGGTCTCACCATATAGTCAGGGAACGGTGAGTGTCACCGACGTCCTGAAGGCGTTAAGCTCTCAATCTATGGAGAACCGCCTAATTATGTTATTCTGCATAGAGGTCATGATGAAATGCCAGGGATCGAATCGCTCAGCTAGTGGGGCTTTTTGAAAACATATTCACCATGGCTTCGTAAAATATGAATCGTTGCATGCCTGAAAGCCGTGTCGAAACATGCATCATGATTTTACGGTTTTGCCCTTTGTTAAAAATCCACCATCAACAAAGCCACAAGATGATTTGATGTTGGTGCATGCATAAACTGGCAAATTTGATTAACAACAAAGCTGATCTCTGGTCTGGTCCAAGTAATATATTGTAAAGAGACAACAAGAGATCTGTAATATGTAGGATTAGAAAGTAACTCTTCTTCTATAGCAGTTAGCTTGAAATCAGCAGAAAAAATAGAGGCACGAGGTTTAATACCAACCAAATTAGTCTTTTGAAGAAGATCAATAGCATATTTGGTTTGACATAAGAATAGACCTGAACTGTTTCTTCTAACTTCAAGACCCCGAAAGTAATGGAGTTGACCAAGATCCTTGACAGGAAATTGAGAACCCAAATAAGGAATTATTTTTTTGCAGTGAGAAATATCATTACCAGTTGATATCATCCACAGAAACCAGCAGGATAGTATGTTTGGATTCTAACTTTTGAACAAATAGAGATGTGTCTGCAAAAGAAGGCTTAAAGTCCAAAGATAGAATAACAATAGACAATTTCCCATACCAAGCTCTGGGAGCTTGCTTCAACCCATAGAAATATTTCTGCAACTTGTTAATATACTCAGGATGATCTTTGTCCTCAAAGCCAAGAGGCTGAGTCATGTAGATAGTTTCTTTAAGATCACCATGTAGGAAAGCATTGCTAATATCAAGTTGTTTGAGTTTCTAATTGAAATTACTGCAAGAGAGAGTACAATCCTAATAGTGGTAGGTTTAACAACAAGGCTAAATGTATCAGTATAATCTAACCCTTCAAGCTGATAAAATCCTTTGGCAACTAGTCTTGCTTTGTGTGTTTCAGTAGATCCATCAACATTGTATTTGACTTTGTAAATCCACTTACAACTAACAAGATTCTGACTTGGGTCTGGTGGTACTTTAGTCCATGTGTCAGCATCAATAAGAGAAGTGTGCTATTTTACCATTGCTTCATACCAAACAAGAATCTTTTTGGCTTGAGAGCAGAATGTAGGTGTTGGAGGTGTAAGAATACTCAAGTAAGCATCTGTTAAGGTATGTCTTGTGAAAAACAAGATTTTGGGCTTAAAAATATTATTTTTTAGATCTTGTGACCATCTGATGAGTGTCAGATGTAGATGATACATATGAAGAGGAAGTAGTGATAGGAGTAGGAGTGGAAGTACAAATCTCTAGAGTGATAGTGGTGTTTGAAATGTCAGAAGAAGAACACAATGAAGGTTGAGGTGAAACATCAAGAGTAGCGACTAACATGTCAAAATCAGAAAGAATATCACTTAGAGTATTATTTGAAGTAAGAAAAGAATAAGGAAAGACAGTCTCATGAAAGACAACATGTCTGAAGACATATGTCCTATGAGAGATAGTGTCTAAACATCTATAACCCTTACTTTGAGAACTATAACCCAAAAATATGCATTTTAGTACTTTTAGGTTGAAGTTTATTAGAAACATATGGTTTGAGCCAAGGAAAGCACAGACAACCAAAAGACTTCAAGAGATGATAGTCAGGTGCTTTGTTGAAAAGTTTCTCAAATGGGGATAAAGAGTTTAAAGATATAGTGGGAAATCTATTGATAGTGTAGTTTGCAATGGCTAAATAATCAAACCAGTAAGATAGAGGGAGAGAAGCTTGAATTAAAAAAGTCTTGGTAATGTCTAAAAAGTATTTATGCTTGGACTCAACAACACCATTTTGTTCTGGTGTGTGAGGAAAAGTAAGCTCCTGACAAATGCCACAAGATGACAAAAATTTATGAAGTTCATGATACACAAACTCACCTCCACCATCAGTCCTTATAGTTTTGATAGTGCAAGATAGTTTGTTTTCAATCTCAGTTTTAAATGTGAGAAAAAAAAAGTGAAGTCATATTTAACAGTAAGAGGAAAGACTCAACATAATTTTGTAAAATCATCAATGATATTTGTTAGAGCACTCCTCGGTCGAACTCGCAAGCGTTGCTATCTCAAGCTTGTTGTCAAGTTTAGTTGCCAAAACTATAAGTCTTGATTTCTAGTCTACTTATAGCTAAGTCTCGGACTAGGATAGAAAGTATAGTTGAGCTCTAGACTCCATGGCGATCATCATACAAAGACGAAGAACTACTTAAGGAACTGGTGGAACTTCATCGACTAAAAGGTATGTGGACACTTGAAGTTATCTATCCCTCAAAAGTCTATCTACTCTATCTCCTATCTTGAGACAAAAGTCGTATTGCTATATGTACTTTGATTATACACATTTGCTATTTCGAGCCGAGTTTATCTCGATTATCTATTTCTCGAAATATGTGTTGGTAAGCTTTCGCTTTGGCCAAGTTCATCTTTACTAGTGACGAAAGTCATATTAAGTTTCAATTACTTGAAAATTGCTTTGGCGAAAAATACCTTGTGAACAACAACTATATAACGTCCTCTAAGAATGTTTCAATAATTGAAATGATAGTTTAGAATATATAACCATGGTTAGATATAAACATTGTGTGATAACTCATACGTGTGTAAGTCCTTATTCCTTGAACCAAAGTATGCGTACTTTGATGCTCAGGAAAACCGGAACTAAAGTCCGCGTACCAAAGATGCAGACTGCGGAAGTTCACATCCCGTGAATTTCTGCTGGAGTTTGTGAACTGAAAACAAACTTATTAGGGTACTTAAGTCCGCGTACCAGTATGCGTACTTAAGTTAATTATTTTCTAAAAACGATTATTCGTGAACTTAAACTTATATAAACTAAGGAATGCATGTTTGCAAACCGTGGCTATAAAGTTCATGAATCGATTCTAGTGAATCAAATCATTTTTGCTTCGATTGTGTCTTGTATACTTCTATAAGATCTAAGCAATTGAACAACTCTCTAACTAGTTCATTTGAGTCATTTGAACTAGTTATGGTAAAGAAGAATATGGTTGATATGAAAGTGCTCATATGGCTAACCATTTGGTTAACTACTGTTGAACCAACTAAGTGTACATGTTTGGGTACGTTTACACAAACCTAAATAAATGTGCATTTCATTTGTGTGTAACAACCTAAGTTTCGATCTAACGGTTGAAAGATATTGGCTTGAATCTAATCAGGTTTTCATCTAATGGTGAATATTGAATGCTTTGTTACCAAGGTAACTTAGATTGCATACCCTGATTTGAAAGACTATATAAAGGAGAACTCTAGCAACTGGGAAACCTAATCCCCACACCTTCTGTGTGATACTAGTTGTATTGGCTAGAGTCGATTATCCTTTAACCTTAGGTTTCTATCGAGACCCTGTAGGTTAACGACTTGAAGACTTCATTGGGATTGTGAAGCCAGACCCAACTATTTTCTTTGTAGTTGCGTGATCTGATCTTGCTGTTTCTATCATACTAAGTACAATCGTAAGATTGGCTTGAGATTGATTTCTCCGATAGGCAAGATTAAAAGAAGTCACAAACATCTTCGTCTCATCGTTTGTGATTCCGCAATATCTTCTTTCGCTAGTCGATTAATATTATTGTGAGGTGATTGATAATTCTAGGATGTTCTTCGGGAATATAAGTCCGGGTTATCAATTGGTTCCTGTTCACCTTGATTTATCAAAAGACGGAACAAAAAACTCGTAGGTATTTCCGTGGGAGACATATTTATCTATTATCGTAGACTTTTCCGTGTGATATAGATTTGTTTATTAAAGTCTTCGACTTTGGGTCGTAGAAACTCTTAGTTGTGGGTGAGATCAGATAAGGGAATCAAGTGCGTAGTATCCTGATGGGATCAGAGACGTAAGGAGCGCAACTGTACCTTGGATCAATGTGAGATTGATTAGGGTTCAACTACAGTCTAGACCGAAGTTAGTTTGTAGTAGGCTAGTGTCTGTAGCGGCTTAATACAATGTGTGTTCAATCTGGACTAGGTCCCGAGGTTTTTCTGCATTTGCGGTTTCCTCGTTAACAAAACTTCTGGTGTCTGTGTTATTTCTTTTCCGCATTATATTTTGTTATATAATTGAAATATCACAGGTTGTGCGTTGAATCGATCAGTTGGGAAATCCAACCTTTGGTTGTTGATTGAAATTGATTGATCCTTGAACATTGGTCTTTGGTACCGTTCTAGTGATTTATCTTGTATTCAATTAGACTCACATATTTCTATTTGCTTGAGTAAGTATTGAATCGATAAAGTGAGATATAACTCTTTGATATACTTTTATTAAGATTGAGTCTGACTGTCTAGTTGATTCTCTCAAAAGTATATTGGAGTTAGTCCATACAGATTGCTAAGCGAAATATTGGGTGTGGTTGTTAGACCCCCGCTTTTTCAATATTAACATTGAATTTATATCCATTGACAGAAGTAATAGAAGCAGGACCCCAAACATCAAGATGTAACAATTGTAAAGAAAACATTGATACTGAACTTAACACTTGAAAAGGTTGCTTATGTGACCTTCCTAACTGACATTCAGTACATAGGAGTAGCTTAGACATGACATTGTCTAGCTTTATTGACTAACAAATTTTACTAAATGATTCAAAGGAGGGATGAGCTAATCTCCTATGCCAAACAGAAGTAGAATCAACAAAAGCAGATAAAGGAGAAGTGGACTGAAGGTAGTTGTGGAAACGATAAAGTCCATTCTCACCAGGCCCTTGAAATAGAATTCTCCCTGATTTCAGATCCTCGATACAAAAATCAGTGGAGGTAAAAGTTAGAGAACATGAATTGTCTTGAGCAAATTTATGAACATCTATTAGATTGTGAGATGCTTTAGGAACATGTAAAATGTGATTAATATTAAAAGTATAAGTATGAATAAAGATTTTTCTACAACCATGATTGAGAATAGGCATACCTTCACCATTAGCTGTAGTAACAAGATCTGACCTACCATAAGAAGTACTTGTCCCAAAATGACCAGCATCAGCAGTTAAATGATTGTTTGCGCCAGAATCCATGTACCAAGGATTTTCACCAAACACATTAGTAGAGGCAAGCATAACTTGTATATTTTTAGGAGGTCCACGCCCTTGATAAGCAAAATTGATTCGATTCCAACACTCATTAGCATCATGACCATATTTTCTGCAAATCTGACATGTTAGTCTATCATTTGAAGTTAAGTCAGAAGGAGGAGGACCAGAGGATACTTGACAAGAAGAAGAAGATGGAAAAGGAAGTAAACCACGACCAAAACCTCTTGTACCATTGAAATAACTACGTTTACCACCTCTTGAGTGAAAATTTGTATAACCACAATGTTTATGGGTGAAAACTACTCCTGCAGAATTTGGTAATTTGGGATGTGGATGAGGAATGAATTTAAACCTTAAACAAATGCACTGCGCGGTGAGTGCTTGTAGATTCGAGAGATCAATCTGTGCAAGTCCGGCCTAAACCAAGAAATGGCCGTTCCAGACTTGTTTCGGTCACAAAGTGAAGGAGATGGGGTTGATCTTAGGGAGGGAAGCGAAGAAGGTGTTTAGATTGTGAAGGTGTTGGCTTGCTTATGACTTGTAACAGAAAGGTGAGCAGGCTTTTGATTGATGCCAGCAAGCTCGGGTGTTGGAATACGTTTTTGTATTAACACTTGGTTTTCGTCTCGTCTGGACTTGTGTTGTTGTTTGAAATAGGGCGGAGAACCTATTTATACAAGTCATTGAGCCTTATTCACGTCTCTCGTGGGAAGTGGAGGAAGTGGAGTGATGGAGTTGTGGAGTTGTGCGTCGGTGCCACACGACCCGTCTTGCCCACTTCTCCTGTTCATCTCTAACCGTCCATGACTTCGACACGTTCTTGTGATGGCGCGTTGCACGCTGCACGCTGTAAACCGCCAGACCAATACCCAGCATGTATCCCCCCAGTTTGTGACATGATTGATGTCTGGAATGTGTGGATAGTGGATCCACGAAAGATAGCATGTAATGCTGAATTGAATAATCACGTTATTCGAGTAAGTCGATACTTGTGAAGTACCGTGTGTATTTTAAGCGAGTATGCGCATCATGGTGTGGTAAAGTGATGGGTAATGACGCCTCACTAACCAAATAACTCCTGACCAGGGTTATATAACCAAGCTGGTGAAGTTGGACGGATGAGATGATCTTTGAGACACTCATCTGCGACCGTTAATGAATATTAGGTTTTTTGAAGAGGTGCGCAAGCATTACTCTTCATCTTGGTCGAAACCGAGCATGGAAAGGGATTTGGAGAGGACCGACCGGGCATGTGTGTAGACAGCATGCCGGTGTGCACGTCCATACCTCACTGTACCATGAAGGCGCGATCTAGGCCACTCAATTTGACCGGTAAAGTTGAGTGGTTGAGATCGGTTTGCGGCAGAAATCCATTGCCGCAAAGGAGTTGGAAACCGCGTGACATCCCTAGTTTGGGCACGCGTTTCAAGACGACCCATCTTGGTCGGTCTTGGTCGATCATACCAGCGTGTAGGTGGTAGGTCGGTCTTCACACCTATACCTGACTATCCCATGAAAACGTGATCTAAGCCACTCAAATCGTCCGGCGAAGTTGAGTGGTCGAGATCAATTTGTGTTTGGGAGGCGTGGCCATGCTAGTTTGGACGCACGTTTTGGATTAACCAGGCATGATATGCCTTGGCCGAACATATGAGGAGGTAGATGGGCCCACGGTGGTCATGCTGGTATGACCGGACTCGCTAATCTAATCGTGACCCTCCATTCGTGCCGGAGAAGATGGATGCGCGTGATGGCTTGAAACCCTAATTTTGGCTTTCAAAGCCGTGCGCCATGCTCTCTTTGGGCGTACGAATTTGTTGCAACCAAGTATGGTTGGTCTTGACCGATTGGTCAAGTGTGTAGGCGGGCCCATGGTGATCGTGTTGACATGCTCAGGGCCCTTTGAGTCTACATCTACACCCTCCATCTATACCTGCGAAGATGGATGGTTGAGGCTGTTTTGCGACACATGTAATATGCCGCAAACCCTAATTTAGGGTTTTCCGTCCATAATGCTTGGTATGAACGGTTTCTTGGCAGGCTAGGCCAATGACCGACCATGCGGGGTCAGCCTGTGGGTATTCCATACCTGCCTGGGGGTGATGGAATTGATGCGGGGTCATCCAATCATGCTTATGGAGTTGGATGATCTGCGATCGAGATCATATCCGGGCCGATATGGTCGGTCCTAGGATGCTCAATCGGGCTAGTATAACACACCGAGAGTCACACTGTACGGGTATTTCGTACATGGTTTCATTATAGTGCTTGGAGGTTCGTGTTACTCGTAAGAGTAACACTCGATCGTCATGCCACACGATAATGAGTACTGGAAATACAAGGCCGATATGAAATTCACAGGAAGGGATTGTTGCCACATGCTCCAACCTGGAGGAATTTCATGTATTCACAGAATGGGATTGTTGCCACATGCTCCATTCTTGGTGAATTAAGTGAGGGAGTATACAACACTTATACATGGCTTTATCTTTTACAAGATGTCAGCGCATGATTTTTTCGGTTTTTACAAATTTAACCTTAAACGAAAATCCACCATCAACATTAAGTCCCCTGCCTAGCACATAATGGTTACACTATTGTGTGGTAGGCATGAGATGGTGACATACATATATACTGAAATGACCAGGCTAAAGTAGATACATATTTACCGGATAGTCAGGCGTTGCCCTGGAACTGGTTGGTTCTGATTAAGGATGCGAAGGAAACAGGACTTGATCTGGTGAGTCGCTTTGGTTCCTCTTGTACATATTTGAGCTCGGCCGCTTCTTCAGGTGTACTTCCTTCATCATACACGGCTTTCCTCAGGTATATCTGATAAGCCTCGTCGATTGTTATCCCGAATTAGCAGCCTTCATAGGTGGCAAGTAAAGACTTCTTTTTTCTTCTGGGATTCTGTCGACTTGTGAGATTATAAAGAATCGTCTCACGTGGTAGTTTATTCTATATCTCAGGTATTGCTCTGATCTTCTGATTGACTGATCGATTGATTTGGTTTTTTGATTTTTTTTGTGCGCTCATAACCTCCTCTCCTTTGCAGTTTATCATGGAAGCGGGCGACGATCATTCTTGCTTCCCCCAGAAAGAAGTTTCGAAGTTGACAAGCCCGAAAACCGTGCACACGAAGATGTAATGGCTAAGATCGATCTTCCGCTTCGCGAAGTCGGCCGTGCTATACAGGGGATGTCTATTTCACACCTTCGTATTGCAAGAGGACGTATCTGTGCACTTTCAAATTGCGATTGACATGGAGGAGCGGTGGAGGCGCGAGGAAACGCTGCGAGACACTAGTAAGCGCAAGGGCAGAGAGATTTGCAGCGCGGTTGAAGAGGCGGAGAGTTGAGCATGAACGACCTCCGAATGAAGGCAAGTGTGATTACCCGGTTCAGGACGGCGTGATAATTCTTGACTCGACACGGAGGAACCCGAACATCCTGAAAGCAATTGGTACGGCTCCTAATGTTGATGCGCTTTTAATGCTCCCGCTGGTGATGTTGGGATGGAGTGTGCTGCTGCGGAGGTGCCTGATGCAGAAGTTGAGGTAGATTCGAAGGGAGGAGTATCAACAGGTGATGGCGCTGAAGCAGAACCTGGTGCAGGCGATGTCGATCCTCTTGACGACTAAAACCTCTTTTCTTTTTCTTCTTTCCAAGTATATTTTGTACACTCGAACATCTTCCTTGTACTCGGTGGCGGCCGGGTTCAAGGCTTTTCTTCCATTTGATTGTTTGAATAAATTTTTTTTATAACCCTTTGCCAAGACTGCAACTGAATCTTCTCGGGCGCGAGGGTGTGCCTTCACACGTAATTCTTTGTGATAAAAGAAGTAATGCCATAATGGAATACTTACGGACCTGTGTTCCTGATGCAAGATCTTCCTGGCCTTGCTGGGGCAGATGTCTCAAATCATTTTCCTTTTGTGCACATGTTCTATTTCTTTCTTCCCGTGAGATGTTTGCTTAGGGTTTCCTTTCTTGCTCCAAAGGGATTGATTTAGGGCTGACTCAGGACTTTGTGTTTTTAGGAGTAAAGAGGTTCTCAGATGGAAATAGTGTTTCAACTAAATTGAAATTTGAAAATTGAAACCCTAACTATGAATGCAAGTATTGCAGTCATTTTCTGGGAGTTACAAATATGACATGGAATTGTAAAAGGAAACACGCTGGAAAATAGCACAGTGTTTTAAAGGGTGGAGGATTCTGGAAAGTGGTAGCACAGCATCTTAAGTTCGGTAGGGTTTGAGCCATTTTGAGTGAATTGTTATGCCTTCTAGTTTATCAGCGTTGATGAGCTTACAGTAGCCGCCTAGGATAACATCTGATACCAGGTACGGTTCCTCTTCTCTTTCGATGGGTGAGTCAGGTGGAGTGATCATTTTCACCGTCATGCTCCCAACCTTGAATGTAGTCGTCTTCGTCACCAGGTCTCCAATTCCAAACGGGTTTGGTCGTGCAGATACTTGGACCTTGGCCTTATCATCTTTGACCAAGACAGCCTCTACGCTCTTGATAAAACGTTTGAAAGGGTCGGCTTCCCATTCACATCTCTTAGTCAGGGTTGGTTCGTCGGTTGGAGTCAGTCCCCAAGACTTGTCAGAACGAGGGGCGGTAGGTTGTAAAGAAGGTGGCGTGGCGAGACTTACTTGAGATCGGAACTTTTCAACGTATGCTGACAGGCTCTCTCCGGGAAGTTGTGTCACATTGGTAAGTTGCTGGTGCGGCAATAGACAGCCATCAGGAGGTCCAGAAGGCGTGTTGGAGATTCTTTCAGGTATCGAAACCGGCAGAGGACAGACTCCTAGTATTGCTTTGTTGTCATGCATCCAAGAACGTCCTAGGATCATGTCGTAGTTGGGATGATCTTTGACTATGTAGAACTTTGCTTGTGTCGAGGCATCACCCAATTTGACTTCCAGATCAATATATCCGTATGCATCTCTGGGCTCTCCTGCTGAATCTTTAACCACAGTCGGGTGACGAGTAGCTTCCTGCTTCGAAATCTTTGCCGCTCTCAAGGTCTTGACAGTAATGATGTTAAATTCGGAAGCCGTATCAATCAACACGCTATCGAATTCAACGTTTCTCAAACAAGTGACGGTTAGGAGTCCCCAGTTTCCATTGCTCATGTCTTTCGGGGAAAGACTGGGGTTCCTGGACTGCTACTGGATGCAAACGCCTTCCTGACACAACGTGGTTGAGGGCCGCAAATATGTCTTGACGCTGTCCTTTGGAGAAGTACAAGATTTCACATATGTGCTCCATCATAGATTGTACGGTCTTGCGAACAGAATCCCCAGAAATCATGCGGTTCTGATGATAGGTAGAGGGTCTCTATGAACACCTTCGTTTCCAAGCCGGAGTTCCCCTGTCTCTACCTTTTCCCCGAATATTTGTTTCAACCTCGTTGCAATCTTTGGTCGGATGATGGACGAACTGTGGTAGCAACAATATCTGGGATCTGCCATTTCTTCTTCGGTTGGAGGACGTCTGATAGGGGGCAGCTTTACGGCGTCGTCTTGGATCCACGCTTCCAAGAGCTCTATCACTTCATTCATGGGAAAAGGATAACCCGTGTCTTTAGTGTTTTATGCAGGAGTTTTGTCTGCTCTTTTTCGAGACGAAGTCTTGTGTGCCGGGGATGTCCGCTTGGTTTGTTGTTCCGTCATTAGAGCTTTCCTTTTCTCTCCTCCGCCCACTACACTCACAGAAGTACCGGTGTTGTATTGCTTGTTCGTGAGGCGCCTGATCCCTCGACTTTCACGTGAATCTTCACTTCGAATAACTCTGGTTCTTTCTAGTAGTGCCGGTGCGATTGTTCTTTGAACGTTTATAGCCTCGTGGAGTTCGAAGAACGTTTGAAAGCCCAGTTCTCTAACGAGCGCGGTATATGGGTATCATCCCGTTGATGCACAACTCCACCAATTGTCGTTCGGTGACGTTCGGGTCATGACAATCCAGCGCTTGAGTTCTGAATCTTTTGACGAAGTCGTTAGGATGCTCGTTGTTCCGCTGAAGAATTCTTCCTAGATCTGAAAAGGTGATTTGTTCGAGACACGAAGAAATACTTTCGTAGAAAGCACCGACCATCTCGCTCCGATTGGATATCTTTGTTAGGTGCGATGTTGTTGTACCGTGTGTATGCCCTCCCCGTAAGTGATTTCGAGAATTCTTTCGGGCGCGAGAACATGATTGTATTCATGTTCCCCAAGGATTCCAAGAATCGAGAGACATGTTCACGAGCATTACCGATCGTCGTAGAGGGAGAACTCGGGAGAGGTGTAACCTCTTGGAAGAGGGATTCGTTGCATATCTTGAGGGTATGGAGGTTGGTGTTGGTGTGCATCCGTCGATTTCCTTTGCCTCGGCTTTGAAGGAGTCGTTCTAGATCCTCACGTGTGATGAAGTTGGGTGGCTGGTCCCTTTCTCTTGAACATTCAGGAGCAACACGAGCTTCTGTCCGAGTGGAAACGCCTGCTCCGGGTGAATTGAAGGCATCTCTTGTTGGCTCCAAAGATTGACGTGAATCCTGCGGCAATCGTTCAGTCAAGGTCTTGAGGAAAGTGAGTACCTCCTTCTGAGTTGCGGCCATATCTGTTTGAGTCTTAGCAAGAACTTCTTGTTTCTCCATCGAGTCTGCAACGGTAATAGACGGTGGTCCTCCTCTTGTGCCTCCGGCTCCTCGTCCTGATGGGGAGTGAAAGTTGTTGCTCGGTGACCACCGGAGGTGTTACACTTGAGGAGATGCTTTGGGATTTGCGGCTGCTCTGGCTCTGGTGATGGGGGCGTTACACCTACTGGGATGTCTCCTGCTCCGCTAGTGTTGGTGATAGAGGTAACGGCTCCTCGAGATGTGTTGGCTACGGTAGCTCCACTGACAGTACTTCGACACCGGGATTGGTACCCACACTAGCCCCATCGAGTTGATTGCTTTGATCCGGACCTTAATTCCACCATCTTGAAATGAATTGTTGATTGAATTGATTCTAAGATCTACCCTTCAAATTGATAAAATTGAATCGGATTTTGAAGAAATTGACTTTACAACCGAGAGATTAATCTCCCACCGTGGTCGCCAATTGTTTATGGGTGAAAACTACTCCCGAGAATTTGGTAATTTGGGGTGTGGATGAGGAATGAATTTAAACCTTAAACAAATGCACTGCGCGGTGAGTGCTTGTAGATTCGAGAGATCAATCTGTGCAAGTCCGGCCTAAACCAAGAAATGGTCGTTCCAGACTTGTTTCGGTCACAAAGTGAAGGAGATGGGGTTGATCTTAGGGAGGGAAGCGAAGAAGGTGTTGAGATTGTGAAGGTGTTGGCTTGCTTATGACTTGTAATGAAAGGTGAGCGGGCTTGTGATTGATGCAAGCAAGCTCGGGTGTTGGAATACGTTTTTGTATTAACACTTGGTTTTCTGTCTCGTCTGGACTTGTGTTGTTGTTTGAAATAGGGCGGAGAACCTATTTATACAAGTCATTGAGCCTTATTCACGTCTCTCGTGGGAAGTGGAGGAAGTGGAGTGATGGAGTTGTGGAGTTGTGCGTTGGTGCCACACGACCGCCTTGCCCACTTCTCCTGTTCATCTCTAACCGTCCATGACTTCCCGACACGTTCTTGTGATGGCGCGTTGCACGCTGCACGTGTAAACCGCCGAGACCAATACCCCGATGTATCCCCCGCTTTGTGACATGATTGATGTCTGGAGTGTGTGGATCGTGGATCCACGAAAGATAGCATGTAATGCTGAATTGAATAATTGCGTTATTCAGTAAGTCGATACTTGTGAAGTACCATGTGTATTTTATGCAGGTACTGCATCATGGTGTGGTAAAGTGATGGGTAATGACGCCTCACTAACCAAATAACTCCTGACCAGGGTTATATAACCAAGCTGGTGAAGTTGGACGGATGAGATGATCTTTGAGACACTCATCTGCGACCGTTAATGAATATTAGGGTTTTTTGAAGAGGTGCGCAAGCACTACTCTTCAGCTTGGTCGAAACCGAGCATGGAAAGGGATTTGGAGAGGACCGACCGGGCATGTGTGTAGACACCATGCCGGTGTGCACGTCCATACCTCACTGTCCCATGAAGGCGCGATCTAGGCCACTCAATTTGAACGGTAAAGTTAAGTGGTTGAGATCGGTTTGCGGCAGAAATCCATTGCCGCAAAGGAGTTGGAAACCGCGTGACATCCCTAGTTTGGGCACGCGTTTCAAGACGACCTATCTTGGTCGGTCTTGGTCGATCATACCAACGTGTAGGTGGTAGGCTGGTGTTCACACCTATACCTGACTATCCCATGAAAACGTGATCTAAGCCACTTAAATCGTTCGGCGAAGTTGAGTGGTCGAGATCAGTTTGTGTTTGGGAGGCGTGGCCATGCTAGTTTGGACGCACGTTTTGGATTAACCAGGCATGATATGCCTTGGCCGAACACATGAGGAGGTAGATGGGACCACGGTGGTCATGCTAGTATGACCGGACCTGCTTAATCTAATCTGTGACCCTCCATTCGTGCCGGAGAAGATGGACGCGCGTGATGGCTTGAAACCCTAATTTTGGCTTTCAAAGCCGTGCGCCATGCTCTCTTTGGGCGTACGAATTTGTTGCAACCAAGTATGGTTGGTCTTGACCGATTGGTCAAGTGTGTAGGCGGGCCCATGGTGATCGTGTTGACATGCTCTGGGCCCTTTGAGTCTACATCTACACCCTCCATCTATACCTGCGAATATGGATGGTTGAGACTGTTTTACGACACATGTAATATGCCGCAAACCCTAATTTAGGGTTTTCCGTCCATAATGCTTGGTATGAACGGTTTCTTGGCAGGCTAGGCCAATGACCGACCATACGGGTTCGGCCGTGGGTATTCCATACCTGCTTGGGGGTGATGGAATTTATCCGGGGTCATCCAATCATGCTTATGGAGTTGGATGATCGATCGAATCATATCCCGGACTGATATGGTCAGTCCGGATGCTCAATCGGGCTAGTATAACACACCGAGAGGGGCTCAATCGGGCTAGTATAACACACCGAGAGTCAGCCTGTACGGGTATTTCGTACATGGTTTCATTATAGTTCTTGGAGGTTCGTGTTACTCTGTAAGAGTAACACTCAGTCGTCATGCCACACTGATAATGAGTACTGGAAATACAAGGCGATATGAAATTCACGAGAAGGGATTGTTGCCACATGCTCCAACCTGGAGGAATTTCATGTATTCACAGAATGGGATTGTTGCCACATGCTCCATTCTTGGTGAATTAAGTGAGGGAGTATCCAACACTTATAAATGGCTTTATCTTTTACAAGATGTCGGCGCATGATTTTTTCGGTTTTTACAAATTTAACCTTAAACGAAAATCCACCATCAACACACAATGAAAACCTCGACCGGAACGATTGGGAAAATTATGTAACTCAATGCTAGAAACAGGAGAAGTACGAATACGAATTGAAGTAAAAAAAGATGCATAATCATAGTTTAACGCAGAGAGAGTAACAACAACCAATTCAACATAAGAGACACGAAATCTAGCAGCATCAAGTTTATCACCAACAAGTTTGATTTCATTTAGAAGGCTAGGGACAGACATATCACCTTGTTTAATAGACATCATTCGAGTTCGCAATTGAATCAAGTGAGTTGAAGAAACACGAGAAAATCGATCTTCAATGTCCTTACAAAGTTCATAAGAAATGTTCGATCCAGTAAAATAAGCAAAAACTGAGTCATAAATCGTTGAATATATCCACATTAGAATCATCGCATCTTCATCTAACCAATCTAAGTAAAGAGGATTCTCAACATCGTTTGATTTATTTCTAGGAGATGTGTATTGAACAGGACAAGGATGAGATCTATCAAGAAACTTCATGATTCTGAATTTGCGAATCACATGAAGCATAAGAGATTTCCAGGTCAGGAAATTATCATCAATATGCTTGAGATGAACAATACCGGTTAATTGATGAATTATAACTTTTGAGATTGAAAAGGAAGATGAATTTTTCATGGAGTATAGAATGAATTTCGTGAATCAAACAAAAAGAAATCAAGATCTGAAGATTGAGAAATTGAAGATGAAAGAAAAATCCAGATCTAAGATTGTGAATCGAGAAGAAAATTAAGAACATTTAAAGAAACTCAAATCAGAAATTAATGAAAAAATCAATTTAAAAACGCAGATAACCATGAACAAGATACATGATCCTACCAGAGAAACTTGGATTCTCCTCCTGATACCATAGTTGTAGTTGATGAAAGAACAAAAACCATTCTCATTAAAGAAAAGAGAATTACAGATAGCCTTTATAAATACTCTAAAGGAAAGAATGTCACAGGCAACAGTCGGTGAAAAAGGACAGTGAGACAGTTACAGGTGGTTAACAGTAATTCAAGAAAAGAAAATAACAAACTCCACAAAATTAATGGGGTTAAACAATTTCTCATACAAAGTTTACACTTGACTTTATAATCCATCAAATTTTCAGTCCTACCATCCAAATTTTGCACCCACTTGACTTCAAAATACCAAGATAAACCTATTTTTAATGAGTTAAGAATCATGTGGGGTCGATACTCAATAGACCCCACATACACCCTCTCCCTTCATCTCTAAACAAGAATGCTTTAGGAAGAAAACAACTACTATATTTAAGTATCGGACAAAAACTGTTGGAATATTGTGTCCATGCATACTCATGCAGTGAGCCGAGGTGACCATAAAGATGAGTAGAAGATAAAGTGATCGTGTAATACATGTGAAGTGAAGATAAAATCAAAGAATCATTCTAGAAAAATTATGTTACTAAAGTCTAACATTTTACCTTCATAGAGAATTATTCTCATTCAGTTGTATGATATTTTATATCTTATTGATGTGTTGTAGAAAGTGGTGATAAAGTTCGATTCTCGGACTTGTAGAGATTTTTATTTTAATTTAAATTTCTAAAACTAAATAAAGAATTATTGAAAGTTGTTATCAAGATTGTAAAAAGATTGGGGCTAAGGATTCCACTATTTGCCAATTTCAAAGTGATTTAAATTCACTAATTATAATCATGCAATTTTACTCGTCAATTTGATTCTCAAATATTGCAAAAGTAGATTTTTAGAAATAAAAATTGCCAATCGAAAGTGTGAGACATCAAAACCCTAAGCTAAGCGCATGCTCCATCAATTGAAAACACAATTGTTTAACAAAAATCATAAAATCAATTTTTATCTAGGCAAATAATCATAAATATAATTGCACAAATTAAATAAAATAGAAAATACCACTTTTCATTGGCTAAATAGCTTCCTCCGTCGCCCCAAAGATTGGGTTTAGCTCATCATGTTGGAAACACGCTCAAAAGAATTTTTCATTGCTCAAAAAGGTGTTTACAAAGGTGAAAAGAGAGAAAACAGTGAAAAAGTTGCAAATAACAGTTGCTAAAGGTAAGTGCGAGTCATTGAAGGTCTTTGGCAAGAGCTGTTGAAAAACGATAATTTGTTTCTGCGATAATATGTTTCTGCTGTAGAATTAACCACGGTTTCGGTGACAAATCTAGGTGGTCTTAATTATGTTCTTCGTGTTCTTGGTGCAGCAGCAGAAACAAACTTTCCTCCAATTCTGATTTCTCCTATTCTAGCTCTCTAAACTTCTCTCTATCACTTCATACCCCCTCCACAATTCCTCAACATTTTATTTATACTCAACAACCCCTTCATCAATCTTCAAGAATCTCTCGTAATCAATATCTTTCCTTTCACGAGAAGTATTTCTCCTTTAATCTTCTTCACACGTCTGTTGTATGTAGAAGAACATGCTTCGAGTGGATGTGCACATGTTCTTGATGTCGTTATACATGCTGCTGTTGATGGGTGAAAACTACTCCTGCAGAATTTGGTGATTTGGGGTGTGGATGAGGAATGAATTTAAACCTTCAACAAATGCACTGCGCGGTGAGTGCTTGTAGATTCGAGAGATCAATGCATTGCAAGTCCGGCCTAAACCAAGAAATGGCCGTTCCGGACTTGTTTCGGTCACAAAGTGAAGGAGATGGGGTTGATCTTAGGGAGGGAAGCAAAGAAGGTGTTGATATTGTGAAGGTGTTGGCTTGCTTATGACTTGTATAAAAAGACGAGCAAGCTTACGGTTGATGCAAGCGACTCTGGAGTGTTTGAATACGGTTTTTGTATTAACACTTGGTTTTACGTCGATTGAACTTGTGTTGTTCTCCGTTATTCCTTTTTGGAAATAGGGCGGAGAACCTATTTATACAAGTCATTGAGCCTCATTCACGTTTCTCGTGGGAAGTGGAGGTAATGGAATGATGGAGTAGTGGAGTTGTGTGTCGGTAACACATGACCAGTCTTGCCCACTTTTCATGTTCATCTCTAACCGTCCATGACTTCCTAACACGTTCTTGTGATGGCGCGTTGCACGCTGCACGCTGTAAACCGCCAGACCAATACCCCGTATGTATCCCCCGTTTGTGACATGATTGATGTACGGAATGTGGATCGTGGATCCACGAAAGATAGCATGTAATCTTTGAATTGAATAACTGCGTTATTCAGAAAGTCGATACTTGTGAAGTATCGTGTGTATTTCATGCAGGTACTGCATTGTGGTGCGGTAAAGTGATGGTAATGACGCCTCACTAACCAAATAACTCCTGACCAGGGCTGTATAACCAAGCTGGTGAGTTTGAACGGATGAGATGATGTTTGAGACGCTCATCTGCGACCGTTAATGAATACTAGGAAGAGGTGCACAAGCATCACTCTTGACTTAGTCGAAACCAAGCATGGGAAAGATTTTGGAGAGGACCGGCCATACATGCGTGTTGACGGCATGATGGTGTAGGTGCTGTATTCCGTTCCCTCATGAAAGTGTGATCTGGGCCACTCAATTTGACCGTCAAAGAGGAGTGGTCGAGATTGATTTTGCGATAGAGTTTGATACCGCAAGAAGCCGCGCGCCATACCCTTTTCCGGCGCGTTTTCCAAGACGACCTAGCTTGGTCGGTCTTGGCCGGTTGGTTTGGCGTGTAGACGGTAGGCTGATGTTCACGCCTATGTCTTACCGTCTCATGAAACGTGATCTAAGCCACCCAATTCGTCCGGTGAAGTTGAGTGGTCGAGATCGATTCGCAATTTGGGAAGTGTATCCACGCATGTTTGGGTGGGCGTTTTGGAGTAGCCGGGCATGATATGCCTTGGCCGATTGTATGAGGGAGTAGATGGGCCCACGGTGGTCATGCTGGTATGACCGGACCTGCTCGATTTGATCTGTGACCCTCCATTCGTGCCGGAGAAGATGGACGCGCGTGATGGCTCGAACCCTAATTTTGGCTTTCAAAGCCGCGCGACCATGCTATTTCAAAGCGGACGAGTGTGTTGTAACCAACCATGGTTGGTTTTGGCCAATCGGTCAAGTGTGTAGGCGGTCACATGGTGATTGTGTCGACATGCTCAGGGCCCTTTGAGTCTACATCTACACCCTCCATCTATACCTGCGAAGATGGATGGTTGAGACCGTTTTGCGGCACATGTAATATGCCGCAAACCCTAATTTAGGGTTTTCCGCCCATAATGCTTGGTATGGACGGTTTCTTGGCAAGCAAAGGCCAATGGTCGACCATGCGGGAGGTCGGCCGTGTGTATTCCATACCCTTGGGGTGATGGAATTGATCCGTGGTCATCCAATCATGCTTGTGGAGTTGGATGACTGCGATCGAATCATATCGGCAAGCTAAGGCCGTGTGTATTCCATACCGCTTGGGGTGATGGAATTGATGCATCCAATCATGCTTGTGGAGTTGGATGACGTGATCGATCATTCCAAGCTAAGGCCGTGTGTATTCCATACCATGCTTGGGGTGATGGAATTGATACGTGGTCATCCAATCATGCTTGTGGAGTTGGATGACTGCGATCGAATCATATCCGGAGGATACATCTGTCAAGTCCTGGATGCTCAATCGGGCTAGTATAACACACCGAGAGGGCTCAATCGGGCTAGTATAACACACCGAGAGGGCTCGGGCTAGTATAACACACCGAGAATCGGCACATACGGGTATTTCGTACATGGTTTCATTATAGTGCTTGGAGGTTCGTGTTACTCGTAAGAAGTAACACTCGGTCGTCATGCCACACCGATAATGAGTACGGGAAATACAAGGATGATATGAAATTCACGAGAATGGGACCGTTGCTACAAGTTCCATTCTTGGTGAATCAAGTGAGGGAGTATCCAACACTTATAGATGGCTTTATCTTTTACAAGATGTCAGCGCATGATTTTCTCTGGTTTTTACAAATATAACCTTAAACGAAAATCCACCATCAACATTAAGTCCCCTGCCTAGCACATAATGGTTACACTATTGTGTGGTAGGCATGAGATGGTGACAGTTAAACATAAAACTTATGAGGCAAAGTTAGATGTTACCAGGGAGGGACGGGTCATCCTGTCCTTGGAGTATGTCACGTTCAAAGGCATATAGGAGAGTGTTTCCCTAGTATGATGTCGGCATTGCACGCTTCGATCGACCTTGCTATGCACTGCGGTCGAGAGGCTATTGCGCTGCTTCACTCGATCGTGGGGTTGTGCCTAATTGACGGATTGCTGCACCTGCTTCGTTCGTGGGACTCTCTGCGCTGCTTGATCGAATGTGGGCTTGTTGTGTCGCTTGATTGAACGTGAGTCTCACCCATACGCTTTGACAGACTTGGAACTTGTACGGTCTTGAAACTTGTGCCGGTCTTGAAATCGACACACCAGAGACTAAAATTTGTACCGGACTAAAATTTGTCTAGGACTTGAATGGTGTTTGGATGGCCATTGTGTGCTCCGATGTGAGTTGTGTCTTGCCGTGTGACTACATCTCTCTGTATTTTCATACAAGTTCTAACTCCTGTCTTTTATTTTATTGTGGAAGAAAAGAATCCATGTTGAGATGTCTTCTGGAGATAATGCGGGTGCCAAGTCAGGAGGTGTTGAAAGCTTCAAAGACATGCCGAACATTGATGATGAGTTGTTCACCGCGCCTTTTCAACTATAGGGAAATATCTGTTCCACAATAACTCTTCTCCTATCGACTTTTAGGTTTTTCATGCTCCGCTGGCCCTTATGAAGGATGGATGAGACGTATGTTGAGCAATGAGTACATCAAAGATAACTTGACCGGAGCGCGTTATTGATGCGGCTTGAGTGTTGAAACGTCTCGAGAGGATGTTAAAGTGGTTTCGATGCGACCGTTGAGGTGGGTCCTGGAGAGAGTGTTGAAGAAGGATTACAGGAAAGCGAACGTGGGTCTCGGAGAGAGCGTTGCGGCGGCTCTTGAATAGACCATTGAAGCGGCCTGCTGGAGGGAGCGTTAGTGGCTTCCTCTTGATTCGATTACCCTTGCGAATCCATGATTCTTGGTGACCATCTTTCTCATGTTGAAGAGGTCCTTGGTGACGGTGAAGGAACTTCATGCTTTGAGCCTCGATCCCCAAGCGTGGTTTACATGGTTTGTCCGTAGTGGTTGTTGTCGAGCCGGTATGGAATACCTTGGACGTTTTTCATCATTGTGGGATTCGCGCACGTGGTACTGGAGTTGGAGTTGATGGACGCGCATGATGTTGTATCTTGGTGGTTTTCCTCTTGCTACTTCAAGGAGCGCTTACTTCTGAAGGCTGAATGTTGTATCGCTTTGTTGGTGAGATATATGCCCCTAAAACATTATGAGGCTCTTCCGCGAGGCTGGTTCTTTCTATCGGGGCATATGTTGTTGTAGATGAGCGTTCAACGGCTCAGGAGGATGACCAAAAGCGCGGATTCTCCAATATAGCGTGATAGACATGTCTGCGCTGTCGATAAAGTGACTCACCCGATCTTGTTCGACCACTTTGTCTCGATAGAGTAACTCGCCCGGATCTCTCTCGATATGACGGTTGGACATTGTTATCTTCTTGAGGCTGCTCCCTTGAGGTATCGGCTCCGGTGGAAGATTACCGTCATAGAAGCGGTTATACGTTGAACCGGCACTCTTTAAACCAAATGGCAGCATGGTATAATAAAAATTTCCGAGAGGAGTTCGAAAAGATATCTTACTTGCATCATGCTCGTACATCCTTATCTTGTTTGTAGCCGCTACATCCATCCATGGAGGAGAACATGCCGTGTCCGCTGGGTTGTATCTATTAACATGTCGATGTTAGGTAGAGGAGGATCGTTTTGGAGCAGCACTGTTCAAGTCTCTGAAGTCTATGCAGCACCTGATCTATCCATTTTCCTCATGTATGAACTACAACTGTTTAACCGACTTGGATACAGGTATGACATGTATATGATGGGTGACCAATTTTCATCCGGCATTTCTTCATATCTCCAAGCAAATATGTCTGGTACTCTTTGAGAAGTTGCACGAGCTTCGTGCGTTTATTCGTACACAAGGTTGGCTGATGGAGATAGGCCTAGGAGATTCCTCAACGATTTCAATTTCATCGGTTGTAGAGTTGGTGCCATCTTGCAGCTGTTGTGGAGCATCTAGCACTTGCTCTTGTGGTTCGTTCTTTGTTGTAGCATTCCATTAGGTGGAGAGGGCTGAGTAACAGTCTCCTCTGTGATAATGGCGATCTTGGTATACCATTTTCCTTTCTGGTCACGACTCGCCATAAAAGTTCGTTTCCCTCCTCGTGTGAACGTGGGTTGTGGCTTCACGGTATGGAGAAGAATGCTTCGTCGACAAAGATGCATCGTGGGTACTAGCCCTCAATGATGCAAGTCGGTCTTCTTCTGAATTGACGCCCACATGGGGAGTGGGATGCAACGAACTTGTGCGATTCTTTCCACGGAGCTTCTCCCGTATGTCTTGGTTTGGTTTCCCTCGAAGTCCGTCATTGTGGTAGGCTTCCGTACGACCTTGCACAGGAGAGCCTTGGATGTCCTGAGAATCTTGAGAGTAATGAAGACGATCCTGTGTAGATAAGGGTCGTCTTGAACCCTGAATCCTTGATGCGTGCGGTGACATGTAGGTCACGGTCGTGACCTTCCTCACGGTTGATAGCGAAAAACGTCTCCGCGCGCCGATTCTTCGAGAGATGTGAAAGTTTGCATAAACTTTCCACTAGAGAAACCGCTTCCCGATCCACCGGCCCTCTGGTTCATAGTGAAACTATTGACTTGAGGAAGATCGTTGTGAGGATCGGTCCCCCAGGAGCCTCCATGACAGGACCGGCCTGCAGTGAAACTATTGACTCGAGGAAGATCGTTGTGAGGATCGGTCCCAGGTGTAGGAGCCTCCATGACAGGACCGGCGAACCAGTGAAACTATTGACTCGAGGAAGATCGTTGTGAGGATCGGTCCCGGTGTAGGAGCCTTCATGACAGGACCGCTCATATACGATGTCGCTTCTTTGATCGAGTCCATGTAGGTCCGTGCCATTGAAGTACCTTCTCGGTGCGTTGAATTCATTCCTTGTTGGCTCCGGGGGCTGTTGCGGGTAATGTGGAAATCGATCGATTAATGTCTTAAGAAAAGTGAGTACCTCTTTCCGAGTTGCGGCCATATCCGTTTGAGTCTTGACAAGAACTTCACCTTTTCCATCAAGTGATGCAATAATGGGAGATGGTCCTCCTCTCGCCCCTCCGGTTCCTCGTCTGATGAAGGAGTGGAAGTTGTTGCTCTGGTGACTACCGGAGGTGTTACACTGATGAGATGCCGGGACTTGCAGTATTACTGCGGCTCAGTGATGGGAAGTGTTGTAATATCACTGGCGAGTGATCGAATTGAACGTTCCCATCCTCTGTACTCACGTGTTACTTGATTGATCTCTCCTTCCTCAAGCGTTTCTTCACGGCTTGACAAGGGTCTTGAGATGTAAATCTTCCAGCGGGGATCCGTAAGCTGCAGGCTCCATTTCTTTATCCATTGACGTTGTAGTACTCCGGAAAAGTCCTCTCCTCTGTGGAGTTGCCTTGGTTCTTCATTGTTGACTGGACCATGTTGTTCATCTTTCCTGAGTCACCTGCGGTTAAACGCTCTTTTTGCCTATCCACCGGTAAAGGTGTGACTCCTGACTAAGGATTGACATTTCTTGCACTTCTTGAGTAGATGCTGCCGATCCTTCTTATAATTGTGCTTTTTATATCATTCAAAAGGAGAAATGTCTCGCTCGCTTCCAGTGATACCGGCTTGATTTGCCAAGAAATCCTCCAATTCTAGCTATGCTTCCCATGATTTCTGAACCACTTGTGGTTTAGGAGTGAGGATACATCGTGATGAGCGAAAATTGAATTCAATTTTGAGAGATCAATCTCCCACTATGGTCGCCAATTGTTGATGGGTGAAAACTACTCCTGCAGAATTTGGTGATTTGGGGTGTGGATGAGGAATGAATCTAAACCTTCAACAAATGCCTGCGCGGTGAGTGCTTGTAGATTCGAGAGATCAATCTGTGCAAGTCTGGCCTAAACCAAGAAATGGTCGTTCCCGGACTTGTTTCGGTCACAAAGTGAAGGAGATGGGGTTGATCTTAGGGAGGGAAGCGAAGAAGGTGTTGAGATTGTGAAGGTGTTGGCTTGCTTATGACTTGTAACGAAAGGACGAGCAAGCTTACGGTTGATGCAAGCGACTCTTGAGTGTTTGAATACGGTTTTTGTATTAACACTTGGTTTTGTCGACTGAACTTGTGTTGTTCTCCGTTATTCCTTTTTGGAAATAGGGCGGAGAACCTATTTATACAAGTCATTGAGCCTCATTCACGTTTCTCGTGGGAAGTGGAGGTAGTGGAATGATGGAGTAGTGGAGTTGTGTGTCGGTAACACACGACCGGTCTTGCCCACTTCTCCTGTTCATCTCTAACCGTCCATGACTTCCTAACACGTTCTTGTGATGGCGCGTTGCACTGCACTGCCGCACGCCGTAAACCGCCAAGACCAATACCCCAATATGTATCCCCCGATTTGTGACATGATTGATGTATGCGGAATGTGGATCGTGGATCCACGAAAGATAGCATGTACTGCTGAATTGAATAACTGCGTTATTCAGAAAGTCGATACTTGTGAAGTATCGTGTGTATTTCATGCAGGTACTGCATTGTGGTGCGGTAAAGTGATGGTAATGACGCCTCACTAACCAAATAACTCCTGACCAGGGTTGTATAACCAAGCTGGTGAGTTTGAACGGATGAGATGATGTTTGAGACGCTCATCTGCGACCGTTAATGAATACTAGGGAAGAGGTGCACAAGCATCACTCTTCAGCTTGGTCGAAACCAAGCATGGGAAAGATTTTGGAGAGGACCGACCATACATGCGTGTTGACGGCATGATGGTGTAGGTGCCTGTATTCCGTTCCCTCATGAAAGTGTGATCTGGGCCACTCGATTTGACCGTCAAAGAGGAGTGGTCGAGATTGATTTTGCGATAAGAGTTTGATACCGCAAGAAGTCGCGCGCCATACCCTTTTCCGGCGCGTTTTCCAAGACGACCTAGCTTGGTCGGTCTTGGCCGGTTGGTTTGGCGTGTAGACGGTAGGCTGATGTTCACGCCTATGTCTTGCCCGTCTCATGAAACGTGATCTAAGCCACCCAATTCGTCCGGTGAAGTTGAGTGGTCGAGATCGATTTGCAATTTGGGAAGTGTATCCACGCATGTTTGGGTGGGCGTTTTGGATTGGCCGGGCATGATATGCCTTGGCCGACCGTATGAGGGAGGTAGATGGGCCCACGGTGGTCATGCTTTGGTATGGCCGGACCTGCTCGATTTGATCGTGACCCTCCATTCGTCTTAGGAGAAGATGGACGCGCGTGATGGCTTGAACCCTAATTTTGGCTTTCAAAGCCGCGCGACCATGCTATTTCAGGTGACGAGTGTGTTGTAACCAACCATGGTTGGTTTTGGCCAGATGGTCAAGTGTGTGGCGGTCACATGGTGATTGTGTCGACATGCTCCGGGCCCTTTGAGTCTACATCTACACCCTCCATCTATACTGCGAAGATGGATGGTTGAGACCGTTTTGCGGCACATGTAATATCGCAAACCCTAATTTAGGGTTTTCCGCCCATAATGCTTGGTATGGACGGTTTCTTGGCAAGCAAAGGCCAATGGCGGCCGTGCGGGGTCGATTCCATACCTTGCGTGATGGAATTGATCTATGGTCATCCAATCATGCTTGTGGAGTTGGATTCGATCGAATCATATCTCGGCAAGCTAAGGCCGTGTGTATTCCATACCGCTTGGGGTGATGGAATTGATGCGTGGTCATCAATCATGCTTGTGGAGTTGGATGAGCGTGATCGAATCATATCCGGCAAGCTAAGGCCGTGTGTATTCCATACCATGCAGGGGTGATGGAATTGATCGTGGTCATCAATCATGCTTGTGGAGTTGGATGGCTGCGATCGAATCATATCCGGAGACTGATACTGTCAAAGTCAGGATGCTCAATCGGGCTAGTATAACACACCCAGAGGGGCTCAATCGGGCTAGTATAACACACCGAGAGGGCTCGGGCTAGTATAACACACGAGAATCGGCACATGCGGGTATTTCGTACATGGTTTCATTATAGTGCTTGGAGGTTCGTGTTACTCGTAAGAGTAACACTCGAGTCGTCATGCCACACTTGATAATGAGTACGGAAATACAAGGCTGATATGAAATTCACGAGAATGGGATTGTTGCTACAAGTTCCATTCTTGGTGAATCAAGTAAGGGAGTATCCAACACTTATAGATGGCTTTATCTTTTACAAGATGTCAGCGCATGATTTTCTCTGGTTTTTACAAATATAACCTTAAACGAAAATCCACCATCAACAGCTGCAGACACACGTAATCTTCCAGAATTAGCTCAAAAAATCCCAAGAATATTTTCGTGAAAATACTTGCCCTGTTTTTTCAATCCAATGATCTAGCCAAATCTAACGATCATACCTTCCATGTTTAGTTCTTCCAAGTCATCCTAACAAAAATCAGAAGTTGAATCTTATTGAAACTCATTCAAATTTCTAACCTTAATTCTGCACTTTTCTGCAACTATTTTCCCGCCAAATCTGTTTTGCTTGAAATCAACATTCTAGCCCAATTCGATCGATTATAGCACCCATACATGCCATGTTTATCCTTAACGAATCCATCCATACGAAATTCAGCGATTGAATCTCACTGTATCAACCTCAAATATCGAACCCTAATTTGCTGTCATTTTCCCGCCAAAATTCAAAATTCAAATAAAGAAGATGAGTCCCCCTTATCCAGTTATGGTGTCCCTTTAGCAATTTGGGGGTACAATTAGCAATTTCTGGGGTGCGAATAGCGATTTGTGGGCTCCAAGAACTAATTTTGGGTTGTAAATAGTAAAACTCCTGCGTGTTTTTATCAACTCCCCTGGGTGCCTTTAACACTTTTCTGGGGTGCCTTTAGTAATTTTCTTTGGAGGTCAAATGCCGCTTTTCGAGCAACTTTTTCCACAAAAACTTATTTCTCCAAAAATACCTACAAAGACATAAAATACCATAATAAGTACAAAAATGAGCACTTAACAATATATAATATTTTTTTTTGTTTTCCTTTGTTGATTTTGATTTGTCATTTAAATAATGGTTAGCAACTCACCATCGATTCAGTAAAATAGTTATTGTAATCTCAAGAAGGAGAAGAAAAATTGGAATTGGAATAGAAAAACAAATCTAAGTTTTAATTTACCTAATCTTTCAATTCTATAGTATATTATATTTATTCCTATTGTGTGCGGTGTACGATGATCTGATGTTTCACTACAGTAGATGTTTGATTTCCCATTCCGATTTATACAGTGTATGATGATATGTTATTTTTCACTAAAGTAGATTTGATTTCGTAAAAGTAATAATTGTAAATTTGAAGAAGAAATCGAAGAAGATTTTTTTTTTTGGAAAAGAATCTACCTTGGTCATCTAGTTTTCTATGTTTTTCTATCGTACAATATATGCTTTGTAAATCTCAAGATGAAAATTCTAGGTTTTGTGTTTCCTCTACAAATTTTTCTATTGGAGACTATACGCTTGTTTCCTTATTATAACTGAGATGTTTATAATTTTCTATTGTTGTCCTTTTTAGTGGAGCTCAATCTCTAATTCAATTGTTGTTCCTCTTTTTAGAGAGAAGAGGAGTGGTGTAGGTCAGATATTATAATGAAGATATAAATGATTCCTTAATTTACTTTCCAGCAGTCTAAAACCAATTCTGTGTGCTTAATGAAAGTAGTAAATTCCTTAATTTCTTTTATGAGGATACATGAAGTCAAAGAAAATGCTCAGTTAACGACTCTAGCCAGAGGAACTACTGGCAACACAAGGGCACACATCTTGAAGATACATCAAGTTGTTCTTCTTCTCGAGGAAGCTCCACCAGCTCAGGAGGAGTAGCAAGCCAATGTGGAAAGGTAATTTGTAAATGAAATTTGTTTAGTGTAATGGATGATGTTGTTTATGTTTACTGACTGAAATATAAATATATGCTGATTTCACGGGGGGAAGATAAGATAGTTGTTGATATTTTTCTGAAGATGCTCCCATGCCACAATGTTCTATCCACTTTCTAGGAGTTTTTGTTGATACTTTTACCATAATTTTTTCTTCCCAATTACTTTGATATATCCACTTTCTTGGAGTTTTTGATACTTTTGCTTGTCCACTAACTCTGTTCTATCCACTTTCTAGGAGTTTTGTTGATACTTTTGGTGTTTCTTCTTTTGTTAATACTTTTGGTGTTTCTTCTTTGAGACTCATTGTATGGATGTGGTTCATACTTTTCATATTCCACGTGATTTCGATTTTCAATTGAAATTCCTTGGATTTTTAATTACAAAATAAGTCCGACACAAAAATGTGTCTATCACTTATCAACTATGTAGATAGAGTATAATGTAAATATGAAATTATCTCAGCATTTATGATGATCAATACCATTCACCTTTATATATGGGTTTCTCCGTAGACGTTGCTTGAGGTGACCGAACCACGTAATAACGTTTCTCATCTTTCCTATTTTATTTTGGTATGTAGATTGTATATTTGATTTATTTCTCTATCATTGATTAATTTTTATGTTATTTGTTAAATCAATGATATCCGTGTTAGTTTTGATCTACATATATCAAAATCTAACATGGTATCAGAGCAGAAATGCTCTCGATCCAGTCGCTTTCGCTTCCGTATTCTTTGATGTCGTTTTTCATCAGTTTTTCTATTTTTAACACAATCAAGTTGTTAATTTAGTTGTTCAACCAAATGTGTTTTTTTAATTTTATCTAAATTCAAAATATTCTCATTATGCTCGCGTTTTCATGAGCAAATAAAATAGTCTTCAATAACTATTTGTTATTGTTCACGGAAACATTTTCATATCATTGCCGGCGTCACTGTAATATAGTGGTAAAGCCACCGCATGATGATATTAGTGACTTGAGTTAATACCGATGTTGATTCTTTCTATTTGTTTCTATGAAAGCATATACCATATATGATGTTGATGATCAAGAATCTGAAGATCAAGATTCTGAAGATCAAAAATCAAAATGGTTTAAAATCATAACCATTAGAAAGATATCAATTTCGTCGATGGATTGGAGAATAGTACAATACTGTGTTTTCTTGTTAAGTTTTGAAATCTGTAATGTTTGTACTAGTTGTTTCTTTCTATTTGTTTCTGATGTAATTGATCATGTAACCAAAATTTCATATCAATGAAATTATCGGGCACTGTCTTTTTCCTTCAAAAAAAAAAAAAAGTCACCGCGTGATGATATTAGTGACTTGAGCTCGAAACTCGCCAGCACCAAATTCTTTACCGATAAAGAAAAAAAAAATCTTTATAATGTATTCCGAAAAAGTTTGCATTGAAAATACAATTTTTGCATTCCATTTTTATTATCTTTGATTTTCAAAATATCACCTATTTTCAAAAATAATCATATTCTTGATGATGGATTTTATTACCCGTATCTTAATGATATCCAATTCCCTTCTTTTTGCATGTTTGACGATTTAGGACAAAAGGAAGTTCCGATGACGGCTATTTTTGTTCACCACTATCGCCACTTCTATTAACCATGTCACTTCCTTGTTATTATTTGTGCCTTTTCATATATGCTCTACAAATTTCGGTGTGGTTACTGTATTGCCACTTTTTTTATTTAACTTTTGGTTGTTCAACTATTCATTTGTTTCACAGTTGACTAGTTTCTTATTGCTTCGGGAGAAAAAAACTCGTTTCTTATTTGAGTACTACTATATATACCTTCAAAAAACCGTACATGACGGCCACCGTCAACTGCGTTTGTCATTATTTGTGCGTTGTTCATCATCCGACATCTGATAATCAAAACTTTATTAGTTTAAAATGTGTTCTTGGAAGATTAATGTCTTCAGAATCAAAGATCACTATAATCAATATTTTATCTCACTGGAGTGCAAATTATTTCCAAAATTAGTCTCCTTTCAAATATACTTCAAAGGATATCCAATATCTCCTCACATTCAAGAATCAAGGACGCTAAATCTAGGGTTGCAAGAGAACCGAACCGTACCATGGGAACCAGACCGAAACCGTACTGGAATCAAGTTATAAGGTACATGCACAGATGCAAAAATCAGAACCGGGTCCTATACAGGCAGAAGTATTGGTCACAAGGATATTCCCAACCAAACCGTACCAATGTACCGATGATATAGTAGATGCATAAAAAATCCCTAATTTAATACAACATCATAATAAACAATCATATTATTGTGAAGTTTTAACTGTAATTCAACAGCAAGAGAATCTCATATGAAACCTTTCACAACCAGTAGCATTTCAATTCTTCTCTGTACCAACTAATCATATCATACACCTGCATATAATTGGATGTCTAAGACTTGTAATTCCCAGCTGCAATATGCAAAAAATGATTGATGACACCAAAATGTACTACCCCTATTAATCATTGATCATGTTTTTACATTCTATGTAACTATTGTTCATGAGAGATCCTGGCTAGATCATTTTTTTAGAACCTCATACGACCTAAACTTCCTAATTTCAATTTTTTTTTTTTAGCTTATTTCACATTTCAATGGCAACATTTATTGAGAAGAATTAAGAAAACAATGAGAAATATTAGCGATGAAAGCGAAATTGATGTACCAAGAACAATCTTGTTCGGTCCATGCTTTTTAATATCAATAAATTGAGAATCATCATCGTCACTAGTGTCATCATTGGAATCAAAACTATTATCATCGCCGAACCCATATTCATATGGCTGCGCAACCATATTTATCACAACGAGCAATCCCAAGTTTCAGTTTTGTAGATAGTGTAGAATGATTGAAACATACACCACCAAGGGTATAAAACCGGGACCGGCCGAAACCGGACCGAGCAATACAAGTACAGGTAAAGAACCGAGCCGAACATTAAAGGTACAGGTACAAGTATGCATGTAGAGTACCGACCATATGGAGGTACATGTACTTGGTTCGTCCAATAATCGAGACGAACCGTATTGTGAGCAACCTTACCTAAAATTGGTGGATTTCCTTTCTTGTCATTGTTGATGAGATCTTTATATCATAAAATGATATTCTCTATTCTCGCATTGAAAGTATAATTTTGTAATTCATCCTTTATTTTTTAAAATAATGATCTCTCACAATATTTTTTCAGACTCACCACTAGATATAGTATTTGAAATTGATACAAACCCAAAGTTCGATATCATTTTCATACTCTGAATCATCTCTTTAATCTCCATCTGAAAATGGGTGGGGTACCAAAATACACCACCAAATTTTTCTTAGGCAACCTGTATGGACTAAACTTAGTTACAATTCCGAGAGTTTCAAATTTATGAATCTCAAGCAGGAATTATAAGAAGAATTTATATATATCTTTCTCTCACAATCAATATGTAAACGGAGACAAGTCCGTGAACCTGATTATACCGTGAGAGTACTTGGACGATTCCAAAGATCAATATCCAAGATCAATCAAGTCGTATCCAACAATTATGATGGACGTATCTACTTTGATTGATTTACGTACAACCTGTGATATTTAAATTATAAAGATAAACTATATAATGTGGAAAAGAAATAACACAGACACCAGAAATTTTGTTAACGAGGAAACCGCAAATGCATAAAAACCCCGGGACCTTGTCCAAATTTGAACACCAAACTGTATTAAGCCGCTACAGACTCTAGCCTACTATCAAAACTTCGGACTGGAATATAGTTGAGACCGAATCTACCGTCATAACGATTCAGTTACAGTCGCGCTCCTTACGCCTCTTGAATCTCGCAAGACTCTGCGCAATTGATTCCCATAGCTAACGTCCTTTAAAACCTAAGAGTTGCTTCAACTCAATTAAATACTTTAAACAAATCTGCCTCCCAAATCCATGAACCTGATATACGTGTGAGAGTTCTTGGATGATCTCAAAAATCAATATCCAAGAATCAATCAAGTTGTATCCAACAAACAAGGATGGATGTATCTACTTTGATTGATTTACGTACAACATGTGATATTTCGATTATAAAGATAAACAATATAATACGGAAAAAGAAATAACACAGAAACCAGCAATTTTTTTTAACAAGGAAACCGCAAATGCAGAAAAACCCAGGTACCTAGTCTAGATTGAACACAAAATTGTATTAAGCCGCTACAGACAAGCCTACTACCAATTAACTTCAGACTGCAATGTAGTTGAGACCGAATTTGTTAGACCATTGCTCGTTCGAAGTCACAAGTGTTTCTATCTCAAGCTTATTCTCAAATTTAGTTGTCAAAATTATATCTTGATTTCTAGCCTACAATTAGTTAAGTCTCGGACTAGGATAAAAAGGTAGTTGAGAAATAGAGGACCACGTCAGTCATCATTGCGTTCTACTGTTTGAAGGCGAAGATCAACCGAAGATTTTGGAGAACTTCATCAACAAAAGGTAAGTGAAGACCGAACCACCTATTTCTCAAGTTATATTCACTTTTCTATCATTTGAGACAATGTCGCATAACTAATTAGACTTTTATGCATAGACAAGAATTCCGAGTTATGTTTATCTTGATAATTAGTTCTCGAAATATAATGACTAATCTTAATGAACGTTTGGTCATACTTTATGAATTTCGGTGAAGGACAATTTATTGTTCGGAATCAAAATCATGATTCAAGTTTTATCATTCAAAAATAGCCTAGAACAGTGATATGTGTCATTGATGTTATCCGGGAATGTTTCGAATCGATTTAGAGAGAAATATAGAACTACTATAGATTCGGATACAAGACAGTGTTATCAGTCTTACAAACTGGGGAAAATGTTATAAGTCTGAACCCGCATTACATGTACTCGTACACGTAGCGGAGTAGCTATAAATCGACTTAAAGATTTATGGTCCGCATATTCTTATGTATATCATATGAAAAATCTGTTTAACTCGAGAACCGGATCGGTATGCATACTCGTGTGCAAACCATTTTGGAACTGTGGTTACGAAACCAGGATTAGTATCCAAACCGGTACGCAAACTAAAACAGTTATGTGTTCCCGAACTCGGCTGTGTATCCAAACCGATACGCAAACCAAATTAGCTCTGTGAACTCCAGAACCGGTGATACTTTTAAGGTTTCCAAACCGATACGCAAACCTAAGTTATTCTGTTAACTCTAGAACTTGGTTTGGTTAAATGTTTACAAACCGGTACACGTACTGTGACCGAACCGACTCACGAACGGGAATGGTATTTGTACCTTGTACACCTACTAACCATGTCGATTATAGTTTTAAGTGCGATTAAATTATTTCTACGAGATAATTTGCATTTGATTAATTCTCTAAAAATACTAGACTTATTTCATCACATGTTTGTGACTCAGAGTTAATGTCTTACGTGTTCATGAAAATGAATATTATGCTTTTAGGTTCAAATCGGCTAGTTTCTTCTAACCATGTTGAACATATTCTTTGTACACGGTTCGGTTAATGTTTCACCTAACCAGAGTGTATATCTTGTGTATGTAAATTAAGTTCAAAGATTCATCTAACGGTGGATATTGTTTGCTTGGTTCCAAAGCTATCTTAGCTTAAACCTAAAGCAACCTATGCTTTGAATGTCTATAAAAGGGGAACTTCAAGCAACTGGGATATTTAAAATACCGACACTGCTTATTGGTGTATCCTAGTTTTATCTAGAGTTGTCCTCTTCCTTGATAACTTGTGTATCCTGATCTTGATCGATTCTTGAGCTACTCACTTGATCAAGATAGATAGAAATCATCAAAGTTCTCTTTGTCTCAAACTTTATTAATTCCACAGGTTTTATACTTGTGAGGTGAATAATAATCTAGGTTGTACTTCGGGTTGCATAAGTCCGGGTTTTGAGGTTAGCTAGACTTTGTCCATTGCTATCGATTTCCATTACCTTTGATCAAACTATTAGATTGTAAAAGGAAATCATATATATGATTAATCTATGGGAGGCAGATTGGTTCAAAGTATTCAATTGAGTTAAAGAAACTCTTAGTTGGTGTGACATCAGCTAAGGGAATCAATTGCGCGGAGTCCTGCTGGGATTCAAGAGGTGTAAGGAGAGCGATTGTACCTTAATCGGTGTGATACCTTTAAGGGTTCAAGTATATTCCAACCCGAAGTTAATTTGTAGTAGGCTAATGTCTGTAGCGGCTTAATACAATTTGGTGTTCAATATGGACTAGGTCCCGAGGTTTTTCTGCATTTGCGGTTTCCTCATTAACAAAACTTCTGGTATCTGTGTTATTTCTTTTTCCGCATTATATTGTTTATCTTTATAATTGAAATATCACAGGTTGTGCGTTGATCAATCATAGTAGATACATCCGACCTAGTTTGTTGGATACGACTTGATTAATCCTTGGACATTGGTCTTTGGTACTACCCAAGTAATCTCTTTGTGATTAGGTTCACGGATTAGATTCTGTAAACGTTCTAATCACAAGAGAGAGAGAGGGTGAGAGATATAACTCTAGATACTATTCATTGATTGAGTTTAACTCTCGGAGTTGTATTGAGTTTGTCCATACATATTGCCTAAGAAAAAAGTGGTGGTATATTTTGGTACCTCCACGTTTTTAGAATCAAACCCTCACAGCAATTCAGTTACAGTTGCGTTCCTTACGCCTCTTGAATCCTAGCAGGACTCTGCGCAAATGATTACCTTAGTTGACGTCCTTTACAGCCTAAACCAATCTTCCTCCCACAGATAAGCCTGTATGTATGATTTCCTTTTTGATCGTGGATCAAGGTGAGACTGGAAATTGATAGCAATAGACAAAGTCTAGATAACCTCAAAATCCGGACTTATGCTTTCCAAAGACAACGTTCATGAATGGTTAGCCGAAACTAACCAACTGAATTATAAGCTTGAGCATTTTCATATAACACTTAAGACTTTAATCTTGAGTCACAATCATGTGATATGTGTATCGGTTATGGATACCACACCTGTTCCAAAACCAATAGTTATTTTTCATTACGCATACTGGTTCGCGTACCGTTCCGGGTTCACGAGTTCATAGACTTTTTAAGGTATGCATACTCGTATGCGTACAAAAAGTTGATGTCGACATATAGCTACTCTGTTACGTGTACCAGGTACATCAACTACAGTTCAGAACTTATAACAGTTGTCCCAGTTTGTAAGACTGGTATGCATATCGTCTTGTATACGAAAATAATAGTAGTTCTATATTTCTCTCTAAATCAATTCGAAACATTCCCAAATAACATCAATGACACATATCATTGTTCCAGGATATTTTGGAATGATAATCTTGAATCATAATTTAGATTACAAACAATAAATTTTCCTTAACCAAAATTCATCAAGTATGAACAAATGTTCATTAGCTTAGTCATATATATTTCGAGAACTAATTACCAAGATAAATTTGACTTGAAATTCTTGATATGCTTACGATAGTCTAACTAGTTATGCGACAACGTCTCATAGATAGAGATATGAATACAACTTAAGAAATAGGTGGTTCAGTCTTCACTTACCTTTTGTTGAAGAAGTTCTCCAAAAGCTTCGGTTGATTTTCGCCTTCAAACGGTAGAACGTAATGATGACTGCCGAGATGTCCGTTTCTCAACTAAATCTTCTATCCTAATCCGATACTTAACTAATTTTAGACTAGAAATCAAGATATAGTTTTGACAACTAAATTTGACAACAAGCTTGAGATAACAACTCTTGTGAGTTCGACCGAGCAATGCTCTAACAGATTCAATTTTCACAAAAAGTAAAGAACACATATATCTCATAAGACTTTGGAATATGTAACACCAATAGTGATTAAATACTGCAAGTTCATCTTCCAAAAACTTTAGAATTAAAATAAATAAATCTAAAAACATGCAAGATGAAAATCGTTGGAAATAGCTTGTGTAGTCGCAATATATGATATACCAAACCATAGTTATCCTTCTCGAACACAAGAATAAATTCTCACAAGAAGTTTTCTAATTATTAATGCCCTTGAGGAATTCTTTGTCATATCCTAATTCTTTATCAACAACAGGCATTAGAACATATGGTTCGTGAATAAGTGAGTTAACTCCTTCAAACCTGTTTGGCTGTTGTTTGACAAGTGATTCTTGTAGCTCAGGTGATTTTTGCAGAATAACTTTTAGTCCTTGCACCTCTATCTTGGTTTTCTTAAGTTCTCCGAGAAGAGTTGCAAATCTTTGATGATTGGAGGGGTCGGCTCTAGGTTTCTTCAAATTCTTCATTTTCCTTTTAAGAGATGAGTCATAAGGATAGAATATATCTTGTTCCCTTTTAGTTGGATGAACATAAACAACCATAGGTGTATAGATTTCACGAAAATATGTTATGCTTGGAGTCTCCATAATTCGTAAGAATAAAATGGATTTGTGAAAACACAAATATATTGCTCAACAAGAAAACTTCTTATGAAAGAGATGTGAATCTTAATGAAGAAGACATTTACCATGCAGGGTTTCAGAACAATAATATTTCCCGTACTAGAAAAATATATAAAATCTTAGAAGAATAAGTTGTCACTTTTATCCTTCCTTAAGTTTCTACATAGTTCAAACTTTTCAATACCGTTATTTGAGACATATATTTAGATGAACATGTTGGTTGATTGATCAAAACCTTTGTTGATTTATGACATTCTTGATTTTATCTCAGAGTCGATACCCACAGACTATATACAGTGGTTGCATCAAATTATAAATTATAAATGACGCGTATAAAGAATCAATTATGTAACTGATTTATGACCAGATAGAATTATTCTGGACTATCTTGATGGAGCAAGGCTCAACAACAAATATTGTTATTCTCTTAAGAGATGGCAATTCAACACAAGTAGTCTCATTCTATCAACGAACATTAAAAGATGGAAATCCAAATAATAATATTCAAGTTTGACCCAAATCCCTAATGTACACGGTTCTTGTCTCTTTTAAGGGTACATGTGACAAGATGCACTTTTCAACACAATTAAATTGTGTTGAGGTGAGCAGTAGAGTGCTCACCACTAGGTTTTTGCATGGAATTTGTAATACCTTTCTTTTTGGTATGTTTTGACCCGACTCTTATCTTCATTTGAGATTTTACCTTTAACATTCAATCTTTTAGGAGAAGAAGAGTTAACTTTACGTACCTTAGGATTTGACTTTTGAACAAGTTTAAGCACATTTTCCAAACAACTAGCCCTCAGTTGTAGTTTGTTGACATATCTTAGTTTGTGTTTGTACTTGAATTATTATGTGAGTCAGTAACCCTCAATGGTACAATAGAGATGTCGGTTTGGAGATTGATTCATGAACGACATTAGCAACTAAACAAAGGGTACCTTAAAAGTTAACAGAGTTTTCATTAGTATACAAAAAATCCATCACATCCTCTAATGATTTTGATGAAGAATTATCAATCAAATTATCAAGATTGATATGAGTATTGCTACATTCATTAGAATTGATAATTTCTCCCAAGAATGCTGCACTCGAACCATCTTCCTCTTCGGAATCATAATGATCAGGCGTTTCATCAAGCGTTGCAGCAAAACCCTGTTGTCATTGTATTTCTTCCAATTTGGACACTCATTGGAAAAGTGACCGAAACCTTTACACTTGAAGCATTGTGGCATATCCTCATCGTCAGTATCGTTAGAGTCTCTGTTTTTCACAGGAATACGATCATGTGACTTAGCTAACGTATGCGGATTTTCTCTAGTGAATGTATTATTTCTCTTCCGAAGAAGTTCTCTAAACTGTCTTGTGATTAACGAAACCGAGTTATCAATATTTTCATCTAAAAATTCAGGATTAATAAGATTTTTCATAGAGTTTGTCAACACTTTCATTTTTAAGTGCTTTTCAGTGCCTTGAATGCAATATCCTTTCCAACTTTGGATCGCAGTTCATGACTAAAGATCTTTAACTTCCACCCAAGGTATTTCTGGAAAGTGTTGTAAAGTTATTTCCTTCCATGATGGCATGTCTCTTAGACTCGTATCTTGCTGGTAAAGATCGGAGAATTTTCATCACAATATCATTATCAGGAATGGTTTTTCCTAACTCATAACATCCATTAACAATTTCAGACACCTTTTTATTAAACTCATCAAACGAATCTTCATCAGACATACGAAGATTTTCCCAGTTAGAATTTAGGTTTTGAAGCCTAGCTTCTTTTTTTGAGGTATCTCCTTCGAATACGGTTTCTAAGATATCCAAAGCATCTTTAGACTTAGTGCACAAGGTCACATGGTGCTGAAGATCTTGGCTTATGGCATGAATAATAGCATTTAACCCGTCAGAATTATGCTTTGCAGCACTCATCTTGGTTTCACAATATTCTGCTAACTCTTTGTCAATAGTGTTTGCGTCTCTAACAACTGTCGGAGGATTGTATCATATTACTATATGTTTCAATGTCCGAGAGTCACGGGATTGTAGAAAGGAACGCATAATAATTTTCCATCATAAGTAATTTGTGCCATCAAAGGATAGCGGTACGTTTATCGAGATTGCATCCCTGTCCATATAGTCAGATTGCTTCAAATACAGGCTTATTAGGTATTTTGCGTGTTTGCCTGCGCTGATACCAATTAAAAATGCAGGGGTACCAAAATACACCACCAACTTTTTCTTAGGCAACCTGTATGGACTAAAATCAATTACAATTCTGAGAGTTATAACTTAATGAATCTCAATCAAAAATTATAAGAAGAGTTTATATCTCTTTCTCTCATAATTAATATGTAAACGGAGACAAGTCCGTGAACCTGAATATACCGTGAGAGTACTTGGGCGATTCCAAAGATCAATATCCAAGATCAATCAATTCGTATCCAACAATTACGATGGACATATATACTTTGATTGATTTACGTACAACCTGTGATATTTCAATTATAAAGATAATAAACAATATAATACGGAAAAAGAAATAACAGAGACACCTGGAATTTTGTTAACGAGGACACCGCAAATGCATAAAAACCCCAGGACCTTGTCCATATTTGAACACCAAACTGTATTAAGCCGCTACAGACTCTAGCCTACTATCAAAACTTCGGACTGGAATGTAGTTGATACCGAATCTACCGTCACAGCGATATAGTTACAGTCGCGCTCCTTACGCCTCTTGAATCTTGCAAGACTCTGCGCAATTGATTCCCTTAGCTGACGTCCTTTACATCCTAAAAGTTGCTTCAACACAATTGAAGACTTTAAATAAATCTGCCTCCCACAGATAAGCCTATATGTGATTTCCGTTTTAATCAAAGATCGAGGTGAGATAGGAAATCGTTTTCAATAGACAAAGTCTAGAAAACCTCAAAATCCGGTACTTACGACTCTCGAAGAGCAACCTAGATTGTTATTCACCTCACAAGTAAAACCTACTCCGATTTCAACAAAGAATCGTTATGGAGGAATATACATGTGGAATCACAAAGTCTGAGACGAAGAAACTTTGCGATTTCTGTCGATCTTGCCTGATCGGGGTGAGACTCAACAATCAGTAGCAAGATCACGATACACGAACTATCAAGATAAAGATACTTAGACCTAGCTTTACGAATCCCTAAGTGAAGTCTTTTTAGTCGCTAAACCTAAAAGGTTTAAAGGAGAGGACGATTCTAGTTTACAACTAGGACACACAAGAAAAGTATCGGGGATTCAAGGATCCCGGTTGCTTGAGGTTCTCCTTATATAGACTTTCAAAACAAAGGTTGTTTTAGATTTGAGCTAAGGTAGCTTTGGAATCAAGAAATCAATATCAACTATTAGATGAATCTCTGATTTGAGATTAACACAACAAAATATACACTCTGGTTAGGATGGACCATAACCGAACCGTGTACAATGACTTGTTCATGAAACTTAATTTAGCTGAAACTACCCAGATGAACTATAAACTTAATCATTTTCATATAACACTTTAAGACTTTAATCTTGAGTCACAACCATAGGTTATAATGTGATCAAATATGTCTTAGATGTGTTTTTATAGAGAGTTGTTCAAATGTCGATTATCTCATAAAAATAATTTTGATGCATCTAAAAATATTCGATAGGGTAAGTACGTGTACCTACATCCAGTTTATGAGTTATTTTGTCATGGTACATGTACCGGGTTTGGATACCCTTAAGGCAAAAAAGAGTTCAGGAGTTCACATAAATTTTTCGCTATGCATACTAGGTATGTGTACCAACCTGAGTTCACGAGTCACATAAATTTTTGGGTTTTCATAATGGGTATCTGTACCCAAAAGTCGTTGCCGAACTATAGCTACGCCGATACGTGTACTGGGTACATGTATTGCGGCTCCGGACCTATAACAGTTTGCGCCATTATGTAAGATGGTACGTGTATTGTCCTGTATCTAGATTTACAGTAGTTTTATGTAGAAATTTCCGAGGAACCTAAATTTGATTCCTCTCTCTTCTATAAACCCATCATTAAAATAATATATATTTGTAGCCCAAAATGTAAGATCTACGGTTAAAAATAATAGTTTTAGATTATATTTAAATTTTTATATTTTCATCAAGACTAAATTAACCTTTATTTATTAAGTATAATTAATAATTTTTATTCAAAATATGATTTTATTAATAATCGGTAATCAGTTGTTGGCATTATTTAAGGGCCACAATTTCTCCTTTGGGTCAACATTAACCAACTTGGCGAGTCGGCTGAATTATCAGCTTATAGCTTTGCCCATCTCATTACTATCCTTCCGAATGCGTAACTTATCATCTTAATAGCCAAAAGTCACGAAGAAAGAAGAAGCGTTAATATTACAGTGAAAATTGTGATTTTTACGACTAACATATATAAAACATGTGATTATCACTGATCAACGTTTAATGAAAAGTGTGATTTTCACCAACACATAATGAAAACTGCAATTTTCACCACCATATAATTACGGGTGAAAATTGAAATTTTCACTGAAAATTTGAATCTCATATTAATTACGGGTGAAAATTTGAAATTTACAGGTGAAAATTTGAATATTCAATGAAATTTTGAATTTTCACAAATCTCGTAACGAACGTGAAACCTAGAAATTTCCAAAACTTCATAAGGCGATAATCGTTTTCTTTTTTGGTTTCCTAAATCTCCGACCTTGATAATTGAGTTTTCCTATTTGTTGTCGGCAAAAAGTCAAGGGTTATTTTATGGAGTTATTTTAGGGATTACAATTAGTCATTTTTTTTTGAATTTCTAATTGGGGGATAGAAAAACTAATCGGGGGATATGTGCCGGCATAGTTTTCAATGAAAACCGGCATGGTCGATGGACTACCGGCATTGAAAAACCATGCCGGCATCTACAGTAAAATATCCCCCAATTAGTTTTTCTATCCCCCAATTAATCATTATTTTTTTCACATTTATTTTTTATATAATGAAATTAATTTAAGTTAAAGGTTGTTTTTGTAATCATGTCATATTTGTAGATAATCATGGGTTTTTTATATATGGAATTTTAATGACGGGTTTTTAGTATTTAAAAAAAATAATTTTGGGCTAGAAAAAAAAATCCCGTAGTTATATATCTCTCTAATAATCAATTTGAAACATTCCCGAATAACATCAACGTCACATATCACTATTCCAGGCTATTTTCAAATGATAATCATGAATCATAATTTAGGTCATAAACAATAATTTGTTTTTAACCAAATTCATCAAGTATGAACAAATGTTCTTAAGCTTATATTTCGAGAATACTTAATCAAGATAAACTTGACTCGAAATTTTTGTTGTGCATGTAAAGTCTTCTTTAGTCATGCGACATAGTCTCATGGATAGAAGGGTGAAAACTTGAGTAATAGGTGGTTCAGTCTTCACTTACCTTTTTTTGATGAAGTTCTCCAAAAGCTTCGGTTCATCTTCGCCTTCAAAGGGTAGAATGCATTGATGTCTGGTACTCAACTACACACTTCTATCCTAATCCGAGACTTGACTAAATGTAGACTAGAAATCAAGATATGGTTTTGATCAACTAATTTGACAACAATCTTGAGATAGAAACACTTGTGAGTTCGAACGAGCATCGCTCTAACACCATCATATCCCTAAAATCAACGACAATCAACTCACATCACTGGCAACAACAATCCACATCATTCTGTTGAAAAACTTTAGGCGACTAATTCTCACTCTAAAACTTATTCCTAAATCGCATATGTTGACAACCCATTCTCCAATCAACATTCTAAATACCCATCAATCACACTATTTTCGACCTTAGCAACCAAAACCCATGGCAACAACAAAATAAATTTTTTTAGCAACAAATATTCTTATCCTTGACTGATTTCTTGATGTCATTTCTCTAACTAAATTCATTTCCCAAATCTGTCATGTTCTACTCTCATCTGAACTTAAAAATACCTCACAGATCATCGGTGAATAACCATCAGAGTCCATGGCTTGCCGGCAGCAGTAGCTAAGGCAGTGGTCTTGGTGTTGTTGAGAAGAGAAGGGGACAAATGACCTCGACCTAGTTTTTAGGTTATGAAAAGGAAAATGGATTATAGCACCCACAAATAAGATCTGGGGCTTTCCTTACAGTCTGCCTTTAATTGTCTCCTTCCATGAATGCCCTTATTCTTGGCTAGGCGTTAGTGCATATCCATGAAATGATCGTTTAGCCCTTTTCTTCTTCTTAATTTAGTTAATTTCTTCTCCTTTTACTTTAAATAACTTCAAAGTAGCTATCAAAATATATGTAAATACAAAATTTACAAGAAAACTAGCAAAGAAAAGATTTTTAAGACACTTATCAAATTCCCCCACACTTAGACTTTGCTAGTCCTCGAGCAAACTAAAAAAATTATACAACTCCCTTTTACTGAGGATACAGTTATGCTTAGAATGTGCAACAACACTTTAAACCTCTAGGTGTCCCTAGCGGACGAGTTATAGCCTCATGAGGGTTTACAAGAGATATACCCACAAACCCTACTCCAACTTTCAAATATTTCAAAACCACATGCATCCAACGAGCTAACAGGACATAAAGTTTCTGCACACTAATAATAAGAAGTTAGAAGTACAAAATAACATATTCTCATGCTTAATTATTGAGTGATATATAACAAATGCCATATGAAGGAATTTAGCCTCGAGAGCGATTAATAAGCATTTCGCCTCGACTTCTGCCTCACCAATAGGGTTTTATGATTATTGACAATCAAAAGACAGATTTTATGGGTCATTTGAAGAGTTTTTAATGTAAGTTATTGATGTTTGTAAGAATTAATTAGTATTGAAGTGTTTCCCCAGCTGCAATTAGGTATGTAATTTCTTAGTTACAGATTATGTTTCTAATCATTCACTTTAACGGTGTATCTACTTAATCCCATCTATTGATGTATCTCAACATAGAACAGTTGTATGTCTCAACATTTACACATGATCTCTTACTGTAACTCAAAACACATCCATGTTTTATTGTTTTTGGTTCACTTTCTTTGTAGAATGTCTTCGACTTCGATGTTCAATTAATTTTTACTTGCAGGTTAGAAAAGGTTTGTGCAAAGATTAGAAGGCGCAAAAAATAACCCTTCAACACTGGCTTGAAGCTGTAAGTTCCTGAACCTTCATCAATGTTACCATCTTTATTAAAGTATATCTTTTGAGTTGCGTAACTCGGACGGTTTGGTTGATCTTGACTTGGACCAACTCATTTTTGTCCATGTTGACAGAATAATACCTGGTCATTCAAGTTCTTGGAGACTTGTCAGTGTGCGTGAGTGATCTAGACTAAAATAACATATGAATTGAGATAATTTGGCTGACTTTTTATTTTATTGTATAGATTGAGCCATGGCATCAGTCATTTAGTACTGCGCTTTTATTATATATTTAAGTCTTTTAATATTGGAATTTGACTTTATAATATGTCAAACCATGATATTAACGCATCTCTCTTTATTTGATTCAGATATTCAAATTTCTTAATTATATAAACGTTGAAGAGACCGAAGACAATGAAGGTGTCATGTGTTGCGAAAAACTGCAATATGGTGTTTTGCAACGGTCCGTAGTTGTTGCAATCCCGCTCAGTAACGGAAATAGTCTGTTGTTAAATGCTAAATTTGATGTAGCGCTTTAATAGTTAAAAAACAATCCCCCTTAGCTATTGTTTTTCCTTTTATTCTCGTTTTGCTAATTCAAATAATATATCAATTAACACGGCTCTATGTGGGAAATGATCCTTACTATCTCTATATTACTAGTTGATTAGTGAGAAATATCTTGAGTCATTTGTTGCACATACGATACGCATTAATTATCCTATATAAAAATATGGAATATTGAGATTTTGTGAAAGCATAGTCCATGTAGAACTTGAAGATTATAACTGAAGATTGAATACTTTTCTTTTTGGTTCTTATCTTTGTGATACTTCTCACAAATTTGGTTATCTGGGATCCACGAGCAGTTTATCTTGATAAAAAAGACTTGTAGAAGATCAAACAAACTTTGTAGTTGCATTAATTAACTTGGATATATCTTGTTCATCAGGATTGATCATTTCGATAATGATTTTCTCGGTTTGATCTTTAGATCAAAGGAGTTCATTGATATAAACAAAAGATCCCTTGCTCTACTTTATCGCTGATATAAAGGTTGATTTGGGTGATCGATAAGTGAGTTTGTCAGTGAAACATATATAGTCCTTTGCTATTCGGGTTACGATCCAAATGCATTGAAAGAATAAGTCTTCACAGTGGTAAAGCAACTCAAGATAGTTGACTCTATCCTACGATTTACGTGTGTTGGCCAGATTGGTTGTTATTGCAGGGAAACTGAAGGACCTGATTAATGAAGGATTGTTTACTTGGTCTCAATTATACGAACTTGCAGTAGTCAATTTGTATAGCGGCTTAATTCGGAGAGTATTAAAA